>RYFJ01000817.1:0-312785 GCA_003991445.1 Oryza meyeriana var. granulata | reverse complement strand
CCACAACGAGCTACATCGACCCCTTCAGGCTCCCTTCAAACCCGCTCATTGGCTTCAAGCAAAGAATATCGCGACTGGTCCAGGTACATATCTTCACAACAAGGGGACTGGGGACGGTTGATGACCGGGAGCATGTTGCTTTTCTGACTTATGGCTGGAGCGATTTTGTTGTTTGGTGGCGCAACCCTCGGGATCCAACATCAACATGCAATGTTTGGCAGATGCTGGTTGATCGGAAACAATCCCCTTTGGGGCAATTTTCTCCTTGGTGCTACCCTATCACCTGCTTCATCAAGTGCCAACTAAGTTATCGGCCGGCCAGCCCGTCAGCCACATCGGGCCCTGTGGGTGGTTTGTTCAGCTTGGCTCAAGATTTTACACCTCCAAGGCTGTCCCTGGACTTCTCTCTCTGATCAATCCTTTCCGGCCGATTAGCCACAGAAGACCAAGATCCTGTTCGCTCCCATCATCGTCTCCTGAAACTTCAACCTTCTCCTGCCTTCCTCCAAGCACTGAGCCCGATGGCTTCCTCTGCTGCTCCACTCTCGGCACCAAGTCCTCCAGTCGTCGACGAGATCGCCCCATCCCATCGGCTGATATTCGCCCCTCTGAAGAACAACCTATTTCAATCCCCCTGAAAGCCAAGTCATTCAAGTTATGTGTCCTTCTCCAGGTTAAACCCTTTATGCCCCACACTTTGCTCTTAACTCTCCATTGATCCTTTTTACCATGTCAATTTTGCATTCCTTGGCCAATTTTGGTTTTCTGTCGACATCGGCAAAGTATTTGGAGGGTAGAAGATGAAACAGCCACCAGCGCCACCACCAAACCGTCGTTCAGCCCGATGTGCGCGATTATTTAACAAGCATCAACAATCGGCTGGAAAAACCCAATTGATGCGCTAGTAGAAAGACTGTGTCCGATTCGGGCAAGGTTTGCAGAATCGAACACTATCTTGCCCGAAGAAACTGTCGACGCATTAACCCCTTGCAACATATTCTGGAGCTCATTAGGTTAAAACTCATTCAAAGCTCAGACAGCGCATAACCGATCGTGCGGACCAACAGAAGATATCTCAAGACATTCAAGCTGATCGGCTTTAGCTCATCCTGAGAAGAAAAAACTTGTGATGACATGACTGCTGCCCCCCCAGAGCTCCAACCCTAAGCTAGATCAATTGAAGAAGAGGGGAAGGCGATTTGCGGTTAGAACTTGAAAAAAGTCGCAAGATCTCGCAGCCACAGAGGTCTCAACTTATGCAGCCTACCGGACAAGCCATCCAAGACCAGAGACCGGTTGCAGCGACGGTGCGGTCAAGTTTCATTCATCGGCGCAAGAAACTGAAGACCATCCCAGGCTCCGATGATTGACGACATCTCGTCATTAATGAGATTGATCAGATCCGCCTACACGCAATCAAAACGATCCAAAAAGTTCATGTAAATAATGACTGATAGCCTCCTAAAACATTGAGTGCTGTAATATGTCCTGATCAGTCTGTTGCCTGCCTCCTTTACCCTGATAATATCTATGTGTTTTGATCTAAAGGCGATATCGATTGATATCGGCTATCTTCAGGCCGATCAAAAACATCGGCTTTCCGAACACTTTAGAAATCGGCTGCACTAACCGATTTAAGAATTGATCCAAACGCCTGATAGTATTTCTAGATATTTTCCGTTAAGCGCTTTAGCAAACTCCGTCCCATCAAGATCCTTCTACATAACATAGGCATTTCCAGGCACACAACGATTAATCCGATAGGCCCTTCCCAATAGCGACCATTTCCAAACTTATTACCTCTGGACCCGATCGGCACAAAATCAACTTCCACCACAAGATCCCCCTCGGCAAACGATTTATTCACCACCTTTTTGTTGTAATGTTGAGCTGCCTTAGCCTTGTTTTCCTTAATCCTTTCCAACGCCCTTAACCAATTTCTGAAGCCAAATCTTCAAGCTTCATCTATCATTAAAATATAATAATCATCGCTGTCAACTGATTCTACAAAGAAATTCTCCTAGAGCCGATGTAGTAGACTTCCCCACGGTAAAACTGCCTCATGTCCATTTATACTAACTGATACGGTGGCACCCGAGTAGATCCTGACGATGCCATTCGATAGGCCCATAGTGAATCGGCTAATGTAGTATGCCATCGCTGCGGCTGCTCATCAAATTTTCCGCTTAATCAACTTGATCAAACTCTTGTTAGAAGCTTCTGCCTGTCCATTGGCCTGAGCATAATAAGGCGACGAATTTAATAACTTGATCCCCATACTGGCAGCAAACTGTTGAAACTCATCAGACACGAAGATAGACCCCTGATCAGTAGTTATCGTCTGAGGAATCCCAAACCGATAAATTATATGATCCTTTACAAACTCGATCGCTTCCTTGGACGTAACTTTCTTCAAAGGAATCGCCTCTACCCACTTGGTAAAATAATCTGTTGCCGCCAATATGAACTTATGTCCTTTACTTGATGGAGGAAAAACCTGGCCGATCATGTCAATTCCCCATCCTCTGAACGGCCACTGTTTGATAATAGGATTCATAGCCGCTGCTGGTGCTCGCTATACATTTCCAAATTTCTGACAATCTTGACACCCTTTATAATACCTGAAGCAATCTTCCAGCATTGTCGGCCAAAAATATCCTACTCTTCTCAGCAACCACTTCATCTTATGAGCCGATTGATGAGTCCCACAGACGCCTTCATGCACTTCACACATAACCACTTTGGCTTCTTCCAAATTCAGGCACCTAAGAAGAACTCCCTCAAAATCCGATAATGCACGTTCCCCATTCAAAGCAGCACATACTTAGTAGCCTTATACCGAACTTTTCTGGAAACCGATTGCGACGGATTTTGCAAATAATCAATTAACTCTTGTCTCCAGTCATCGGCCTTGTTCTGGATGTCAATATCGGCTATCTCAATCTCAACCTGCCTATTCAGCCAATACCCTAAAGCAATCTACGCAAGACCATTGGCTTCTAAATTCTGCTCCCTGGGAATATGATCTATTGATACTATCTTGAAATCCTTTAACAAATCCGTACACTCCTCATAATATGACCTCAAAACATCATCCCTGCACTCATATTCTCCAGACAACTGCCTGACCACCAATAAAGAATCGCCAATTATCTCTATGACATCGGCTCCGATCTCCTTTAAGAGTTGAAGTCCTTTTAGCACTGCCTCGTATTCTGCCTGATTGTTAGTCCGATAAGGCTTAATTGTAAAAGCAAACTCAAAACTTGCCCCCCGAGGCGATATAATAACCAAGCCGATGCCAGATCCATGCTTGCAAACCGATCCATCAAAAAACAAAGTCCATGGGATCGGCTCTACATAATCTTTGTGGGCCCCTCTGTGCTGCACAATGAAATCGGCCACCGCTTGTACCTTGATCGCTTTAGCCGATTCATATCTCAAGTCGAACTCTATCAAAGCAAAAATCCATTTACCAACTCGCCCTTTCAAGACTGGAGCCGACAACATATATTTGACCACATCGGCCTAGCAAACTAATGTACACTCAGCCGATAGGATATAATGCCTTAACTTTGTACATAAGAAATATAAACACAGTCACAATTTCTCCACTGCAGGGTACCTCGTCTCAGCATCCAAAAGTCTTCTGCTCAAATAAAATACAACTCGCTCTTTGCCTTCAAACTCTTGAATTACAACAGACCCGATGGACCTCTCATCGGTTGACAAGTACAACCTGAACAGCACTCCTTTCTGCGACGGAATTAAAATAGGTGGGGAACTCAGATAATTCTTGATCTCGTCAAATGCCCTCTGCTGTGCTGCCCCCCACACAAATTCTTGATCGGCCTTTAACTTCAACAACGGAGTGAAAGATTCAATTCTCCCTGATAAATTTGATATAAATCTTCTCACAAAATTAATCTTGCCGATCAACGATTGCAACTCTGTCTTATTGCTTAGTGGCTCTGTAGTCTTAATGGCTCTGATGCTTCGCTGACTAACTTCAATTCCTCGCTCATGAACCATAAAACCCAAAAACTGCCCAGCCGATACACCAAAAGCACACTTATTGGGATTCATCCTTAGTCCGTATTTCTTGGCCCTCTCCAGCACTTTTCGTAAATCGGTTATATGGCTTTCCTCACTTTTAGACTTGACCACCACATCATCAATATAAATCTCTACCAACAAGCCGATGAGATCATGAAATATATAATTCATCGCTCTTTAATAAGTCACACCGGCACTTTTCAATCCAAAAGTCATTATTACCCACTCATACAAACCGATAGCTCCCGGACACCGAAACGCAGTCTTATGTATATCTTCTTCAGCCATAAGATGATTGTATCCTGCATTGCTGTCCATGAAGCTGATAATCTTGTGGCCTGAGGCTGCATCCACCAATAAATCTGCTATCGGCATTGGGTATTCATCCTTGGGGGTAGCTTTATTCAAATCCCGGAAATCAATACATATCCTCAATTTTCCATTTTTCTTCTCCACCGGGACGATATTAGAAACCCACTCAGCATATCGGCATGGCCTTATAAACTTGGCATCATACAACCTTGTGATCTCTGCTTTGATCGGCTCATATAACTCTGCCTTGAATCTCCTTGAAGCCTGCTTGAATGGCTGATATCCTGGTTTAATGGGCAGCTGATGTTCAACAATTGATCGGCTTAATCCTGGCATCTCATGGTACTCCCAAGCGAAACAATCCCGATACTCCTTCAATAGTGTTATCAATTCTTCTCGAAGTTCAGGACTTAACCTTCTGCTAATGTACGTCGGCCTTGGCTTATCTCCTGTTCCTATGTCAATTTCCTCCAACTCATCAGCCGACGTAAATCCTTGCCCCAGTTTCCCCTCGAAGTCTTCAATGGAGCCCATTAGAGTAACAATTCAGAGCCGACTTGCTGGATCGGCTGTATCCCCTGGCTAGTGACCTTAAGGTAGTCTCCTTCCCATATTTTTCTAGATAGGCAATCAACACCATCAGCTTCCCAGACTGGTAGATCGGTCATTGCAATGTTGGTTGACCGATCTGCTAAGACCACTTCGACTTGATCTCCCTGCCACTGTATCAAACATTGATGCATAGTCGAAGGCATGCAATAGTTCGCGTGAATCCAGTCCCTGCCGAGAAGCAAACTGTACGACCCCTTTCCATCGATGACGAAAAACGTGGTGGGTAATGTCTTATTCCCCACTGTCAACTCCGCGTTCAACACGCTTTTCGCCTCCGATGAATTCCCACCGAAGTCTTTTAGCACCATATTTGTCTTGATCAGATCTTCGGCAGTCTTCCCTAACTTCCGGAATGTAGCATGAGGCATGAGATTAACTGCTGCTCCCCCATCAACCAACATCTTTGTCATCGGCTTCCCATTCACATAGCCCTTGATATATAATGGCTTCAGGTGCCGATGCTCTGACTCTTCAGGTTTATCAAATATGGCCTGGTCGGGTTGCAACGTTAATTGAGCGAACACTTCCTCATTGCCTTCCTCATCCGATGAAAGTGCTTTATACTCCCGAGGCAAAAAGAACACCATATTTGCTGGGGCCGATTGATCAGCTCCATCGTCTTTTCTCTTCACGCGCCAAACTTGTTTAGTTATCTTATGACGATGATCGGCCTCTTCCTGATCTTGACTCTGTTCTTCCTGTTGCTCTCGGTGTCGTAGTCGCTGTGCCCTTCTCTTCTGATTTTTCGTGAATATCCCACTAGGGCACCATTGAGGATTCTGGACTTGTTTTTCACGTACTTCCTCTTCATCCTCTTCAAAGAACTCTTCATGGATCGGCCCTAATCGGCTATGGACCGATGCTCTTTTTCCAAGCGGTCGATCCTGTGAAAACCTCTGCTGCTGATCATGCCGATTCCCTGTATCGCTGCACTCGGGGCAATTTTCAACTGATGGCAGTCTCATCCCTTGATCCCAGCAGAACCGGAAGAACGGGCAGTTCCAATGCGGATTATATCTTTCTGGTTCATCCCTCTGTTCCTCATATCTTGAATATTTTTCTATCATATCCGATGAAGTAATCCTTGATTTATACCTTTGACGTCTCGCTCCATCGGCCTGATCTCTTGACGATGATCTCGCATAAACCATGTTTACGGGGAACGGGTGCCCATCGATCTTCATCAGCTTCTTGTCTTCGAATTTGATTCTGCCCTGTTCGACAGCCGACTGAATTTGTTGCCGAAAAACTTTGCACTCGTTAGTATGATGCGATATAGTATTGTGCCACTTGCAATATCTTTTCTTCTTTAGTTCTTCAGCTGATGGAATCACGTGATTTGGCGGCAGTTGTATCTGCTTCTCTTGTAACAGCAAGTCAAAGATTTTATCGGCTTTACTAATATCAAAATCATACCGCTCCTCCTTGCCGATATCCTTGACCCATGGGCACGATACTGATTTCTTGTTCCTGGCCCATTCCGCCAATCCAACCTTAGCATCGGATTCCTCATCGTCTGAGTCCGATGAATAGACCTGTACTTGAGCAACCCTTCTCTGGTACTTATCCTTTTTCGCCTCTTGAAATCGGCTTTCATGAGCCGATACTTTCTGTACCAGGTGCGCTAGGGACTTGAATTCTCGTGACGAAAATCTCTCCTTAATTGGCGCCAAAAGACCCTGGAAAGCCAGATCGGCCAGATGCCCATCGCTCATGTTTAAACTGTAACATCGGTTTCTGACGTCCCGAAATCGCTGAACATATTCTGGTACTGTTTCATCTGGCCGTTGCCTAACCGATGTCAAATCTGTCAGTCTCATCTCGTGGATTCCAGCAAAGAAGTATTTATGAAACTGTTTTTCTAGATCGGCCCATCCCCGAACAGAATTCAGCGGTAATGAAGAGAACCATGTGAAAGCCGATCCAGATAGTGACAAGGGGAAAAATCTAACCCTCGGAGCCTCTTCAGCCGATGCCTCCCCGCACTGTGCCAGGAATCGGCTGACATGTTCCACTGTAGACGTGTTGTCCTGTCCTGAGAACTTAGAGAAATCCGGGACCCTGTATCGGTGTGGTAATGGAACCCTGTCAAACCACTCAGGATATGGATGCCGATACATGAATGCTTGTTCCTTGGGCTTGATCCCGAACTGCTCCCTTACTATTTGAGCAACCCTAGTTGATAGATCTTCTTCCCTCAGGTTGTCTTGTTGATACTGCACGGGTGGAGTTTGTTGCTGATTCTATCTATTATACTCCCTCTGGTAAGTACCTGGATCGGCCCCGCCTCCCGGATAATTTTGCTGACATCCTCCATAGTAAGAAGACCGATGGTACCCAGCAGGAATATCCTGTTGCCCCCCAGCCTGGTTTTGTGTAAACATGTTTTCTGGTATATCTCTGCTGACGTTGTAAGCAATCTGAGTCGGTTCAACCTTCGGTGGGAGGTAAACAGGACCCCGAGCAGGCTCTTGAATAATTGATCCATCCACCGTCTTCTTTATAAGATTATGAAGTGTGTTCACCAGAATTCCAAACTGATTAATGAGCGCGTGATGAACTGCTTCATTCACCATCTCTTGTAAGGGTTTTACCGGTGGACTCTCAGGTGGCGTACGGGTCGATTCTCCAACCAATACTGGCTTCGGAAACTGGGATTTTTGAATCGGCCCTTGCCTTGTCATGCTGAAGGACTCTAAGCACAGCTTCTGAAAGTTGGCCAAAGTTTGCTCAATTTGTTGTTTTTGTTCTTCTGTTAAATCTTCCATGCTGACCGGAATTATGTTGGTCCTCACCTGAGGTCGTGCCCGGGAACTTGGCTGAGGTCGTGCCCGGGAACCTGCTTGTGCTCACATTCGGATCGGCAGAATAAACCAATCGGCTAGCCCTTAGCTGATCGTAACAGTAATGCAAGCAAGAATGTATAACAAAGCAAGCAGCATAATCGGCTATATTTAATAAGAGATAACTTATCGGCTAAGCACTCCGATAACAACATCGCATAAAACCCATCAGCTTATTAAGAATAACGTTATTATTCAGTCTAGTGGATCGGACCCAACCGTTGCAGCACAGACTGATAATGATGACGAAATCTCGATAGGCCGATAGATCTGATGCGATTGTGATGCTAAAACATGATAACTTACTGGCTATACACCCCGATAAGACGCTTGCACATAAAGTATCGACCTAGCAGGACTGATTTATTGCTAGCAGTTTAGTAGGTCGGACCTAACCGATGCAGCACAAACTGATGATAAACCGCTCCCAGTAAGCCGATACGATCTATGCACGCGTGATGTGATATACCTAATCAATCTATGAGATCAAACTGAACTGATGCAGCCATAGATAAACTAAATATATCGTGGTAAGCCGACTACCATAAACCGACTAGAATATCAGACCTAACCGAGGAAGTCCTAGCCGATAGGTAGCCGGGGTGACGAGACTTACCCTCTCGCAGGAGGTCGGACCTAACCGATGCAGCCCGGCTCGAGAAGCAAGATCCCGTCAGAAGGGTGACGATGCGCCGAAATTGTATTGATCGAGTGATAATTTACAAGGTCCCCGGGTGTACGTATTTATACCCCGAGTTACATGAGTCCTTATTGGACACGGTACATGATTTCCTAATTATAACAGAAAACTTTAACAAGGCCTGACCGGACACGAGGTCAGGTTTCCTAAAGATAAACACTTGCCGAATTAATGGGTACAGTAAATAACTGCCAAACAGCAGTCTTCACGGCTCCCTTCCGGAATCGGTCTCTTCTGGATCAATTTCCGCCAGTTGACTGTAATTTCCCCTTTGACCGAATCTGACATAGGGCCTTACCAAATTTTGACGTTAACAGAAGCCAGCCCCGGCGATGTAGTCGCCCCGGGCCCCCGGGTAGCCAACCCGGGCCCTCCGATAGCCATCCCGGGCCCCCAGGTAGGCAGCCCGGGCCCACCGGTGGCCATCCCGAGCTGCCGGGTAGCCAACCCGGGCCCCCCGGTAACCATCCCGGGCCCTCCGGTAGCTAGCCCGAGCTCCCGGGTAGCTAGCCCTGGCGGTGTAGTCGCCCCGGGCCCGAGTACGTTGTCGATGTGGCGGAACCGGAGCGGAGCGTCGTCGGCGTCGATGTCGAGATCCTCCTCTGCCGCGGGTGGCGGCGTCACGAATTCCACCGGTGGCGCTTCGGCCGTTGGTGAAGATGTCAGTGGCGTCGAGCTTGATGCCGGCATGTGTGGCGACGCTGGCGCTTCCCGGTCCTGGATATCTGGTTGCGCCGAGGGCGCCGAGCTCGCCCTATCCGGCTGGTACACGGAGGTGTACTCGATGGTGAAGTCGGTGTCGTCGCCCATGATCGCCTTGTCGTCCCACTTCCACTGGGCTTCTTCGTTGAAGACGATGTCGCGGGAGATGTGGACACGCCACGTGACAAGATCGTAAGCACGGTACGTGTCACGCCCAGAAATTCACCAGAATTTCCAAAGCTAATTTGTGCAATAAATCCTCGTCCAGGAATCAGCCGAGGTACACAAATTGACAATTTGATAAACATAACCAAAACGAAATAACGATAAATACTTACAACAGAGGCACGTAGTCCTCACACAGGAGAAAACAGCAGCGGAACGGCAACTAGCGTAGCTTCAGCACCAAGCCACAGGCAGCTCAACTGGGGTATAAGCCAAACACCAACTTCTCCTCCTCGCAAAGCTTCACTCTAAAGATTGCAATAATGCAAGACTGAGTACCACCCACCGTACTCAACAAGCCACACTAGGGAATGCAATGTAATGCAATAGGATACCAAAGGAAAGGCATAATATGACTTATTTGTATAAAACAGCATTTAAAACATTTGCACTTTAAAACCATTAAAACAGTATAGTTTAATTATTAATCAGTATTGAATCAACCACTGAACAGCGCTCCAACGCAGTTCAGGCCCAAACCAAAACATCTCCAAACAGGAGCTATCAATATTCCATCACTTATTTCCATTAATGAGTAGTGTGAGACTAATCACAGAAACATTGCTAGGCCGCTCATTAACCACGAGCACGGCTATTCGAATAGTTTTACTCTGGCCAGAGGTGTACCAATTTACCCACAAGACACAACTCCACAACACATCACTGTGCGCCTTAATACCACCACGGTACCTCGGAAAGGAATTGTGATAAGACCCTCCATGTAACCCGCACAACAAGGGAGCCACCCGCTGGACCACCAGTTTCCGGCAGGAGCTGATCAGGCCCCCAACAGGGAAACGATCCAACGCCCAAGACATGGACTTATTGACGCAGCCATGGTGGTCTTATTGACACAGCCACAACACACCATGGTGGACCCCGGTTGAACGTACTACACATTGGATCCTACCATTACCCATGCTGGCTTGTGGTTAGCACGAGTGTTGCTTCGCAACAAGTAGTCCGCGAACCGGTCCTTAACTGTCATGAGCACCGCTAGCAACATTCCAACCTGGTGCTCACAACCCACCATCAATCAAGTTTTAGTTGACATAGTTAATTAATCAACCACGACTCACTGTCGTGAAAATATAGCCATTAATCCATAATTAGTCATAAATGAGTCATTAATTACCCACATAAAATGACACTATAGTTTCTAGGCATGGCTAAGCAAAATCCTAAATAATCTAGCCAAATAAATAATTAAACATCTGGCTAGTCAATATTATTACCCGGAGTATCAAGGTATAGATATCAACATCAAAATGGCCATAATTATCAATGGATATTGGATAATAAGTAAATACCCACAATAATGTCATTCGAAAACATTTCATGCAATAACTTGAAAATAAAATAGTTTTCACAACTAGGATCAACATGCTCAAGGAGATTGTCGTGTGACTTGCCTTGCAATCGCAAAAGTCTTCAAATACTCTTCCGAACTCTTCCGTAGACTCCGAAGTCTTCCGAATCGACGATATACGTAACTACACGTAAAACAATAATAATCCTAAGAAACTCCAAATAAACAATACATAAAAATACATAAACGAGTGAATTATGATTTTAGATAATTTAGGAAGAATAACGGGTCGATTCGGACTTCAAACGGAAAATATATGGCTTTTGGAAGATTGAATCCAGAATGAATCCGAAAAGAATTGAAAAGGAATATTCTTGGGAATATTCTCTCGGAAGTTAATTAATGGAGGAAATGTTTTTGGAGGGATAATTGAGTGGGGCCCATTTGTCATACGAAACAAGGGAGAGGAAACTGCTTGGGCCCCGCATGGCATACACAGATGAGGGCCACCCAGCAGTGACTCAAGGCGAGGGCAAGCTCCTGCCCCATGGCAGGATGCAGCGACGGGAGACCGAGGCAGGGGAGAAAAGACGCCGGCGGCGAGGTTGGCGCGGAGCCGAGGCGAGGGCGACGACGATGCGGCACCGACGGTGACGGGTTGATGGCACAGGGCGGAGGCCGAGAGGAGGCGACGTCCTCGGGGCGGCGCATCGGCGTCGGGGCGACGGACGGCAGCGGACGCCGAGGGGCACCAGAGCGGAGGGAGATGAGGAAGAGAGGCGGTAGCTAGATGCAGTGTGGCGGCGTTCTCGCGGGAGCGACGCGAGGCGGCTTCGGTGCGACGGCGACGCATCAACAGGCAGAGGAGGGAGGAGGCGGCTCCGGCGACAGGTAGATGCCGGCGACGACGAGGCCGAGCGGGGAACAGCACGGCGCCTGGCAGAGAAGATGGAGGCGACGGGCAGATGCTCACCGGCAACGCACGGCAGATGGGGATGACGACGACCATGGCGACAGCAGCAGAGGAGGGAGGAAGCGGATACGAGGATGCTCACCGGCGGCTAGGCAGAGACAGCCGGCAGGGCGGCGGCTGAGGCAGCGCAGGACGCCGGCGCGGCGGCGGGTGTAGACGGCGGCACGGCTTCCGAACCAGCGGCGCACGGGAGAGAGCGGCGCTGGGCGGCGGTAGATGGAGACAGCAGGGCGGCGCGACGGGGTGGCGGCGGCGGCCTGGCGGCGTGGAGAGGAGCAGAGCCGGCTAGGGCACAGGGGGCAGGCGGCGGCTATATATATGGGCTTGGCTCCGGCGGCGGCACGGGAGCGGCGACGCGGCGGATCGGCGGCGGCGGTTGCGGGGCGGAGGCGTAGGGGTGGCGCTGGGCTGGACCAGCGGCTAGCTTGGGCCGAGGACGGGCGCAGGCCGAGGGGAGGCGCGGCGCCGGGGCGCAGGCCGGCCGAGGAGAGGGCGCGGGCACGGGCGAGCGAGAGGCGCGCGGCACGGGCACGGCAAGGGAGAGGGCACGGGCACGGGCACGAGCGAGGGAGAGCACGGGCGAGCGAGAGGCGCGGGCCGGGCAGGGAGTCTCGGGGTGCGGCGTGGCGGCCCGGGCCGGGAGCTCGACCTGGAAGAAAGACAGAAGAAGGAAGAAAAGAGGAAAGGGGAAAAAGGAGAAAGGAGAGGGGTCTTCTGATAAAATTCCAAATTTGGAAAATTGGAATTTATAAATTCGAGATATATTTCTGAATTGAAGATTTGTAGAAATATTCAGAGGTCGGAATATTCTGATAATCAGAATCTATACATATATATATGGGATATTGAGGGTATATACATTCATACATATATATATACATACGTATATATACATAGGTATAAATATATATATTGGGAATCAAACAGTATTTGGAAGTAATTAGAAAAAGAATATATGTAGTGGGGGTCCGGGAGACGGAATATATTGTGGGATTCAGAGAATGAAGAATATTTTCCCGATGGAAATTTGGGGAGTAGAATATCGGGATATTCGAGGAATATTTGGGAAAACAAATATTGGATTATTCATCGGGTTGGGAACTAGAGGGGATTTTCTGGGAAACATTTATATGTCCAAAATAGATGAATATTTTGGGGAATTCAAAAGGGAGACTATTTGGCGGGATTCGAAAAAGAAGGGTATTTTATCAAAGAATATTTGGGGAAACCGGATCTTGGAATAATTCGGGAATCCGATAAAATTGGGAATTATTTTGCAGAGATCAATAGTTCGAATTATTCAAGCATAATTGAACTTCCCAAAATATGTGGATATTTTGGAGATGCGGGAAATTATAATATTTTCCCGGGAATTGACGAGGGTGTTTTATTGGGACTGGAATTTGGAGAAATCTCAGGCGATTGGAGATTTGGGTTTATTTTGACAGAAAAGGGGTTTAAGGGAATATCTGGAATTTATCTCAAAGGGAAATATAGATATTTCGGATACAAAGGATCTCAGATTGGAAGTCCAAAAGAGTTCTAGAGTTTCAAAAATGAATAAATCCGGTAACTCCGAATTTAGGTTTTCGAGGCGACTTTAGGGTTCTGGGAACGACACAAAACCCTAGAGGAAAAGGGAGTCAGAGTTCATGATAAACGGGGGAGACTTCAAAGGACTGAATTAGAAACGACCCGAACAGGGGAACGGGACAAGGAATTTATTTTATATTTAATTACCTTACTTTAGTGATCTTTATAGCATTAAAATTAATTCTGTAGCTCCGAAAAATCCAAGAAAATTTCAGAGAGTTTATTAAATCACGAGGAATTTACCAGAAGTAAATGCCACCATGAAACACGAAGAATTTATTATTGTAAATACTCAAATGCTTAAAATACTCCGACAAAACCCCTGGAATATAAAAGCATCCAAGTATTTATTTAAAGATTTAAACTCGGGATTTTTAATATTGGAAATTTCAAAATTTTATTCAAACTCTTTTCTCAAACAAAGATTTTCTAGTGTATTCTTGTATTTCCATTTACCCACGATAATTTTTAATTAAGGCGATTTTCGGGGCGTTACAGTACGCCTTCGAGCCAGGCTCGTACCGGATGAAGATCATGGGCCGGCTCCTGTCGTCGAGCTTCTTCGCGTTCGGTGAGGTCACCTTAACATGCGCCACGCATCCGAACGTGCACAGGTGGTGGACGGCTAGCGGAACGCCGTTCCAAAGCTCGTATGGAGTCTTGCCGCCGATACTTTTGGAGGATGACCTGTTCAACAAGTACACTGCCGTGTTCACTGCCTTCCCCCAAAACATACCTGGGAGAGTCTTTGCTTTGAGCATGCTCTCAGCCATGCCCACCACGGACTGGTTCCGGCGCTCGACGACGCCATTCTGCTGCACCGAGTAAGGGGCCGTCAGCTCGCGCCGCAACCCAAGTTCGGCGCAGTACTTGTTGAAGTGACCGGCGGTGAATTCTCCTCCGCGGTATGTGCGAAGCGCGCGCAGTTTGTGCCCGCTCTTCCTTTCCGCCGCCACTTGCACGCGCTTGATAGCAGTTGGTGCGGTGTCCTTGGTGGTGAGAAGTGTCAGCCACATGTAGCGGCTATAGTCGTCGACGAGGAGGAGAAAGTAGCGGTTGCCGCTGGGCGTCGTCGGCGTAATTGGCCCGCAGAGGTCGCCGTGGATCAGCGCGAGTGGCTTGGTGGCGCGGTGTAGAGATTGCTGTGGGAACGGAGCTCGTCGATGCTTGCCGGCGAGGCACGCCTCACACACTTGTTCGACCTGCGACAGGGTCGGTAGGCCACGCACGAGTGCTTCTCGTCCCATCTTGCGCAGCACGGTGAAGTTGATGTGGCCAAAGCAGGCGTGCCAACGCCACGCATCCTCTCCAGCACGCGCCGTCAGGCAGATCGGCCGTGTGAGTTCGACGTTGAGCACGTAGAGCCGGCCAGGGCTTCGGGGAATGCGGGCAAGCAATCGGCGCTGCTCATCCCACATGCGCATCACGCCATGTTTTACCTGCACCTCGAGACCGGCCTCATCCAGTTGGCCGACGCTTATGATGTTGGCGGCGAGTCGCGGGAGGTAGTAGGTGTTGCTGAGGGTACGGTGCTCCCCATTCTTGCAGGTAAACAGCACCGTTCCGCAGCCCTCGATACGGACGATCGAGCCGTCGCCGAGCCGAACATTGCCGGTAATCTTGGTGTCGAGGTCGGAGAAGGCCATCTTGCAACCAGTCATGTGGTTGGACGCGCCGGAGTCGATGATCCAACTTCGGGGATCGCGTTCCGCGGCATCATCCAGTGCCGCGAACACTTTCTTCTCCACCAGTTCGACGGTGTCCAACAGCGTGCGCGGCGCTGGTGGTGCTGACCCAGGCGCGGGCGAGGGCCCGGGCACGGGTGGAGGCGCAGGCGCGGGGAAGGGCCCAGGCACAGGCGCAGGTGCATGCGCGGGCACGGGCGCGGGCCCGGGAACGGGCGCAGGCGCGGGCGCGGGCGAGGGCCTGGGCACGGGCGCAACCGCATGCGCGGGCGAGGGCCCGGGCACGGGCGCAGGCGCATGCGAGGACCCGGGCGCGGGCGTCGGTCCGGCTGCAAACGCGGTCTGACCGGTGCGCCGGTTCATGTCAATTTCGTCGACACAGCCGCCCGTGAGCAGCATGAGTGTGGGCTCGTCACCTTGGACCACATGAGCCTGCTCCTCCCGCTTGGGCTTGCTTCGGCAATCTCTGGCCCAATGGCCAAGCTTGCCGCAATTCCGGCACTTGTCGCCCTTGCAGGCTTGCCCGGAGTTTGATCCGTCCGAGGTCCCGCCGCCGCTGCCGCCATTGCGACCTCGCCCGCCGCGGTGCTTGCCGCGGTTGTTCGCTCCACCATTGTTGCGCCGCGCCTCCTGCTCCTTCTTCTTGTGGTGCTCGAGCCATTCCTCCTCTGTTAAGTACAGCTTCCCTCCAGTACTCAGGGAAGATGACGCCGAGGACTGCGCCGAGTCCTCTGCCGCCTTAAGTCTGCCTGTGACTTCGTCGAGCGAGAGTGTGAAGATGTCAAGTAATGTTTCGATGGAGAGGATGAGTTGAGTGAACCTGGGGCGAGCGACACGAAGATATTTCTCGACAACTTTGTCGGCAGGTTCTGGGTCGCCGAGAGTGGCAAGCTGGTTGACGACCGCCTTGAGCCTCATGGCGAAGTCCTCCACTGTTTCGCCGTCGCGGAAGGAGATTGACTCGTACTCCACGCGCACCTTCTAAGCGCTCGCCTTGCGGATGCGATCATCACCTACTCGAAGAGTCTTGATGCAGTCCCACGCCTCCTTGGCCGACTCTTTGGTCGCCAGTGTGGAGATCATCTCCAGCGGGACTGCACTGCAAATGGCATCCAGCGCCATTCGGTCTTCATGGAGCTCGACGTCGCCTAGGTCGATGGCGTCCCACAAGCACCGTGCCTGCAGCTTGATCTTCATCAACAGGGACCAATCGTTGTAGTTTGTCTTCGTCAGCATCGGGTAGGAAGCCGCTCCGCCAACCTCCTTGAGCACACGCTGGACAACAACCTCGCGTCCACCATCGCCGCGATGTCGAGGTCGTCCGCGTGAGGGCGAGCGCCTACGGTGCCTCCTCTGAGGCGAGCTTGAACTACCAGGTGCGGAAGCCGACATGGCTCTGATACCAATTGTCAGGAAACCCAAACAGATCGTTGACAAGAACTCAGACGAACACTACACACGCGGACACTATAGTTGATCCGAAAACAGAGTACACGAGTGTTTGTGCTGCGATGAAGCTGCAGCTTTTCTGTTTTCTCTTCGTCTTTTATTGTGCAAGGAAACTGAACATGCAAGAAACTAAAATCGAGCCTCGGATTCGATCCCACGTCCCGGAATGCTCGTGTTCATCCCCACGTTCCAAGAGACACGGTCGCCATCTGTTAGCCTCGCCACGAGCGAATTCGTCGTGGCCACTACTTGCGCGGCGTCCACAGCCTAGAGCTCACGCATGCAAAACAGAAAAAAAGGAATGCATGTATACAAGGTTTATCCACCAAACATTGTTACTTTTCCCAGTTGCAGATCCATGCGCCATAGACCTCAAGGCGCCATGTCTTGGGGAAAGAGAGAATGAGTACGCCCAGCTGCAGAGCCGCGCGCCGCCGCCTCGGACCTTTGCCTCTGCTGCCTTGCTGCGCCGAGCCACCAGATCGACGGCCTCGTTGCACTGCGCCACCAGATCGACCGTGCGACCGCTCGTGGTTGAGGTCGAGGTCGAGCATTGTCCTATTCGACTAAACCTCGATCACACCACATCAGCTGCCTGGCCGGATCGAGCGCTGCCCTGTGCCCTGTCTCCACTCAGCCCCTTGCACTCTCCCAATGCGTCATCGCCGGCAACAAAGAAGAAGGGGACGGTGGGGCCGATGGTGGCGTGAGGACGCGAGGGGAGGGAGGGAGCCAGCGAGTCGTGCGTGAGGGAGAGAGGAACGGAGGAAGGTGGCCGCGGGCTAGCGTTTTGCGAAGGGAAGGGAAGGGGAGGGAGGGAGGGAGGCGGCGGCGGGCTAGGGTTTTTCCTGGGCTGCTCGACGGCTTGCGATTGGAGAGGCGAAGGTGGGGAACCGCGTGCTGCTTGCTGAGCTTGCGGCCGGCGCAGCCGAGCAAAGGGAGCGCTCAAAATCCACCAGCCTTCCCCCGCGACCTGACCGACGTGTGGATCCCTGTGAAAGCGAGGCCCAGCGAACACAGGTAGTTTCTTTCGCGTAAAAATCTCATGCGGCAGTGCGAAGTCACCGCGCGGGGCGACGTGGCTAGCTGCGAGAGTGAGCACGTCGCCCCGAAACCCCTCCGAGCGCTGTGGTGTGAGCAAATCGCCCATACCTTTTAATATCTCCGATATAGATACGAGGTGTGTACAGTCCTTTTGTGCTATATAGTTTGTCGATGTTCCAATTCTTGTCTTTTTACTTACTGGGTTCTTTCTCCAGTTTGCTTCTGAAGAAAGTCAGCATGGTCCTCTGATCCTATTTCTGAAGGATGCTGAGAAAATGTGTGGAAACAGTTACTCCTATCATGGCTTAAAGAATAAGCTTAAGGGCCTCTTTGAATTGGAGGAAAAATGAAGGAATTGAAATCCTATAGAAAAGATTACTATTTATGCCTTCGATTCGTAGGAATGAGAAAAGGAAAAATGCAAGAAACTTTCCTTTCTCTGTGATTCTAGAGGCAAAACATAGAAAATTTAACATCCACTCCAAACTCATATTTTTGCTAGGTCGTATACGATAAGGCAAATCTAGTAGCTCTTGACCACTTGTCTATTTAATTAGTGTAAGCTAGATGGGTATAAATAGATAAGTAACCCAATTTACTCTAATAATCCAAACCTCCAAACGTGTTTTTGTGTTTTTCCTACGACCCAATCAAATAAAATTCTTGTGTTTTCCAATCATTTGTTTTACATGTATATTTCTATCATATTCTTTTGTTTTTTATTCATACGTTTTTTCAATCTTGCTTTTCAAAAGGACCTTAAAAGTTTCCCAGCTAGTGTCTTTATTGTTGGGTCGCACACCCAGACGGACAGTTGGAAAGACAAGGTACTGCTTGTAAGGATCATTATAACCTGTAAAATTTTACTTGTTTCCATGTAGTAATATTTGCAAACAGTCAAACAGCAGTTCTCCTTTTCTTTTTAAATTCCTATACAGCCAAGTTTTGTTTTACTGAAGCACCTTGCAAATTGAAGTTTGTGTCATTAAGCTATATTACTGAAGCAATAATTGCTTGCGAAAATATGTATTATGATGTTTGTCAACTGTATGATATGGAATGTGTTGAAACTTAATTTCTTGATCCTAGGAAATATTTTTGAAGGAGGATCACCCACTAGCTTTAAACTTGTTTTATGTGAGCCTTGGTCTTCTACCAGTTATATTATCTGTGAGAACTGCTGGATGTGGAGTAAAAACCACTGGTGACCAATTGGATAGCTGAGAAAAATAGTGAGCATTTCTAACTCTGCATACCGAGATTCTTGATAGCAACACCTTTTATACTGTTTTCCTAGTATTTTGATGATAATTTGGTGGTAGTAGTAACAACAGATAACAGACGGAACATTCTATTTTGAATTCCTGATGTAAGGTGTTTACCATACATCAGTTTGTACACTTGTTGTACCAAACTACTAGTAATTCATGAGTTTGAGGAACCTTGCTTCTGCGCGCTGGTAATACATTATAATTTTTTATATGTTGGTATACATTGTAGAACTTTGTAAGTTATGGTGCTTCCCACGGATCCATATCCTTTGCCTTTAGACATAAAGGCAAAGTTTGCCTTTTCTCAATCTTAGCCGTCAATTGCATATTTACGGTTGGGTTTAACTTCTCCCAAATCACCTCCTCCCAACTCAAACAGATAACTCCTCTCGACGCCATGGTTGCTTGCAGTACTACATTTCCTTTAGTTGTATGTCAGCGTCGTCCCTTCCACAAGACTCAGAGCCGACGCTAGCATCTACTCCGTCCCTTCAAGATTGATTCTCCATTAGACCGATTTATAGGCCATTAGTAATAGATGTATGGATTGATCTTCTACTGGAACCAGGCCAGCAATTTTTTTTAATCGATAGCATTGTTATCCTTTAATCTTTTCTCTCCTTGAAGCAATTTCCCTTGGTTTATATCTACTCATCACTGTTGTCCTAGAGTGGAGAGTAGATCAGTAGAACTGTAGAACTCAACGCAAGCAACTGGACAAGAAGAATGTGATTAAAGTGGACATGGAACAAATGAACACTTAAATAGTATAGAGCCCAGTAACTAACAGCGAGCAAGGGGAGCAACCATGGCAAATAGCTTAGCTAGTCGAATACACAGGGGCCTCACGTTGGAGAGGAAGAGCAGATTGTTTGATTAGAGGCCAATGAAATCCGGCCGTTAGTATGCAATGGACGGCTGGGATTTGAGGAAAGGCAAACTTTGTCTTTATGGCCCAAAGGCAGAGGACACAGATGCGCTTCCCACATGTCGCTTTGGCTTGGGAGTTGGGACCCTGTATCAGGTCTCCACATTATTCCAAATATTGTGCTTGTCCTGCCAAGTTTATCTGCCATGATATTGAGTTTTTGACATGAATGTGAGTAATGAGACTGCAAAACATAAATTATGGAAATATTCTAAATTTTTGTAACACGTAGGGCATTGTCATTTATTATCCAAGCTTATTTTTTTGTAACTTGTAAATTGCCATTTTTATTTTTGCGTACTGCTTTAATCCCAGCATATTATGACTTTATTACCTGTCATGCATGCGCGGATGTACCACCAGCCATTGCCACCTCCCAGCAGCATATGCTGCTCCCACATGTGCCAACAAGTTGCCCTGCTCGAGTTGCTGACGGTCTCACTCGAGTTGTCAATCACTACTGTGTAGTCACCTGTTTCTAAGCTACCAGTCTTCATATTTGGTGCTTGCAGTATTGGTAACCTAATTATTATTGCCAGTTACTCACTCCGTTTAAACGTCTTTTGTTTTTCACAAAATCAATATTTAAAAATTTTAACTAATAATTAAACTAAAAATATATGTGTTTAATATCACTCATATATAGCATCTCTAGATTCATATTTGATAATATTTTTATGTAATGTTAATTTTATGGTTATTGATGATATATTATAAAAAACTAATAGTTAAAGTATAATATTAGAAACCATATAGAAACCTAACACATCTTATATTTTTAAACAGATAGAGTACTAGGACTATATTTTCGGCAATGCCACTAAGTCCACCAGCTATGAACATATTAGGCATCGTTTGAATAAGTTTATGGCTTAAGCTTATTCCCTCATTTTTCGTGAGTACGTTTTTCGAACTACTAAGCTGTGTGTCTTTTGTAAATACTTTCTATATGGAAGTTTTTTAAAAAATCAAATAAATCTATTTTTAAGTTTATAATAGTTAATATTCAATTAATTACGTGCTAATGACTTATCTTATTTCGCGCGCGGCTAGTAAACCCAAGCCATAAACTACTTCAAAACACATTAATAAGCTTCTCTGCAAAATTCAGAATAAAAAAAACTGGGATGTCCATTTGCACATTATCCATTTTCCAAGTGTCACTGAGCTATCCATCAAATTGCTTTTATCTACTGCTAGACAAACTAAAATACTTATCAAGCTGTTTTTTTTTACATTTTGCAGATTCTTGGTTTCATAACTGCTGTAATGTTTTTCCGCCTGATGCGGCAGTCGTCAGCATGGGAACATGATTTTTGCTGTGCCATCTATTTTGCCAGCTATAGAGTCTAATCTGAGGCTGCCAAGAGCATCCATGTCCCTAATTTGCTTCATACCAGTGCCTTCCTATTTTTCACCAGAGAGCAAAATCCTCAGTTTGGATCCTTCCTGATTGTAACCATGATGTGCTACATAGTTGCTAATGGTTTCACAATATTATTGATACTAAATATGTCTTCATCAAGAGGCGGTTTGCACTATTCTACACCTGAAAAATATGTAAACTTTATAAATGCTGGACAACCAGGGAGTAACTTGGTTATCAAACAATTAAGAAGATATTATGAGCATATAGAGAATTGAACACAGGACCTAGGGTTGAAACCATACACCCTTTGCCACTGCACTTTTAAGTGCATCTCAAATATGTAAACTTTGAAATTCCATAGAAAATTCATCCTAGCTCCAAACTTTGGGATTACTGATACCCATGCTTGCTCTGTACCTGAGTTAATCAGATGCTGCAACAGAATCTTCTCCGCAGCGCATGAAGCACCAAGGTGACAAACGCAACGCCGCTCTGAGCATGAATTCCAGGTTGGCGATTTTGTCTATCTCAAATTGCAACCTTACATACGAGCAATCTTCGGTGGTTGTCCACTCCATTATTACCTGTTCAGTTCTTAGATTGTGTGATGGTGAAGACCGGCAAATCTGCTACTTCCTCCGTCCCAAAACTAGTGGGCAGTGATCTTCATGGGCCGTAGCTGCTGGCGAGCCTGTTAGGTTGGCCTGGCCCACTTTTGGCCCAAGAAGATTTTTAAGAAAAATAGTTCCATAAATTTGAAAATATTCTCCACGAGGGGAATGTTTTATAAGAATAGATAATTACTCACTCTGTCCTAAAATATAAGAATTTCTAAGTTGTGTAGTAAATACTAAGGTTAGATCAAAAGATTCCTTTTAAATCATTTTAGTTGTTAATTTTTAAATTTTAAATTGTATAGATTCTCTTTGCAAGCATCTGATTTGTTTTGAAATTATTGAAATGATTCAAATCATAAAAATCAGTGCAGAAATGTTTATATTGTGGTATAAAAATTTGAATCCTAAAAATTCTTATATTTTGGAACGGAGGGAGTACTCATTATTTAGGGGTTTGACTTTACATTTGAATTGAATTTTCATTTGCATTTATTTTAAATTTTGTTACCGTCAAACCAAAAGAATAACCAGGAAGATCCAGCACGATTTTGGAATTTTATTTCTAATGGGATGTTACACACACTCCGACCAGACGTGGACCTGGTCAGTGTGAACTGTAAACACATGCATGCATGGTACTATTATATATGTCTACCGTGATAGCAAGTGCACTACGAGCTAATGCACGCACTGACAAGAAAATTTTAGCGTGAGAATGAAAAAAAAAAAACTACTGTTCGATGAGATTGTCCAACAACGTGCATGTATCCGAACGGAGCGTTCTAGGTCCTCCTGGGCACGAGGCACGCGCGGAGCGGCTTCGCCATGACGGTGGTGAACTCGCGCTTCTCGGCGAAGTCCACCTCGTCGCCGGCCACCTCCTTCCACTCGAACTCCCTCACCATGTTGGCCACGAAGTACTCGAGGTGATGCATGGCGAAGCTGAGCCCGGCGCAGATCCTCCGCCCGACCCCGAACGGCATCATGCGGATCCCCTTGCTGCCCGTCACGTCCACTCCTTCGCCGTCGCCACCGGGGAGGAACCTCTCCGGGATGAACTCCATTGGCTTCTTCCACTCCTGCTCGTCCCTGCCCATCTCGGCCACCATGAAGTTCACCGTCGCGCCCTTGGGGATGAGGTAGCCACCGACCTCCATGTCCTCCGCCGCCCTGTGCGGCAGCACGAAGTGCCCCGGCGGGTGCTTCCGGAGACCTTCCAGGACCACCGCTCTGAGGTATGGCATGTCGTGGGCGTCCTCCTCGGAGACCTCGGGCTGTTCGTCGCCGGTCTTGGCCGTGATCTCGTCATGGAGCTTCTCTTGGATCGCCGGGTTCTTGACCAGCTCCGCCATGATCCACTGCAGCACGGTTGACGTCGTGTCCGTGCCGGCGTTGAGGAACTCGGAGCAGAGCTTGATGATCTCGTCGTCGGTGAGCGCGCGGTTGCCTTCGTCGGGGAGCTTGATGTCGAGCAGAGTGTCGACGTACGAGTGCTCCAACGTGGTTTCTTTGTTCGTCTCGCCGCCGTGTTTCTTGTACGCTCGCCGCGCGTTGATCAGTGGCAGGAAGAGCTCCCTCTGCTGCCGCCGCAGGCCATAGATCTTCTCGAGGCGCCCGCGGAAGAGGTGCTTGGTGATCGCCGGGAAGTAGGCGAAGACGGCCATCTGGCTCGTGATGTAGATGAGCAGATCGCGCTGGGCGTCCTCGATGGCGCGCACCGTGCCCTCGTCGAGCCGCTCGCCGAAGCACATGTTCACAAGGAGGCAGAACATGGCGTACTGGATCGTGTCCATGACGTCGTGGGGAGCCTGGCCGGACTCCCGCAGCTTGTCGACGATGACGCGGTGCACCCATGAGCGCGCAGGCGCGAACAGGCGGGCCCGCGATGGGTGGAGCGTCTCGGAGACGAGGTTGCGGCGGAGAAGGCGCCACACGGGCCCGTAGCCGGCGCGGGTGATGATGTTGTCGTTCTCGCCGAGGAGCCTGCTCGCCGGCACGCTGGGGCGGTCGGCCAGCGCGGCGCCGCCCTCGACGAGCGCCGCGTGCGCGAGCCGGCGGTCGGAGACGAAGACCGACACCCGTGACCCTGTGCGCAGCGACACGATGGGGCCGTACCGAGCGATCAGCCTCTGGAGGAGGAGCTCCGGCTCGACGTCGGTGAGCACCCTGCTCAGCAGCACGACGCTGCCGAGAAACGGCACGGCCGGCGGGCCAGGCGGGAGGCGGCCCCGCTTGCCACCACCCTTGCCGCGGAACAGTGTAAGCCAGAGGAAGGGGACGACGGCGAGGGTCGCACCGAGGGCCACGTACCAGGTGTCCATGCCCGGTCGGCGCGCCTGCTCTTGCCGGAGCTCACCAGACACTAGCTAGCTAGTAGACTAGTACTGCTACTGGTCAGTGAGTGGGTTGTGAACTTGTATGATGGCTAGCTCTTGCTCTCATGGCGTCAATTTATAGTGAACTTTGGCCACTTGATCTTGCGTCCGCATGATGGCGGCGGCATGGGTTTTGAACGATGGAACAACGGAAAGTTCCATCTAGGAGCGCATATTTCGTTAATTTTGGTCTACGGGTGCTGCCAGTGCCATGAAGAACACGTTGGAAGATCTAATTGTTTATGACATGCATGGGTCTAATTAATTAATCCCATTGAGTCCTGGATGCTCATTAGTGTTTCGTACAAAAAAATATTATTATTGTGAGACCAATGTGTTGGCTCCATCTGTACGTAGGTGTGGATCACAACAGGTGCTCTCTCGTAATTGTGATTTCTTTTGGCGAATCAATCAAGGTTGGCGTTAGACTTGACGGTTGACCGTGCGTTTGGTGGGAGTCTCCGGAGACTCGGAATATGGCTTTACCTCGGTCCTATCGACGAGAGGATCGAACGGCGGTAAGACTATCATGAAGGAAATCCAAGAGCTATAATTAAGCTCGAGTTTTGCTTTCTTTTACATTACGTAATGCTATATTAGAAGTTATATTTAATCATCCGTCCCGCATATTCATTATTCTAGGGCACAACCAAAACCTAGCAATGCAGAGTTTTAGAGATGAAAGTTCTCTGTCATGTTTTACACTAGAAAATTGGTTCCATAACCAGGCTGCTTTCCTCCTAAACATTCTCAAGTGATGAACGTACGACACCTACATAGTTGTTTTTTTTGTCTGTGCTACTCTTTAAATTATGTTCATACACTCTGGACATGAACATTTAGAAAGTTCGGAGGAACAATGCCAACTGTTGTTTCTTTTTAGAGCCTCTTTCACTGTACAATTCGTTCTATTGCTTCAGTTCACTCATTATTGCTCCCTTAGCAGCAAAGCTTGCCGCCACCCTATGGGCCTCCGGTTTTGAAGACCGAAAACCCCTCATGTATTCAATACTCTAAATCTCTAGATCAGTAGCTTAGTATATACATAACATAACTGATATAATTGTATAAAGTCTTACATTTCTTAGTTATTAAAAAAATGGGTTACCTGCATAGGGCCCCAATTAGACATAACCAACCGTCTTATGGTAAACAGCGGAAGCATAAGCGGTAGCGGCCTGCGTTTGTCCACAGGCACTCAACTAGAAACTTGGGTCTTATGGCGCCTCCTTCGGTCTCTCCTCCTTCGGGTAGTGCTCGTACGGTTCACCGTTGGCATCTATTTCTAAAAGGGGGATTATGTGACGGTGAGTACTTAGAGTACTCGCAAGCCACCACTAAAACATGAATAGATGCTCACATGGTTTAAGGAGGCTTAGGGTTATTTGCACAAAGCTAGTTTTTACAAACCTTTCACAAGCCTAAGTTCTACCCATTTTATTAAATGCCTTCACCAAGGCTCAAGTAATTTATTCAATCATGAGGTTTGTGTCCGCCTTGCCAAGCTCCACTTGTTTAGGTTTACCCTCATGTCCATTTCTCCAACCATTGTTTAAGTCCACTTTCCTGCATTCCGGTAAGTTCACACATCCATCCATTTCCCTCCTAACCAAGTTTGAAGATTTAGAGTCTAGTCAAGACTAGTATAAATCTCGGTGCTCTAACCACGAGCACGACTATTCGAATAGATTGGTTTTACTCACACTATAGTGGATTTATGCTTTACCCACAATTCGTGGCACACCCAACACATGAGACTTACCACGACCCAGTTTTTCAGATCTTTTAGCATTGCTGCACTCACTCCAAAGACTATGAGCCCTCATGCACCCTATGGCACTCCAATCCCGTCTTACCAGTGGTGAAAGGAGTATTAGACACAGAGGTATCAAGAAAAGGGAAGCAAATGTTTATTTTATTTGACATGTCAGTTAAACCGCACTCTATTGTCTTTCTTCCAACACAAGGCATCACTGTGATTAGAGCCAACCATGACTGGGGTGCCCCCTACGCCCATACGAGAAATGCTGTCGCACTCTATTCGTTTCCTGCCTATTTTCTTGACTCGGTCCTTAACTGACAAGGATCGGTGCTAGCCTTTTTCAGAAACCACCCAAATCAATCTATGCCGCCCCGGTCTAAATGATTTTGATCACTTAATTTTGGTTTTTGCAAACGGTTTTATATGTGCCCCGCGAGTGGCATTTCATGTCTCCATTTGCATAAAATGACGATTGTCCCCTACCCAGAACGGCCATTCCCATCCCACCCATTATCACATGTATATGAGAAGCCTACTAAGAAGTACTAAACAGTGTCAATAGCTTACTTAAAACAACATACGACATCAAGGAACATGGCATCAATATCAATGGAGGCTTAAACGGGATTTAGGGGTGCCATTTCAACATACCATGCAATTTATTTGTAAGCAAAATATTTTCACATTAGGTACAACATGTTTAAGGAGGAGGGCATGATGACTTGCCTTGCTCGGCTATGGTAACTTCCTCCTTAGTGTCAACTGGCTCATCGTCACAAACGTACCCTAGATTGGTGAAAGACTATTCAAACTCGTGCTATAAACACTAATTAATAAGAAATAAATATAACTAAAAATGAGAAAAATACCAAACCAGTGCCATTGGGTAGATCTTGATTTTAGATGAATTTTGGTGAAAATTTCACTTGATTTTGGACTTACTATGAATGAGGTATTAGCTTTTGAAGACTTAAATTTGAATTAATCCAAATTAATTGCAAAAAGCTACTATTGAGAAATCCTATTTATTATTTGAATTATTTTCCTTAAGAAAATCCTTTTTCTCCTACTGACAGGTGGGGCCTAGCATTTTAGAAAATCCAGGGGATTAATTTATGTACAGAAAATCTTCTATGTCACTGACAAGTGGGGCTAGGGTCAAGGTAGACCCGGTCAACCTGACTGGTCCAAGGCCCAAGGCCCAGATGTCAGTGTCACAGGGCCTTGTTAGGTGTGAAACAAGTATTTTTAGCTAGGAAGGGCCCATATGTCAGTGACACATTTCTTTAATCCGATTTCAATTAGATTTTACTAATGACTATGCACATATGTCATTCTAACCGATTAAGAATGTCATTAACTTAATGACGGTCATTAGAATTATAAGCTAGGGCCCACATGATCAGAGAGGGGGGCGTGTTTATCCCCTTCCTTTCTTCGCCTAATGTGGAGCATGAGCTTGTGCTCTTGGCGTGTGCTGCCGGAGGGGGCCCGGATGAGGTCATTGGCCTTTGCCGTCGGTGAGGCTCGGGGCTTCGATTGCTCTCAGAGGAGTGGCGGTTTGGGTCCTCTGTGCGGTGGGCTCGGTGTGGGGAGATAGCGCAGTAGCGACGCCGCGATTACAACAACGAGGCAGCGCAATCGGGCGCAATCCTGCCAGTGAACAGACTAGGGGAGAGAGGAGGTAGCCGGTGAGGGTGCTCACCTTATGGCAGCCGGGAAGAGGCACAATCCGTATCACGATCAAGGCAGTGGTGAAACAGGGCAAACGGGCGGTGTGTACAAACTTCGGGGCTGTGATGCTGAGCTGCAGTTCGTCCGACGGCAGCATCAGGGTAATCAGAAAATCTCCCTGCATTCCTCTAGCGGAATCATCTCCTCCTCAAGCGGTGGCGTGATGTCACAGTACCCTTGAGTTCCAGCGGTGTGGCGGCGCGGTGGCTTGGCCCTTGCATGGAGCAACGTGCTCAGCGACTGAGTGGAGGGGATGGCGGCGGGGTGGCTTTGGTGCCCTGGGTGGTTGGCGCGGTACGAATGGCGAGGCAAGGCAGTTGCCTCCCCCTTTAAGGTGTGGGCGGCGAGGCTGTTAGGTGGGAGGGGTGGCGAGGATGGCGTGGGAGTTGGGGCGGTCAGGGCAAGGACGGGGTTGGTGGCGGTGGCAAGTAGCGTGTGGGGGTGGATGGGGTTGACTATTCGGTGGTCTGATGTGAGCCCCACAGCGCAGGCTCGATCTGGACCGGTGGTCCAAGGGATGTGACGGCTTGGACAAATGGCGGGGCGGCGAGGAGTTGACGCGTGGCTCGGTGTGCTCCTCTGCCTTAATGGAGCGGTGTGCGTGTGGCCCGGGAGAGGGGATGAGTCGACATCGGTAGGTACGAGGGCGGCGTCATTGGCATGGCCTCCTCAGGCGTAGGTGGTGAGGGTGGTTAGGTGGTAATGGGGCGGAGGCGCGCTAGGTCCACACATCAGGGTAAATCGGCCGATGGGGACGGAGAGGGGAAGGGAGGAGCTGGAGAGCTCGTGGGTCGGCACAAGCGGGCAGGTGGCTGATGGGATGGCTCGGCCATCATGATGGTGGCCACGGTGGACGGAGGTGCACCAGATAAGAACAATGGCCAGGCATCAGGGCATGGGCTGCAGTGAGGTCGAAGTCATAATCGGGAGCTGGTGGTCAGACGGTGATTGGCATCGAGGCGGCTAAAGATGTCCAAGTGGGCCCATGCCCCTATCGAGCCCGGCCTGGGCATGGATAGACTAACAAACATCAAATGCCTGGAGCCGGCAATGGCCCATTTCCTATAGCGGGCCGGGCACGGCCACAGCACAGGCAGGCTGGCCCGCTACAGACGCGGGGAGAGGGGGCGGGGAGGGGGGCGCAATGGTCGGGGCCCAGGGGGCAACAGTCAGACTGCCATGCATGCAAGTGGCCCAATCACAGCCCCGACACGTGTCTCCAAGCGGCTATGATAACACTAGATATTGATTTAGCCGTTGAAGGGCCAAAAAATCCAAAAAACCAATACCAAAAAATCAAAAAGTAAAATTTTTCCTATAAACAGCAGTACAGCAGCACATCCTACTCATCCAAATCCTGCGTGAGATGCTTCTTGCGTCTCGTTTGTTCTCTTTGCTCTTAAACTTTTGATTTAGTATCGTAGAGTGTTGTGCTAAAAATCATTAAATCTTTCAACATCCCTATTGCATAGCTCCAGCCTCCAGCATGCTCCTGCAAACGGTTAAAAAAATACTGCAATTTGTCGGTCAGTACATTCCTGAAATTTCAAGGATGGATCCTGAAACTCCCGCTCCACCTGAGCGACTCGACCGCAGAGCTACTGTGCCCGATGTCCGGTACACCGACCAAACGTCGAGGAGACGACTCCGTGGCTCAACTCTACACCGCTCCGTAAGTATACAGCCGGAGGAAGTACAGCGGCCTCATCGAAAGGATCCGAACTACGTCAAGCGGAGCGTCAAATCAATGGCACCGCTCAAATGAGGTCAAGAACTTCCTCTGAGCTGCCAATATTTGGTATAGCATCAAGAAAGACCGGCGAGGGATGGAAGGGAGGTAACTTACGCAAATGTAGAATTCACGTACCAAGACTAAAACTCTCTAAAATCTTCTGGTGGAACAGGGCATTTAACAAGCCACATCCACGCGCATGCTGAGGCGTGTGCGAAGAGCAGCCCCAGTTACGAGCTACGACACAGCAGCAGCAACTGTCATGAAAATCCTGACGGTAATACGGTATGTTAATGGGAGTATGATTCTTAGGTAGCACGAGATTCCCTTATCCGTTTAATTGCTAGATAGGATCTACCCTTAAATTTTGGTGAGTCTCATGCATTTAAGACTTACATTAAAACTGCTTATAATCATAGGTTTCAAGCTGTTAGTAGACAGACCATAACCTGGAACTTGGTGAATTTTTTATAACCAAGGTCGGGACAGTATTAAACAATTATTTGCTACATGCACCTTTTCTGTTAGTAGTATACTCTGATATTTGGCGTGGTAGGGCTGAGGAGGACTTTATTATTGTAGTTGCTCATTATGTTGATGATGATTGGGAATTAAAAAAAAGAGTAATAGCTTTAAAATTAATTGATGTTTCACATACAACTGAAAATATTGCTGAACAAATTTCTAAACACTTTTGCGCAGGAATTTAGCCTCAACAAATAAAATATTTACAGTAACTCTAGATATGCAGCTGAACCAAATTCCACAAGCAATGGAAATTCACGGTAGCCTTTATTCTCTATTTATGCTAAATTATTTCTTTTACATTCAACGCTTGTGCTGCCATGTTATCAATCTTCGGATAGGGTTAAATCTGGTTTTTAAGAGAGTAAAGTGCATCATCTCGATTCCATGCCGTGAAGCCATAATATGGCTCAATGGTTCTAATTCTCAAATTGCGACCTTCAAGCGATTCTGCATCGCTTCAGACAAACGTCCACGAGTTCCACAAACGGACTAAATATGCGGACAATCAATGGAAACTCGACTTTATTTGATGTTGAGGACATGTTTTCGCCCTTATAAAGAAACACTAACTGTTTTTTTGCAATCCAAGAATGTTTTACCAGTGACGGGTAACCGCTACTGATAGAACAGTCTTGGCATGTTGTGGAAAGATTTTATTACTTTCTTGAAACATTTTACGATGCAACTATTACTTTATCTGGTATTTACTATCCAACTGCTAATTTAATTTTGCATAAGTTTTTTTAAGATTTCCACTTTATTACGAGAATATGGAGATGACCAACTACTAGGACTTGCAGTATTTCACATGAAGCAGAAATATCGCAGTATTTCACATGAAGCAAAAATATCTTAAATACTGGAGGAACATTTCATACTTGTATGCTTTTGTATTTATTCTTGATCCAACGGGTAAAATGTGGGGATTCCTTAATATTTTGAATCTTATTGGGGATGCAATGAATATTGATTATACAAACTACTATTCTGATGCTAAGACTAAATTGTATAAAGTGTTTTGAAAGTATGAAACTAAGTTTCAGGGAGTTCGCGTGCAAAGAGCCCCACCTGTCCCTTACCAGGTAAGAAGAAATTGCAGTGGGGCCGAATTTGGGGTGGTTCCTCTTCTTCTTCTAGCACTGGTGGTGAAAGTTCGATCGCTGCAAGTCCTGCACACGCTTCGCATGATGCCCTTGAGCTGTCCTCGTACTTAGATAGCGACTCCATCAACCAAGAAGATCTCAACGTTCTAGGGTGGTGGAATGATCACAAGACCCAATATCTCGTGCTCTCAAAACTAGCACGGGATGTGTTCACGGTGCCTATGTCTACGGTATCCTCCGAATTGGACTTCAGTCTTTGTGGAAGAATTATTGAGGAGAGGAGAAAAAATCTACGCAACGAGGTGGTAGAAATGCTACTTGCGGTCAAAGACTGGGAGCTAGCCAAGGAATGTGCCCAACACACCGCGGAGAACTAAGATTTGGCTGCTCAGGTCGAAAATCTTTACCTAGAAAATGAGGAACTAGGATAGTGAATTTTTATTTTTAAGTGTTGACCTTTAGCTGTACTCTTTTTTCTTTATCATGGTTTTCTCAAAAATGAATTTTTACATGACAGAGTTTTTAATGATGCAGTTGTGTAATATCAAATTCAATAAATGTCACTGCTCATTTTTTCCCTATATTATGCAGAAATTAAATTACATAATTATATATGTGTTGCTATTTTGGTTGTTTTAAAAATATGAAAATTTCCTCCTCCGAGGATCCGATATCATCAAAAAATACCCTCATATTTTTCTACTTAGTTCAAATAATTTTTTTGCCTTTTTTCCATTTTTTTACGGTCCTCTAATTTTTACAAAATTTTTAACTCACTTTTTTTTTCAATTTTTTTTAAATTACAGGGGGCCGGGCGCTAGGCCGGTTAGGCCCACCGCTGACCGCTCCGCACCGCGCGCCCGTTCAAATTTGAAAGGCGCGGGCGGGAGCCAGCCAGGCTGCCAGGCAGGGATGGGCGGGCGCGGCCGCGCGGGAGAGCCAAACCGGCCGCCCCGGCCCATGGCCTCAGCGTGCCGTGCCTGGGCCAGCGGCACGGCCCACTGTAGCAACCGTGCCTAAACAGGCCGGCCATAGCGGGTGGTGCCGGACCGGGCCTCGGGCCATGCCGGCCCGAGCGGCCCGTTTGGACATATACAGAGGCGGCGCGTCACTCGGCCCACGGTCGCCCGGTCTTCCCGGGGTAGGAGACGACCGTGCAAGTGGGCTCGTGCGGGCATCTGCTAGGGATGCGTCGCGAGTGGCAGGTAGGGCTGAGTGGAGTGGCGACTGGGCTGGCGCACGCGAAATGGGGCGGACGGATGGCCGCAACAGCCGCACAGGAGGCCGATTGGGCCGAGGAGCTTGCTGGGCCACCGAGACCACAATGGGCTGGCATGGGAGGTGGGTGAGAGAGGGAGGGGAGGTGGCTGGCTCCCGCTAGTGGGCCGGAAGGAAAGGAGGCCGGGTGGGCCGATGGAGGTCCGGCCCAAGGTGGTTGGGGATTGATTTTGAAAAGAGAAATATGATAAGGGATCAACTTGAATAAATTTCTATATATGCACATATAAATTTAGAGTTTCTTATTTAAACACATAATCCTAAATTGAACTTTGGAGCAACTTAAATTTATATTTGTATTTTGGCACTGGTATAAATCAAAATAACTCCCAGGAGATCCTGCATGCTGCAAATTTTCGAAAGGGTTTTTGATGGTTACGAATTTTAGTTTCCGGTTTTTATTTCAAAAATTTTAGGATGTTAGACACCCGCATTTGAAAGTCTCACACAATATTTACAAATCTAATGCTAAGATACATTTATAGTTTTTCAGTTTTGTATTAGCAAGATTTATGTTCCGTATATGTTTCTGAATTATAAATTGAACTGTAAAAAAAGATTTCGTCTGGTTCTTTGTTTCTTCCAAATCTGTCCTATTTAGTGGTCTCATTATGATTGCCGTGTGCCCTTGTCCTTCTCTTTCATCTTGAAAGCAGAAAAAAAAGAATTAAAAAAGGCAAGAGACGAACAAGAAAGAAAGTAGCAATTGAATTGAAAGTATAATGCTTGTGCTAATGATATGAAAAAGGAATGAGATAATGTTCTACGATTATTGACCAGTGCATTTGCAACTATCTTGTTGTGCTTAGAGGGAGTATTTCACTTGACTTATAAGGAAAAGCACGTGCCAAATAAATATTTTTCAAAGAGAGGCCTACACTTGTTCACTAATAAAAATATGAAATACTTTTCATTACTCAAGGGAATTGAATTGCATAATTTAGAATCAATAGTTCCCTATTTCTTCTGCTGGATGTACTCCTCAACAACTCCAGCAACTCTGAATTGATCAAGAGTTTTAGTTATATCCATGCTGATACAACGACAGGAATTCAATTAGCTCTTATGAACCCCAGCCAGCATATATTTTCTTGTTTGACTTAGGGTCCGTTTGGTAAATGGTCATGGGTGGATGGGATATGGCCATTCATGTTTTGTTGGATATAGTGATTTAATTTTTTGTTTAGTTCGTATGGATGGGATGATCCAATTTTTTGTTTCGTTAGAGGGATATAACTTGGATGGGATAAGAAAATTTTAGTAGGGTCTATTTGTCATCTATATTTTTTAATCAAAATATAACCATCTTAGATCTTGTTTTAAGGATTTAATTACAATGAATATAATGGTGGAATCGGATCATAAAATGGATAAATAGTGTAGGAGAAAAAAAATCCTTTAAAGCTTGTTAACAAAAAATTAATCCCACCACAACCAATCAGAATAGGCCACATCAGCAGGAACAAAACATGGATGGCTCCATTCGGCTGATTTGGCCGGATTTACTCATCCAGCATCTTCAGGGAATATTCCCTCTTCCGGCCGCCCAATCCACCTTTGCCCACCAACCAAACACTCTCAAAAGTTAAATCGCCATATCCTATCCAGGGATATCCCTCCAACCAAACACACCTTTATTCGTTGTCAGGCATACTTTTGCTTCAATCAGTTGACCCTTCATGTCAAGCACAAATGTTTGCTCAACATCACCACTAACTAAATTCCCATGCCTATAATCTTCATCTAGAGATTTATCTGAATCACTCCCTTGTTTACTGGGCAGCCTATTAAAAAAAATACTAGCTTCTACGAAGTCAACCAATTCCAAGCCCCCTCTATCCTTAATTTCTTCACAATAACCTTTTAGAATAACTAAATAGACCACCGTATACCTAGATTAACCGTTCCCCCAAACAACATTAGAAAAAAGGAAAGAAAAAACATATTGGAGAGGTATATAGTCAGTTAATAAAAGTTCAATAACCATTTATAGTCAGTGTGCATGTAGAGCCCATGTGGCCAAGAAAACAAAGGAAAATAAGAACCTACCAAAATCTCAAATGGATTCTTTTGAAGATAAGATAGTATATAAATTCCTTTTTCTTTTAAAAACTGACTATTACTTATTTGATTCTAGGGTCCATACAAAACAAACATAGCTAGCTTATGATAAATCCTAGTTCAAAATCTGTGCATTGTTCGGCCAAAAAAACAACTCTAAATTTTGAATGCATCATAAGCTAGCAAAAAAAAAAAAAGAGCCAAGACTCCATGTTTTTTTTTTGAGAAAACCATTCCGATTTGTGTGGCGATGAGTGGCGAGGGCGACGAGAGGCAATGCGTGGGTGATGGGAGATCGCCATCTCCTCCATCTCGAGGGAGTTGCCAATCTCCGGCGGCCCATGGAGGGGAAGGTAGAGAGTTTGCTAGGCTTTTGCTTGCCCCGCAGCCCAACTCACCTGAGGCTGATAGCTCGGATGGGTCGAGGAAGGCCTCCAATGGCGGAAATCCAGAAGCAACATGGCCATATGGTTTCTTCATCGAGGATCTTTTCCCAAGCGTGGAGAGATCTTATCCATACCAGTGGCTATGGGTGAAGAAGAGCGATAGTTTCCTGCCAGAGTTAGGGTTTCTAGCCAGCAAAGCAGACATCGTGAGATTTAGGAGGTCGGTAAGATGAATTTGGAGAATCCTGGAGAGGCGCACTGATTCGAGATCCTACGTAGAAGTTGTGATGGAGAGGCGTCCCCGCTAACTCAATGGCAAGAGCCATGGCAGGTGAACAAGAGGAGGGCAATGGAGCATGGGGAAGCCTTGGCATGGCGAGATCGAGATGGAAACAACTGGGAAAACTGAGGTGTTAACTCGCAGGAGGAGGAGAACCTGAGAAGACAATTGCTGATGCAAAACCAGAGAAAAGGAGGAAGACAAGAGGGATAGGGTTAGGGGCATCCATGGCAAGCAAATTAGAGGCAGATCCAGGAGGCAAGACCCCAGATTCAGCAGATCTAGGAGTTTCGCCCGCAACAACAACAGCCTCAGCAAAGGCAGATTTAGGAGTAGAGGACTCAAGGTCAGGGCCTCAACTTCCATCAACAAGGTCCACGTCAAGCACAATATCAAGCACAAGATAGAGGAAGAAGAGATGGAGTTTTTGATCCACCAAGAGCTGGAATGGTGAAGCCCCCCAAGTGCTTCAGATGCGGTCAAGATGGACATCACCAAGCGGTATGCAATAACCCTCCTCTTTGCTATGCATGTCATCAGTCTGGGCACATCTATGCTCATTGCCCTATGAACTCAGAGGTGTCTGTGAAAAGAGGTGTTAGATTAGTGGGGTTTGGTATTCCAGGTAATGGATTCTATAGTTTGCATGTCCCTGTGTCTGATAGAGAGATGTTCCAAATTCCTGTAAGAGGTGTGCTCACTATTCTAGAGGGGAGAACCAACGTTTCTGAGGTTCAAGTTGAACTGAAAACTTTAGTTCCAAGGATTTTGTGGGATTGGAATGTTAAACAGCTGAATGAGAGGGATTGTCTTGTGTCCTTTCCTTCTGAAGAAGCTATAGATCAGGTTGCTCTTTTTATGAGTTTTGATTTCAAAAAAGGCCTGGTGAAAGCTAGTGTGAGCCCTACAAACATTACAGAAGAGGCTGTGAATGAGTTGATCAGTGCTTGGGTGAAAATTCATGATATCCCCAAGTTGGCTAGATCCCCTGAAACTGTTAAGGATATTGCTGAATTAGTTGGAGAGTTAGAAGAGTTAGATGAACAAAGTTTAAGGAATGAGGGCCCTTGTTAACGCCAAAATTTGGCACGGTTCACATTGGATTTGGTTAAGGAAAGAAGATATATCAGCCGTTGGAAGCTAATCAGAAGAAGCCAGATTCAGGAAGGAATCGTGAGGACCACGACATGGCAGTCAATTACCTTATCTACTAATTAGGTAGTTTTGATAATTTTTAGGAAACCTGATCTCGTATCTGATCGGGGTTTGTTAGTTTTTCCTTTTCTAGTTAGGAAAGTCCTGTACCATGTCCTATAAGGACTCTTGTAACTCGGGGTATATATACGTATGCCCGGGGACCTTGTAATCTATCAATCGATCAATCAAATTCGGCGCATCGCCACCCTTTACCAACGGGTTCTTGCTTCTCGAGCGGGGCTGCATCGGTTAGGTCCGAACTCCTGCGAGAGGGTAAGTCTCGTTACCCCAACTACCAATCGGCTAGGACTTTCTCGGTTAGGTCCGATATTCTAGTCGGTCTATGGTAGTCGGCTTACCACGGTGTATCGGATCTGTCTACGGCTGCATCGGTTCGGTCCGACCTCTTAGGCTGGTCAGGTATATCACATCACGCGTGCGTAGATCTTATCAGTTTACTGGGGGCGATTTATCATCAGTTCGTGCTGCATCGGTTGGGTCCGACCTACTGAACTGCCAGCAATAAATCGTTCCTGCTAGGCTGATGGTTTTTGCGCAAGCGTCTTATCGGAATGTATAGCCGGTAAGTTATTTTCATCACAGTTGCATTAGGTCTATCGGCTCGTTGAGGTTCCTTTACTATTATCGATCTGTGCTGCATCAGTTAGGTTTGAACTACTAGATCGATAATATTAGATTTATCCTTGTCGGGCTGATCGGTGTATATGCGACGTTCTATCGGAGTGCTTAGCCGATAGGTTATCTTTTTATAAAGCCGACTGTATTATCCATACTGTTTTGGTCATCTATATTATCATCGGTTTTCTAGCCGATGCATATGTGTTTCCTCAGCAGTCGGCTGGCTTACTATCCTGCATATCTATTTTATCATCGGCTTCTAGCCGATGCACACGTTGTACTAACAGCTTATCTATTTGTTTATAGCGCTATCGGTTTCCTAGCCGATACACAGGTGCCATCGGCCATCGGTTACGAGGAGCCTACATCAGCCCGTATCGGCTGATAGCCGATGTGCAGTTGCTGCTGACCCGGGCACGAGCACAAGCGAGGATCCGGGAGCGAGAACGCGAGTACAGGCGAGGGCCCGGTCACAAGCATAGCGGCGATCGGCTGGAAGGAATCCGTATCGGCTTGCTGGCCGATTGGATCGGTGATCTAATTTCTTTATCTCCTTGTCAATTGCTGGGTCAAATTGACTGGCACGCCCGCGAACCTCAATATTTTAGGACCTGCACTGGAGCTAAGCAGATCTCCCAGGCCTTCGCGTGTCACCAGACGCCGAACCAGATCGTCAGCAAGCTTTTCGGCACACCCGGCGGTTTTCGGCGTCAACAGCCCTATAAGAGTTAAATTGGCTAGTAAAGACCCAAGAGAGTTACACTTCACTATGATCATCTGTATTAATAAATGTGGTTACAAGATAAGATGGAAGGCTTAGGATTATGCCCCCAGACAGAAAGATAATGCTTCAAAACCTCCTGGAGATGGAAAAGATGATGGGGATGAGGATGACAAAGATGATAAGGAGGATGAGAGAAATAAGGATGATGAAGAGGGGGATGAGGACCACATTTTTTGAGGGAAGTCAAGAGATGAAAGACCTTGCAAATTCTTTGAAACAAAAAAGGGGGTCAAAATCTGCCCCCCTACACCAAAAAAGAAATCTTATGCTGATGTAGTTTAGTCATCCCAAAGTGCCACCTATAAAGCTAATATCATGATGATGAGAGATGAAGTAAAGGAGAAGGAAAATTCAAAAATTTCAAAATCCAAGGAACTTGTGATTTGGTCTGATAAGAGAGATTTGACAAATTGTCAGGAATCACAAGAAGAGAATTTGCCTCTGAGTGCTCATGATGACCTGGATTTAAATGATTTGATGGACACTTATTTAGATAAGATGTTGGGAGGTGTAGGGGAGTTTGACTTAGGAGATGAAAGAATGCATCTTGGATCCAATAAATCCTATGAGGAATAGGAGGTTGCTAATGCTTATCACATTGACTCTCATATTGAAGGAATGATGGAGGAATCAGGTGATAGCCAATTAGAAGATCCTATAGAGAAATGTGATATTCCCACTATAACTGATATTGAGAGATCCAGAGAGGAGGAGGAGATGGAAGAGGCGGACCAATTTAAAGAGGTGACTAAGAAAAAAGCAAATAAGCTAAAAAAATGTTGGTCCAGTGGTTGCTACCAAGCAGAGTAAGAGACAGAAAGAGCAAGACGTAGCTGTCCCTGTCCCTTTAAGAGCTGAACTCCTTGCTCAGAGGAAGAACCTGGAGAAAGCAGGTAACTCTAATAATCCTTTCACCATTTTTCAATTACTTGATACTAAGGAACTTTGTAAAATTGCTAAGTCTTCTAATATCTGTTTAGGTCAATCACAACAGGAAATTTACACTAATATAGATCTGATTAGAGCTAAAGAGATGGTTCACGAGAAAATAACTGAGCTTGAATGGTTAAAAAATTTAGAGAAAAATAAAGTTTTTGGGGAACAGGAGTCTAGGTCTGAAAACTCAAATATTTCTCTGAATAATGAGGTTGAATGTGCTCCAAAAAAGAGGTTGACAACTAGGAAAATAAGAAACAAATGATTGTTATGTTCTGGAATATTAGGGGCATGGGTAGTAAGGCCAAGATAGGTCAGCTCAAAGAGGTGGTTTGGAAATATAAAGTAGATGTGATTTGTATTCAAGAAACCAAGAGAAAGAACTTTTAGCCTGCTGTTCTAAATTCCCTAGTTTCCTCTACAAATTTTGAATGGAGTTGGAAAGCCTCAATTGGGGCATCTAGAGGTCTTCTTATTGGTTTTAATGTAGATATCCTAGAAGGTGTTGATACTCATGCTGGTAGATTTTTCCTTAGCAAAGTTTTTAAAAATAAATCTGATGGTAAGAGATAGGAGTTAATTCCAAGTCCTTGATAATTTGAAAGATGACTTTCTCTGTGAACTTTCCTATCACCTAGATTCTGATGAAAGAGTTTTTATTTTGGGACGTGATTTTAACCTTTACAGAAATAGTGAGGAGAAATCTAATAATAATCTTGACTATAGAAGGATAGATTCTTTTAATAATGTATTGCTCAACAGGATTTGAGAGAACTGTTAAGAAGTGTAACTAAGTTTACATGGACTAACAAGCTGGTTAACCCTATAAGAGCGGTTCTAGACAAATCCTTATCAATGAGAGCTGCGAAAATATGTTCCCCTTAGCAACTTTAAATTCCATTCTTAGAGTTGATTCTGATCATACTCCTTTAATCTTGAATTATGGAGAGATGAAGAAGTGTACCTCTAATATCTTTAGATTTGAAACTGCTTGGTTTTTAGTAGAAGGTTTTCATGATCTGGTTAAGAGTAAGTTGAATCAAAGAGATAATAGCTATATTCTAGACTTTTGGAACAAGAATCTTTCTGGGTTAAGGAGATTTTTAAAAGGCTGGAGTGGTAATAATAAGAGAGCTCAGAGACTTATTAAGCAAAGGCTTATAGATAGGTTGGAGGTGATTGATTCCCAAACTGAGATTGATGAGGTTTACTCGGAGTTATGGAAAGAAAGATTGAGGAAGAGCTGGAATTGCTATATGAGATGGAAGAATCTTATTGGCACAAGAGAAGTGGAGAACAATGGCTTTAAAAAGAGGATCGAAATTTCTCTTATTTTCATAAGATAGCCAATGGAAGGAGAAGAAAGGGAACCATTTTTCCCTTGTAAATGATGGAGAGATCATTACAGACTAAGAAGAGCTGGGAAAACATATAGTTCATTTTTATAAAGAGTTGTTTAGAGCTGATCCCCCTGCTTTAGTACATCTTTCTGAGGAGATCTGGGAAAGAACCTATAAGCTTGAAGGGGAGGACATCAAAGTTTTGCTAAAACCTTTCAGTATTAATGAGTTGGACTTAGTAATTAAAGAGGCAAAAGCCAATACTGCTCCTGGCCCTGATGGTTTTCCTATTCAATTCTATAAAACTTTTTGGAATGAGTTGAAGAATGATTTCCTAGAGATGATCATTCTCTTACACAAGGGAGAGCTGGATCTGAAGAGACTTAATTATGGAGTTATCACTCTGATCCCAAAAGTCCCCAATGCTAATAATATTAGGCAATATAGACCCATTTGTGTGTTGAATAAATCTTTTAAGTTGATAAGTAAAGTTATTACTACCAGATTAATGGAAGTGGCAAGAAAAATTATTTCCCCAACCCAGACTGCTTTTATCTTTGGTAGAAGCATCATGAAGGGTTGTGTGATTGTACATGAGGTGCTACAAGAGTTGAAAAATAATAATACAAAAGGGGTGATATGGAAGATAGACTTCGAGAAAGCTTATGATAGAGTTAGATGGGATTTTTTGTTTGAGATGCTTGATAGAAAGGGTTTTCCTGAAGTCTGTAAGAATTGGATTAAATCTTGTATCATGGGGGGGGGGGGGGGCGGGGTAAAGTTTGTATTAATATCAATGGTCAAAGAAGTGATTTCTTCAAAACTTACAGAGTTTTGAGACACGGGGACCCTCTCTCCCCTATTTTGTTTAATTTGGTCAGTGATGCTTTGGGAACTATTTTTGATAGTGCTAGTCACATGAGGGTTATCTCACTTATAATATGCAGATGATACTGTGTTTTTTTGTGCCCTATGATGATAGAGAAATTGCTATTACTAAATTTTTGTTATACTGTTTTGAAGAGATATCTGGAATGAAAGTCAATTTTCATAAAAGTGAGGTATTCTCAATAGGGCTTAACGAGATGGAGACTGAGAGGGTTGCTTGTATGTTGAATTGTCCCATAGGGAATTTTCCTATGTCCTATTTAGAACTACCTATTCGTCCAAATAAGTTGACTAGAGAGGAGCTAAGTTTTGTCTCTAACAAGTTAGAAAAAAGATTAGGAACCTAGAAGTGTAGTAATTTATCTTATGGTGGGAGAGACATCTTGATCAACTCTTGCTTATCTTCTATTCCTACATATACTATGGGTTTTTATTTGCTTCTTGAGTATATTCATATGAAAATGGACTCTATTAGAGGGAGATTCTATTGGGCTGGTCTGAGTTGTAAAAAGAAATATCATATGGTGTAATGGAAAGATTTAGCTTTCTCTAAGGAGGCTGGAGGTGTGGGCTTTACTAAGACCAGATGTATGAACATTGCCTTGCTGAATAAGTGGGTTTTAATGTTGGAATCTAATAATAGTAATTTTTGCCTATAGCTAGTTAGGAGGAAATATATGAGAGGTAAGGGGATTTTATATCTAGGAGGTGCTGAAGGTTCTCAGTTCTGGAAGGGGAATGTCGATGCTTTGCACTGGCAATAAAACTATGGGGCTACTCGGCGAAGGTGAATTCGGTGGATTGCAGAGGAACACAGGGAAGGTTTATACTGGTTCAGGCCCTCGATGTGAGGTAATACCCTACGTCCAGTTGAGGTGTTATTCCTCTGAGGTGTTTGATGATCGATGATCTTGTGTCTTGTAGTTTTTGCCCTGAGGAGCGTCCTGCCTCCCTTTATATACTAGGGGACAGGGGTACATGATAAGGATCCCAGCCGGATACGGCCAAGGGATTTTCTTCTTAGAGATATAGACCTATCCGACTAAGACTATATTTTCTTGTTATACAAGACTAAGCCTGCCGGGTGCTATCTTATCTCTAATTACATGGTTCAGCCCATCCTCTATCCGAGTGGCCCATATGCTGGTAATGAGGTACCCGGGGCCCATGGCCTCCACAGTAGCCCCTGAGACCTTCATAGTTGAGTCACAGCTGATGCCGAGTGCTCATCCTCCCCGGTGAATGTTGTCCGAGTGTAGTGCTCCCGAGTACTCTTTGTCCGAGTAAGTCTTCCTCCGAGTCCTGCTTCATGTCAGCTGGCAGCGAGGCTATGAAGGGCTTCATTTAGATGTATGAATAGTGTGCGCCGAATAGGCGCACCTATTAGGTGTAGCCCCCAACTTTGTGCTTAATTGTGAAGACAATTAAACATAAAGTCAAAGATCTTTAACCTGAAAGTCTTTCTCGAGTAGATTAATACTGGTATATGAGACTCTTCAGTATCATGTCAACTGAAATAAACTTTATAGTCTTGTCGAGTAGGAGACTACTCGTATGTAGGACTCTTCGACTTCATGTCAGTCGGAATATGTGTTTATAGTCTTGCCGAGTAGGATGCTACTCGTATATGGGACTCTTTAGCGTCATGTCAGTTGGAAAAGGGGGTTTATAGTCTTTTCCGAGTGGCGTCCTACTCAAAAGTTAGACTCCTCCGCATCATGTCAGCGGGAAAAGATATTTATAGTCTCTCCCGAGTAGTGCACTACTCGAAAGTTAGACTCTTCTGCATCATGTTAGCGGGTAAAATGTTGCTCATGGCAACTGATGGCCATGCATGTAGGCCGAGTACCACTTTATGAAAATAAATCCACGGCGTGGTTAGGTGTACCCGAGAAAGATACATGTATCTCTAATTTTAATGAAGACCAGCTTGTGATCCTTGTAAGGATATATCCTCGAGACCTGGTGGATAAAACAGATACCCAAACATATATGTTTAGCAATAAGGCTCTCATGAAGCATATATGTTTACCTCATCGACTCCTGTTGGTAGCACCAGCGTTATAATTTCAACTCAGCCTACGGGCGGCCCACATAGAGCATGCTACTGTAGTAACTCATATCTTGGTGGCCCAATGCTGACTGTGTAGGCCCAAGCCCATCTAGTCAGCATCGGCTCTATAAAAGCGGGGAGAGAGAAAAGATTCCTTCATCTTCCCCAAATCAGCCAATCGCTTCGTCTTCCACCTTCGCGCCTAACTTTTCGCCTCCCACCTGGCTAGGGTTAGCTGCTGCTATTCCCCACCCGAACTCGGGCGATTCCAATCCTCTTCGTTTGATCCAAGCCCCCGATTTGCTTTTCCCCAAATCTCACCGCCTCCAGTCATGCCGAAAGCTTCGGATCTTGCGGGTGCGCCGGGGAGTTCTTGGCAGATTTCACATTGCGGCTCGGTGAAGCTGAAGCGGCTGGAGAGCGAACTGAAGTTGCCCAGCCAAGAGGTGATTTGTTGACGGTCGGCTAGGGATGAGTCGATCCCAAATCCACGACCTGGTGAAACGGTAGTTTTCGCCTCTTTTTTGATAGAGGCTTGTGCCTTCCGTCTTCTGATTTCTTCCGCTGCATCCTTGACTTTTTTGGGCTGGAGTTGGTGCATTTGAATCCCAACTCGATTCTTCAGATCTCCATCTTTGTCACTCTGTGCGAGTGCTATTTGGGTGTGGAACCCCATTTCAACTTCTTTAGGCATTTGTTCCACATTAAACCCCAGCCCTCCAAAAATAACATCAGCGTAATTGGGGGGGGGGGGGGCTGGTCTTCAGTTGAGGAGTGATAGGAAAAGGTTATATCTTGATCTTCCCTTGAAATCCTCCTTGAAGGGCTGGCACAAGGAGTGGTTCTATTGCACAGATCTGGCTCCCTCCTTGTGGCCATTCACTGGCTCGCCGCCGGTAGTTTTGCCGAATTGGTCGGCAGACCCGACCTATGAAGAGATGGGTCAAGTGCACCAACTGCTGACGAAGCTGGATAACTTCAAGAAGGCCGGCTTGACTGGTCCCTGGGTGGCCAGGCGGTTCCTGACTCGGTGCTTCCAGCCCCTGAAGCTGAGGAGTGCGTTCGGCTGGGATTACCAGGGAAGACATGACCCTGACCGGATCAGCCGGGAGTCGGCCAATGAGCAGAAGGTGACGGAGACCCTGTTCGGATACTTCTCCAGCGGGGTAATTGAGACCGAAGACAAGAAGAGACACATTGCGTCTTACAGGCGCAGCTAGCCCCGGTCCGAGGTAACATCCGTCTTTCCTTTGTAGCGCGTGCCTGCGGACTCGGATGTCTGAGTCCCCGGCAATATATGATGTATCTTGTTGAATCTCTTGTAGTGGTGCGTGGAGTTCGATGAAGACTCCCGCCCGTTGTCGGCCGTCGCGTCGAAGAAGAGGCCGAGGAGTCCCTCTGCTGCCCAACCCGACTCCAAGAGAGTGGGGAAGAAGCCGATTTTGTATCGGGGCGAGGGGGCCATGACGCCGCGCGCCGTGGCAGGAAGCCTGAAAATAAAGGACGCCATCACCGCGGCGCCTAGGCGATCAAGTCCCAGGTTGAGACCTGCGGGTTTGAGCCCGACGTTGTCGAGCCCGACAGCAGCGCCGTCGATGGGCCAGCCGAAGCAGACGCCGCTGAGGGCGGAGGCGCCCAAGCCAACCACACCGGAATCGGGGCCAACTCGGGCTGATGCGCCGCCGCCGACTGTAACGCCGACCGGGCCGACCACCGGAGCTAGCGCTCCGCCGGGACCCGGGTCGCCTGGTAGGAAGCTGAAGTTCTCCAAGAGGTGCGCTGCTTCGGGTCTTCTGAAATTCTTGCGTGTTGGAGTAGTGTTTTGATGTCGTGTTTCGTTGTGCAGGAAGCGGGCCGATATCGATCTCAAGGAGACCAATCCGACCGCTCCCCTTGAAGAGCCCGCCCCAACCGAGCCGGTGGCAGTGAACACACCCGCTGAGCCGGTGACCAGCCCGGTCACAGAGACCGAGGTGGTCCCGACTACAGGGTCGCCGCCGCCACCCAACCAAGAGGCAGCTGCTGAGGTTGAGGCCCCAGCCCTTGAAGCGTCGCCCATTGCGGAGGCTGTCGTCGGAGCCCCTGAGCCGGTCCCCGAGGCCGCGGGGGACGGTGGTGCGGAGGCCGGGACCCCATCGCCGTTGTGGTCGTCGTCGTCGTCGCCGCCGCCGCCAGAGATCCCAAACCTGCCTCGGATCGAAGCTCCTCCACATATGATGCCCCGGACGTTCACATGGACGGCTCCTAACGGGACTATGAAGAGCTTCAGGCTTGATGAAGTCGTCGCGAGGAGGGAGCGCGAGAGCTTGCTTCGCGCCACTATCAGCGGGTCCAAGGGAGTTGGGGTATGATCCTTGTGGTAGAGTCTTGGCAATCTTCTCGTCTTGACGTCTGACTCTATCCTTGATTTGTCTCTTATCCTGAGTAGAAGCTTGTCGACCGCAATGTGGCGATGACAGAAATCTTGGTCGAGATGGCTCCCCACCTCGCAGAATTGGAGCAACTCCGGGCATTGAAGGCCGAGATGGAGGAGCGTCATGCGGGGAGGGAGGCCTGGCTGAAGAGTGGTGCTGATCAGCTCAGAGAGGAGACTTGGGCCCTAGCCGGCAAGATCAGAGGTAAAATCCCCGAATATATCTTCCAGACTGAACCGTTAATGTATTCATCCAGCTGCGTTGTTCCCGACTGCCCAGTTATGTCATGACTGCACGGTTGAGCTCTTGGCTAATTTGTCGTGCAACCCTCGAAGCGGAGTTGAAGACCCGAACAGAGAGGGAGTCGCAACTGAAGGAGGCCGAAGAAGCCAGGGCCGAGCTTGAGAAGGCCAAGGCTGACCTGACAAAGGCCAACACCGAGCTTGACCAGGAGAAGGCCGAGTTGAAGGAGGCCGTCGTCAAGCTTGGTAAGGAAAGGGCTGAACTGGAGAAGACCGTGGCTGGGTGGGAGGCCGACTACAAAAGTAAGTCCTCAACCTGACTGTGATCTTAGTCAATCCATTAGCCGTTCCGTTTGTAGCCGAATCTGACAAGTTTACTTGCCGGCGGACTTGGGCAGACATGAGGGCCAATGTCCAAGCCCAGTATCGGTTATACACGGAGGAGATAAGAGTGATCAGGGAGTCACGGGAGGCCCTCGTCGGGTCCGTGAAAGGGCTCCTTAACCTCATAGATCCCCGCCCTGTGGGAACCAGTTGCAGCCGGATCCCCCAGATAGAGGCACGTCTTGAGGATGCACCGAGTGCCTTGAAAAAGTACTCGGATGAGCATGTTGTCGCCGGTATGGCCCAGACCCTGGCGATGACCAAGTCTATCTACCCCAGGGCAGATATTGAAGCCATCGGGGAGGGGTTTGCCGAGGAGACGACGCCGGAGGAGGCGCTGGAGCTGATTGCCCGGGAGAAGCCGACTGCTGAAATAATTACCCGAGACCTGGGTCTGTAAGGGCAATATGTTATGTAGTCGGTATGTATAAACTTTTGTAAAAAAGCATGTGGAAATATGTGTGCAGTGCCGCCAAGCTTGCTACTCAGTCGTCACTAGCTTTACTTGACCGTGTAGTCTGCACTGAGTTAGTCTGTCAGAACTTAATAAAAACGTTCGACGTGAGAAGCTGTACTTGGGCAAACGTAACAGTCATAGTAAGGCTTCGTAACTGAAGTAAGATAAGCTTGTATGTTATTGACAGAACACATATATACATGCAGCCCCCGACTCACTACTCGGTTGATACAAGCAGCGTAGTGAGTCAGAGAAATTGTACACATGAAAATTATAGAACTCAGGTATAGAAAAGACGTAGTTGTTCTATATTCCATGAGTTGCTGATGAGAGCGCCGTCTTCGGTCTTCAGTCGGTAGGCGCCTGGCCGCGTGACCTCGGCTATAATGAATGGCCCTTACCAGATTGGGGATAATTTGTGCCTGTCTTTGGTGGTTTGTATTTTCCTCAAGACGAGATCCCCGACCAAAAAGGCGTGGCCACAGACATTGCGGTTGTGGTAGCGACGCAGGCCTTGAAGATACCTTGCCGACTGGATTGTTGCGGTATCTCTTGCTTCTTCCAACTGATCTAACTCGATCAGTCGGGTATTGTTGGAGATGTCTTCTGAGTAAGCCCGGACTCGCGGAGAGCCAAACTGTAACTCTGTCGGTAGCATAGCCTCGGCACATAGACAGGAAGAAAGGGGATTGCCCTGTTGCCCGACTAACCGTGGTTTTGAGAGACCAAAGAGCCGATGGGAGTTCTTGTACCCACCGGCCCGCGTATGGCTGTAGTCAGTCAAATATCCTGGCCTTGATGCCTTGTAAGACATACGTTGGCTCGTTTGACCTTCCCGTTGCTCCGTGGGTGAGCCACAGATGGTAGCAGATCTTGATGCCAAAATCTTCGGAAGTTTTGGAATACGCGGCCCGCGAACTGAGTACCATTGTCGGTGATGATGCGGTTAGGGACCCCGAACCGGTATAGTATACTCATGATGAAGTCCTTTGCTCATGCCGTTGTAATTGTTGCAACGGGTTTAGCCTCAATCCACTTGGTGAATTTATCCACCGCGACGAATAAATGTGTAAACCCTCCTGGCGCTTTCTTGAAAGGGCCGACCATGTCAAGCCCCCATACTACGAATGGCCAGGAAATAGGGATAGTTTGGAGTTTCTGGGCTGGGAGATTTGTTCTGTCTTGCGTAAAAATTGGCAACGGCCTCGCACTTGGAATGATGTCTTGGCGTCTGTTACTGTGTGGGCCAGAAAATCCTGCTGGTAAGTTTTCCGACTAACGTCCTGGATGTGGCATAGTTGCCACATATGCGAGTGGATCGAATGCAGAATCTGGCTTGCCCTCTTGGTGGTGACGCAGCGCATGAGTTACACCGGAGTGCGCTCCTTCGGTAAGGTCTTCTTCGACTACCAAAGTAGGAAGCTTTTGCTTCGACGCTTGATCTGCTCGGCTTGACTGCGATCTTTTGGGAGTTCATCGTCCAGGAGAAATTTGACAACAGGAGTCCTCCAGTCTTGACATATGTGTAGCACCTCATCTGTGGCCGGGGTAGGCTCGCCTCCCGGCTGCTCCGGAGCCGGTTTCTTCTTGACTGATGGCTCCATAAGTTGCTCAGAATAAGATTCAGTTGGAACTGCTCTCGCTTGGATCCATGTTTGCCAGCTCGTCTGCTGCCGTCGTTGTTTGACGCAGGGACATGTGTAATTTCCAGCCCGTCCTGTTTTTCCAGCTTGCGGACCTCCTAACAGTATGCCGCATGGTATTGTCGAGACAAGTCCATCTTTCATGACTTTGGTTTACCAACGAGTTGAGAATGCCCCCGGCCGCGAAACTAGTCGACGTATGCGAGTGATATGGTGATGTGGAGCCCGTGGACAAGTGCCTTGTATTCGGCGACGTTGTGGGAAGCCGGGAAGTGGATTGTAGGAGTACTTCAGTTTTTCGCCAGTGGGGGATGTCAATATGGACTCCGCCCCAGCGCCGCCGATCGTAGGGAACCATCGAAGTACATTGTCCAGTACTCTAGCTTTGCTGTTGGTGTTGGGAGTTGAACTTCTGTCACTCGGCCACGAAGTGGTTAGAGCTTTGAGATTTTTATTTGATGTCCGTGGCTGAAAGGTGATGTCGACGCCATCAACTCGAGTGCCCATTTTAGCGATTCGGCCAGTGCTCGCGATTATGAAGGACATCCCCGAAAAAAAGTGGGAAACGCTGTGACCACCGTGACTTGATGTGCTTGAAATAATGCACCAGCTTTCGGACTGTGATGAGTAGGCCATATAGCAGCTTCTGGACCTGTGGATATCGTTTTGGAGTCGGCAAGGACCGAGGGTCGCTGACAAGAAGTAGACTGGCGTTGTATTTTCTGAATATGACCCTGTTCGAATCGCTCCACCACCAATACGTGCTGATACCTGAGTGGTTGCCGGCCAGATATCAGCATTAGCGGTTCTTGGGGCATGGGTGGCCAACACGGGAGGTGATTGTGAGAAATTGTTTAAAGTCTTCGAGGCTCGCTGGGGCTTCCGGAGTCCATTGGAAATTGTCTGCCTTTTTGAGTAGCTTGAAGAAGGGCATACCCGTTCTCAGTTGGGAAATGAACCGGCTTGAGTGCCGCCATGCCTGTCAGCTTCTGGACGTCTTTGAGGTTAGTCGGGCGGTGCGATGTTCTTGATGCGTTGACTCTCCAGGTTGGCCTCAATGCGTGATGCGATACGATGAAGCGAGTAACTTTTCGGATGGCGCACGAAGGCGCATTTTTCCGGGTTCAACCTTCTCTTGAATCTTCGAAGGTTTTGGAAGGTTTTCTTTCTTCCAAGTCAGCGATGAGGTTTCTTTGGACTTGGTCTTGATCACACGTCACGACGTAGGCTTCCACGTTGGCCGATCTGGGTGTGCAGACACCGCTGAATGGCCCGTTGATAGGTTGCTCCAGCTTCTTCAGACAACGGCTTGTGATGTAGCAGTACGCTCCAACGGCGTGATGAAGATGTCTTTAAGCAGTCTTCTCCCTCAGGCTGATTTGATGATATCTCGAGTAGTAGTCGAGAGGCTGAGTAGGTGCACCCTGCCGTGGAATAACCACCTGATCTATCCGAGGAAGACCAAATGGGTCTTGGGGCACGCGTTTGTTGAGGTCGGTGTAGTCGACGCACATGCACCATTTACCTTTTTCTTCCGGACCAGAACTAGGTTTGCCAGCCAATCCTGGTGATAGACCTCTTTGATGAACCCGACTGCGAGGAGCTTGGTAATCTCCTCCCGAATAGCATCCTTGCGGTCTTGAGCGAAACGCCGCAGCCGTTGCTTGACTGGCTTGGCGTCTGTCTTTACGTTTAGGGCGTGCTCGATCACCTACCTTGGTACGCCCGGCATGTCGGACGGTTTCCACGCAAAGATATCCTTGTTGGCTTGGAGGAAGGTGACGATCGCGTCTTCCTATTTGGGGTCGAGTCCGGTCCCGACTAGAGCAGTCTTGGAGGGGTCGGAAGGGTCCAGGGGGATCTTCTTCGTGTCAGAGTCCGCTGAAATTCCCGACTTCACTGCTTTTTCACCGAAACTTGATCCTGCTCGACTTCTGTTGTGACGGCTTGCCGAATGCTATCGCGTCCGACTGCCGCCTCTTGTGATTGAGCCAGTTCGGAGCTCTCCTTGTCGTAGGTGAAGGCTTGCTTGATGTCGCTGCGGAGGGAGAGGACTCCTGCTGGCCCAGGCATCTTCAGCACCATGTATGCATAGTGCGGTATCGCCATGAATTTGGCGAGTGCCGGTCGTCCGAGTATCATGTGGTACGTGGTCTCGAAGTCGGCGACCTCGAAGCAGACATTTTCCGTGCAGAAGTTATCCCCCATGCCGAAGGTTACCGGCAAGGTTGTCTGCTCGAGTGGAGTTGATGACAGGCCGGGAATTATCCCATGGAAGGGCGCAGTGCTCGGCCGTAGTTCTGAATGAGGAATCTTCATCTCGTCCAAAGTCTTGGCGAACAGGATATTGAACGCGCTACCTCCGTCAATGAGGGTTTTCTTCAGCCTAATTTTTCTAACGACCGGGTCCAGGACGAGTGGATAGCGTCCCGGGTGGGAACCGATTTGGGTGATTCTGCACGATTGAAGGTGATGGCCATCTCTGATCAGCGCAGGTACTAGGGGGAGTCCGTCGTAGAGACCGTGTTGATGTCGCGCGCTGAAAGCTTCTGTTTGCGCTTGGACTCGTATGCGAGCGGCCCCCCGAAGATGTGGTTGAGCTCGGCTTGAGGATCTTGGAAATCGTCAGCCGGACCCGAGTCTAGCTTGTCTTTGTCCTTGTCGGCGCCAGACGATGAAGCCTGCTCGGAGGCAAACTTCTTGAGCATGTAGCAGTCTTTGGCCACGTGCTTGCCCTTGGGGTGGAAGGGGCATGGCCCGCTCATGACTTTCTGGTAGTCGTTATTTCGCTGGGGCCGCGACCGAGTGCGCTCCATGTTGGCCACCTCGTTGTCCAACTTCCGTTTATGGCTGCCAGACTTGTTTTGAGACGGCTCGTTGTCGGTTTTCGCCTTTTGGGTACTTCTGTTGGAACTCCTTCTTCCCGTCGAGGGCCTCTGCGACTGCTTCAGCCGAGTCGGCGTATTTATTGGCCATGTCGAATAGAGCCAGACAGATGGCGGTGGTTTCCGAGTGAACTTCGCGATGAATGGGGCATCCTTTACTCCCTTGCGGAAGGCGGCGATGACAGCCTCGTCGCGGATCGTTGGGATCTTGTTGCGCTTCTCGGAAAACCTCTTGATGAAGTCTCGCAGAGACTCGTTCTTCTTCTGGTGCAGCTGATAAAGATCGTGCTCTGAAGACGGTCTCTCGTAGGTCCCCTGAAAATTCGCGATGAACCGCTCCCTTAGTTCTCCCCAGGAACCGATCGACCTCTCCGGAAGGCCTGTCAGCCATGTCCTTGCCGAGTCGGCTAGTGCGACCGGGAGGTAGTTAGCCATGGCTTTGTTGTCGCCTCCAGTAGCTCGAACTGCTAGGGTATATACGGTGATCCAGGACTCGGGATTTGTCTTGCCGTCATACTTTTCGATCCCCGTGGGCTTGAAGCCAGTCAGCCAGTGGACGTCCTGCAGTTCCTGAGTGAAAGTTGGGATCCCTTCGTCTTCGTGGGGGCTCGGGCTTCGACCACAGCGGTTAAACCACTCGTGATGGAGGCCAAAGTGCTCGTTTTCGTCTTCCAGTCGGCGACGCTTTATCCTCTTGCTGCTCGCGGCGCCGGGCGCTGATAATATGGCGAAGGTCATGCTGTATGCGCTCTCAGAGGTCTTGATTAGGCCGGCGATCATACTGGTGACGGCACCAGTTGTTGTTATTAGTATTGCCGAGTGTCGTTTGCCTAGACTCCTCGTGTGGCCGACTTGAGCCGGCCGCCCGACGCTGAGCTGATGTGGACGAGCCCGCCGCTGGGGATCCCGACCTGTTAGTCGGTATTATGGTGTCGCCCGACTGCTGTTGTTGGCAGGCAGCAGCCATGATCATCGCCTTGATCTTGGCGATGGTTGGGGTGGCCTGGTGGTCAGGCCCGAGCTGGAGCGTGTCCAGCAAAGTTGCGGGGGCCACAACGTTTTGTTGCGGCGTGACGAAGACGTCGTGATCATCGACTTTGGTTTAGAGAATCTGCTGCTGGGCTGCTCGCCCAGCTCTGCGCAGCCCGTCGTTGCGAGCCTCGCGATCAGCTTCCTCCTGTAGTTGCAGTCAGCGTGCCTCCTCCTGTTGCTCCTCGTGTAGTCGGCGCACCTCGGAGGGTGGTGTTGAAGCCATGAAGATCTCGCGGGGGAGGAGAAAACTCGCCAGACTAGAGTCCAAGCTGGCGTTCGAACCGTTATCTGACTTGGAGTCGGACTCCGAGTAGTTTATCGAAGTGAGAACGACCCCAACCTCTCTAGATCCAACCTGAAACGGCGCTTGGCCGTGTCCAAACTAAATCATAGGAGATCGGGTTTGTTGTGCAGAGTGTAAATCCGCAACGTCGCCGAGTCCGTGTGGGAAATTGACGATCTCCCCCCTTCTCGGTCCAACCCGGGCTGGCTCAAGGCCTAGCGCAAGTCGGACGCCGAAGGAGAGAGTTGTCCCTACGCTTGGCGATGTGAAGGACTGCCGCAGAAAGTCGTGGAAGGAGATCGCGACATCCTGTGGGCCGACTGGTGCAATGTCGGCTGGTTCCTCGGCCGGCAAGATTGGGTCTGCCTCAGCCAAGGTGAGATTGCCGAGTTGATCAGCGACGAAGTCTGGGCTCCCGAAGGTAATTGCATCTCTAGGGGAGAACTTGTGGCTGTTGACTCCGTCGGTTGAATCCATCGAATCTGCTGATGAAGAATTCGCCGGAACCCTTACCTGGCGCGCCAATTGTCGATGCTTTGCACCGGCAATAAAACTATGGGGCTACTCGGCGAAGGTGAATTCGGTGGATTGCAGAGGAACACAGGGAAGGTTTATACTGGTTCAGGCCCTCGATGTGAGGTAATACCCTATGTCCAGTTGAGGTGTTATTCCTCTGAGGTGTTTGATGATCGATGATCTTGTGTCTTGTAGTTCTTGCCCTGAGGGGCACCCTGCCTCCCTTTATATACTAGGGGACAGGGGTACATGATAAGGATCCTAGCCGGATACGGCCAAGGGATTTCCTTCTTAGAGATAGAGATCTATCCGACTAAGACTATATTTTCTTGTTATACAAGACTAAGCCTGCCGGGTGCTATCTTATCTTTAATTACATGGTTCGGCCCATCCTCTATCCGAGTGGCCCATATGCTGGTAATGAGGTATCCAGGGCCCATGGCCTCCACAGGGATTATGCATGTAAAAAGTTGGGCTAAACTAGGGAGTGCTTGGGTGATGGGAGATGGTTCTCATATTGCTTTTTGGAAGGATATATGGATGGGGGATTGCCCTTTTTACATTAGATTCAATAAGTTGTTTGAGATTTGTATACAACAGGACATTACTGTGGCTGAGATTTATCAGAAGGGTATTCAGGTTTTATCCTTTAGAAGAACCTTTGGTGAAAATAAGATAGAGAACTGGAAAGATTCAGAGACGATTTTGAATGGGATACAAAAAAAAGAGGAGGTGGACTGTTTAATGTGGGCTTTAGAAAGAAATATGAAATATTCTTCTAAATCCTTATATAAAGCTTTAACCTTGAGAGGAGTGGTGGAAAAAAGAGGTCTGGGAATCTGGCAAGCTCCTGCCCTCTTAAAGTTAAAAATTTTCTCTGGTTAGCTAGAAGAGATAGAATTCAGTCAGCCGGTCAACTTAAAAAACGTAATTGGGAAGGTTCTGAGTTTTGTAAGTTCTGTGGTGAGCTGGAAGATGCAAATCATATTATTGTCAATTGCCTTATCGCTGTTTTTGCTTGGTGTGTATGCAGATGCTCTAGATTGGCTAGAGATTCCTTCAAAATTTGAAAATTTCTACCTTTTGCATCTAGGAGAAGTGGGATCAGTAGAGTTTAGTTTGAATGTTTGTGTTTTGGGAGCTATAAGTTGGGCTTTATGGTTAAACAGAAATGATTTGGTGTTTAGAAATAAGCTGATTAATTAACCTCTGTCTATTACTTTTGTTTTATCTTTTCTCCTTAGGCAGTGGAAAACACTTCTGAAGGAGGAGCAGATCAAGATGGAGAATATGACAGAAGTCCTTTATGACACTGTGAGCAAGCTGAATGCTACAAGGGTTGGAGTTGGCTAAAGACCTCAGAAGTCTGATAGTTTCCTATGATTAGAGTTTTCTGTTAGGTGTTGGTTTCTTTCTGAGCTGGCTGTATGTCTTCAGAAGTCTATTTTTTATGGTTTCTGTTCTGTCTCATCTGGGCTTTGGAGTTTTAGCTTTGGTTTTGAAGTGGTTTTTGTTTTGTTCAGGAAGTTGCTTGCCTGTTAGAAAACTGGTATCCCCAGTACTTTGTAAAGACCTTTTGATTCCATGTTGGCTTTATAAAAAGCTAGGCCTTATGGCCTGTTTATCTAAAATAAGCTAGCAAAAAGCATTAAGAGATTACCAGCTAGGGTTACAGTTGGAATTGTTAGTGGGCCTAGAACCCAATTGGAGAATAATTTCTAGAAAAATATTAAAAGCGCATCTCATGGGAGACATGCATGTGAGCTTTAGTACCACCTTAGTTATTCAAGGAGAGAAAGACCTTTTTAAAAGGATGAGTGCTCTCCTAGTCACCTGAGTAATATATGGTGGAGAGAACTAAAGAAACACACATGCGTGTTTGCTCGTTTTCCGAGGCCGGACGAGCACACACGACATGCGCGTGAATGGTCCGTCAAAATTGGCTCCTCATACTTACACAGATGCGGCTTGGTGTGGAATTCGGATAGGTTACGCGTGATTTATCCTGCTACCTTCACGCAACACACGCGAAAGCAATATAGGGTTTTGCCTCTCCTCTATACTGCACCGCTCGTACGTCGTCTACTCCGTCTTGCTTATCGACATACACCGATGATTAGAAGAGCAGGTCTCTGGAACTGTCATCCTCGTGTAGTCTTGCACTGGGAGAGGGTGAATAAGGTTTTTGGGAAGCGCTTCACACGACTGCTCGTTGTTTGTCCGCCATGGCTCGTCTTCCTGTACATTTGGGTGCTGCGCGTCGTCGTCACTATCCTGTACCGCACGTTGTATGTGCGGTGCGTGCTACTGTTCCGAGCGTATCTGCTCCGAGCTCTTCTTCTGATAGAATCGTTGGTACGTATTCTTCATATTTTACGTGTTCAATCTATTCATGTATTTTTTCGTTGCATATATGTCTAGATTGTGTGAGTTGATTTTGCTAGCTTATGCGATTAATGTCATAATTTATTTATGGAATAAATTAAATCTACATGTGCTTATTTTTTTAACAGTTACAACCCAAAAGCAAGCTCAATGTTACACATCTATATCAAACATAAACTGATTAACCTTGTCCCATCCCTGCAGCAGCATCCGTGAATGGACAGGAGATTGTATTGCACTGTTTACATGCTTCATAATTCAGGATAAAAAAGAGCATGTGGATCTAAATATTTCAGAAATAGATTCTCACTACTTACATCGGTTTAGATGGAGTGGTGCCAAACTAAATTCAGATGGCGAACTGTTCGATTAGTCCTTCATATATGGTTGGCCATGGGTCTGCATATAATCTTCACAACATTATCATGTGGTGTTTCATATCTGAGCCATAATGTCCCATGTCCCCTCTAATTGCGAAGATTATGACTGGTGATCCACTCGTTGAAGGTGAGAACTGAGAGTTGTGTAGGAGGAGATGCATTAACCGAAATATATCGTATGGTATAGTGACAGAAATGCAATGGTACACCTTGAACAAAGAAATTTGCCTTTTATTTAATTGGTGAATTCGAAATGACAACATTGATATCAGGTTACCTATTGCAGTTGTAGAAGCGGACTGTTTTATTGTTTCAGATGCCTCATGCCCTCATCCCTTTGCTTCCTGCTCTCACAGTTCCTTCAAACCATGGCTTAAGCTGCACTGCTAGCAAGTAGAAATAATTGCAGCCATACAATAGAGCGTATAGGATCGTATCTCAATTCAAATAAAGAAATTGGATATTTCCTGTAATAAAAATGGGAAGATCTACTTAAAACACATATTATGTGTTGGCACATGGGGAATTGAATTCCTAAATACCTGGAGCAGACACTGTACTAATTCCATGATTAGTGACTAGTACACGCTTCCACATCACATCCATACAACATACATAACATAATAATAGATAAAGTAGTTCTCATAACTCAGTGGTGTGTAGTTCTCATAACTTAGTGGTGTGAGAGTCATACATGATAGTTGGGCCGATCGGCCAAATAAAAGAGTTTAAACGCAGCGGAAATAAGATACAAGATACATAAGTTTTTTGATGTGTCCATCTACCAAACCACATAGACAACCGACTAAGAATCACCCTAGAAGAACCATCCTCAAAAACTCCGGTACATGGTGCAAAGTACTCGTCACTAGTCATCTCGTCACCTTCATCTATGTCTAAAAACAACAACAAGAAGTGGGTCAATACATAAGTACTGATAAGCCCTACCCAAAACCTTGGGAAATCTAAAACTATTACAAGCTTAAATAAAAAAGGGCTATATTTGTGGACTTATTTTCAGCATAAAGCAAATTTTAATTCGCAATAATAAATAGTAATAGATTGCAACGGATTTATAAAATAAGAAGTAAATAATAGTAAAAGTACATAGGCATAATCTTATTATCATCCTTGCCTTCCCTGGCAGCAAGTAAACATTTTATCCTCTGCTCACACCGGGCAAAACCATCATCATTTTTCCACCATACCAAAATTTCAAAAATCATTTAGCAAATCACCAACACTATACTTGTACCACATCATCAAGTCGCTCATGACCGTAAGCACGGCTAATCGATTAGTTTAGACTGTAGAGTTTGTGCAACTTTATCCACATGATATGAACTTTCTAATTTGTCCGGTACCTGTTGGTACCACCACACTCTATACTTTGAATGTGGTCTATAAGTCATAATGAAGCTGTTACATTGTCCAATACCTAACCTTGCATGAGCACGGAGAGTGCAAATCTCACTAGTCTCGACCCCTAGTGTGCTTAGGGTGGTTGGCCAGCCACCCCTAACACCGTGGGTGGAACAGTCAGCCGTCTCCCATGAGGCACTACTTCGTTGTATTGGATATGCTCGGACGCGCATGTCATGACAGGATCAATCTGTCCCTCATAGCCCCATGGGTAGCTCCTATTAACAGCCGCTCAGGCACTGCCCTCATTGGCAACCCTTATTAGGCACTGTCCCTACTACAACAGCCTCCCAAATGTAAGGATAGACATTAAACAACTTAATGAGCTAAGGTCATCCCATAACTATCACACCCTGAGTCCCCCCCCTAATACAGCCACAAAAATCAATAATTAAATTGCCAAAAGAAATTAATTTATAATGTAGAAAAGAAGAAACAAAGGTAAAAATATTAAATAATAATTTTTTATGGCTGGGAATATTTTTCTTGTATTCGCCATGCCAAAATACACTAACAGGAATTTTATTAGAATTTTCAGAGCATGGGAAGCATTTTTAATAAATCAAAAGGCTTTATCAGAATTAAATATTAACTGGAAATCCTTTTCTCCTTCCTTTTTCCTTTTCCCCTCCCTTTTTCCAGTGGGTCGTTCTCGGCCCACTCTCTCCCGCGCGCGTGCGCTGGCCTGTGCCGCGCTCAGCCCATCTCCTCCCGCACGCACTCGCGCTGTGCCGGCCTACTTTCCCTCTCCCCGCGTGTGCTTGGCCCCACGCCGACCTGGCTCGCCGCACCGGCCATTCTTCTCCCTCTCGCTAACATGTGGGCCTGGGGCCCACATGTCAGGTTCATCTCCAACCTTCGGCCGGATCCGGCGGAGTCATGCGCTTGCGCTCGTGGCCGTCGATCCCTTGCCCATTTGACTTCCTCGCGCATCCGCCCTCGGTTCAACCTTCCCGGACCCGGTCGCCCCCACGTCCCGCTCCCATTTCCCCTCTCCCATATCTCTCTTCTCTCTCTCTCCTTGTGAAATTCAACCGCCTCGGCGCCAATTCCATCCCGCCGAGCCATATAAGTGTTCCTCGAGACACCCTCAGTCTTTTTCCTCAATCGCCCGAGCTCACCTTGCCCTCTAACGCTCTCCGCATCGAGAAACCACAGCGTTGCCACCAACCATCGCTTCTAGCCGCCGTTCGCCGCTACTCTAGCCGTCGCCGAGCCTCGCGCTTGCCACCACCTCTCTCGCCACACGCCAGGGCACCTCGGCCACTAGTCTTCCATGCCCAATCGATGCTGGAGATCACTTTTCACCATTGCCTGCCTCGGTGAGTTCCGCCGCCGGTCTTCGGCTATGTTTTCCCACCATCTCACATGGCCTCTCTCCGTTCTAACCCTTGTGTCATTATCGCCAGGTTGACCTCTTTCCCGTCGTCTACTCCTCGCCCTCGGGACGTAGCTGAAATTTGGTCAGCGTCGTCTTCCCGAACCTCTCTACCTCTAGCCGGTCGCTGTCGTTGTTGGCTTACCACCCTCTAGTAGTGAGGACCTATTCCGCTTCCCCGTCTCCTCCACTGTCCGCTGCCGCCCTCCGTGTGCCAGATGGTGGTCGGCGGCGACCATCGGGCCGCGGGCACCGCCGTCCCGCCGGTCCTACCTGCAGGGGTGCTTGCCGCCACCCCGGCTGTCCGATCCGCTTCGACAGATCAGGGCCATCCGTGTGGCGCCCGTTTCGGGTGCCCGTGCCACGCCGCGTCGATGCCACGTCGGCATCTTCGTCCACTATGGCTTCCACGTCGGTAGCCACGTGGCATGCTCATGCCGGCCGCGGTGGACGTGGTCCACCATGCGCCCGCTGCCTTTGAGTCACTAAGTCATGGGGATTGCCTGTCGGTGCCGGCCCCCTCCCAGTCAGCTGACGCCATATATATTGTTTAATGCGCAATAATTAATTAAGGACTTTCTTTTGTATAGTAAAAACATAGTGAATCTTCAAAAATTCATAACTAATCCATACGAGCTCCGATTAATTCCATTCAAATTGCATTTAATCCAGAAAAATGCCAAGAATCCAACTAAAATAGTTTTATCATCTATTTCAGTGTTCTTATGTACAGTTTTTATTATTTATGCATTGATTATCGATAGAGACTGATGTTTTCGACACCTAGTGTACAACGAGGTGGTTTCTGAAGTCGTTGGAGCCGAGCAAGGCAAGTTGCATCCTTAATCTTGAACATATTGTACCCATTTATGCAAATTATTTGCTTGGCTCAAATAAAACTGCATGTTTTCAGTGATGGGTTAATACTACTTAATATAACAATTGTTTTACCTGTTTTACAACTACCACTGTTTACAACCGCTTTATGCAAATGAACCTCGAAGCCCCTCTTTGTCATCCGTGTATTATTGCATTCTTGCTAGCGTGACTTGTTGAGTACTATGGGTAGATCTCAGTCTTGCTTGTTTTCCCCCTGAGAGCCGGAGTCTTGCTCTGATGAAGATCGTCATGAGGAGTAGGCTTGTACCGCTGTCAAGCTACCTGTGGGCTGGAGCCTCTTCGCGGCTTGTTTAATTTATCTTTATCGTTTTCTGCTACATTTGTAAGACTTTTTATTATGTTTGTAAGATGCACTATGCATGGCAACTTTGTCTTTGTGTACCCTAGCTATTCCTGGACGAGGATTTAATACACATGTTGTTCAGAATTCTGGTTGCAAATTTCTGGGCGTGACAAGTTGGTATCAGAGCCGATCTTGACTATAGGAGAAGCCAAATGGAAATCCTAAGAGCCCTCTGAAACTTCTCATCTACATATGCCTTTTGCACTTGGAATTATTTCAGGAAAAATGTGGGAATCGCTTCTCGTTTGGGGACAAAATCTTGGCCGTTATTTGAATGAAAATTTTGAGTCAGGTCAAGTGTAGGGTTGGAATCTTATTGGGCAGTCAAGTCGGTTATGTCAAAAATTTTGGGAAAATATTGGTCGATCGGAGGTAATGTTTAATTAAAATTGTTGCAGAAAGTTTTTTTGGTTATTCCATAAGTATTATGTAATTAATTCTTCAATATTTTATTTGATTAAGTCATGCGGCTAAGATTCTATTGTTGTTCATGCAAAATTATTCATGCATAAAATTTTGGTTTATTTTTAAATAATTTATCGTTTATTTTATTTGGATCTGAGCATGCATTGATTCTCCCTCCTTGTCTTCTATAGATGGCCCACATTCCGAACCAGCGCGGTGCCAACTTGGGTGGTTTTGTGGAGGAGCTCCGGATGCTGGCGTTCAACATTGGCTACACTTACATCCCCGAGTACAAGCTATTGCACCTTTGGAGGGTGAGCTACCTCACCGCGTTCGTCTAGAGCTGCCTGGCGAGCCGTTCCTCCTAGCTGCGATGGAGATAGAGGTTGGTGGGCGTTCCTTCAACCACGTCTACCAGGAGGCTGCTTTCCGTCTGGTTGCAGAGCTATGCCGGACTCACCACTCCAGACTCCGCACCATCGCCTAAAGCTACCTCTCCAGTCGGAGTTAAAATGATTTTTCAATGAATTTCTAAAGTTTTAGCATTTTTCAGTACAAAAAATAATTCACCGAAATCATTTCTCGGGTTTATTATTTTCTATACTAAAGTTCACTGTGAAATATGTTTTCCAATAGGGAAGGCGCATTTTAGTCTATGGCCGAGGCGTAGCATGTTTTCCCCTTGGGAAAGTGTAAATCTAATATAAAGGAAAGCATATTTTCTATTTTAGAACATACGGGTCCTATATGTGTTCAAAATGGGCCATGCCTTGTCGGGCCAGCCCGGGCATGGTGCTACAGTAACCATGCCTGAGCCGGCCTGGCACGGGTGGGCGTGGGCCGTGCCGGCATGGCCCGAGTACCCATGCCATGCCTAGGTCGGTGGTACGGCACGGCCCCTCGTACTGTAGCGGGCCGGCACGGCACGGCACGGGCATGGCCCGCCAGCTACAACACGGGTGCGCGGTTGGCGAGCAACAGTCAGCCGTTGTGCGTCAATGGTCGGTTCGCCTCGGTAGCCCAATGGATGGTTGACACGTGTCCCCAACAGTTGGAAATAATGGCTAGACTTCGAATTTAGCCGTTGAAGGGCCAAAAAAATAACAAAAAAATTCAAAAAATTATGAAATTTTTTTCTATAAATAGGACAGCCAGCAGCAACATCTTGGCTCATCCAAACCTCTCAATCTCTCATCTTGTGCTCTGTTTTGCTATCTTGCGCTCTAAATTTTTGATTTAGACAAATTTTTGTCTAAAAATAAAAAATTTTCCACATTCCCATAGCAGATAGCTGCAGCCTCTGGTGCTCTTGCAAGGTAAAAAAAATTCTAAATTTTATTCTTTATTCGTACTTTTTTGTACTAAATTTTTCTATTTATATTTTAGGATGGATCCGAACTACCCGACGTTCCAACTAAGCGACTTTGACCCAAGCTATATGCCGATGTCGCAGGGAGACGACTCCGGATCGGCTCCTACACCGCAAGGACAGCCGGAGGAAGTACATGCGACTTTAGAAGGATCCGGTACTGCGATCGGGAGCCTATCAACAGCAACCGGCTCGAAGAGATCAAGAACTTCCTCCGCCTGGCAACATTTTGATGAGATCAAGGAGACCGGTGCGGATGGAAGGGATGTAACTTACGCGAAATGTAGAATTTGTAAGACTAAACTCTCTGGAAAATCTTCTGGTAGAACAGGGCATTTGAGGCGGCATACTGAGGCGTGTGTGAAGAAGTAAGGTTGCCAGCTACGACAGCAGTAACTGGTACTAAATCCTGACAGTACGGTACGTTCATAGGAGTATGATCCTCAGGTAGTACGAGATTCTCTTACCCGTTTAATTGCTAGACAGGATCTACCCCTAAACTTTAGTGAGTTTCCTGCATTTGAGACTTACATTAAAACTGCTCATAATTCTATGTTTCAAGCTATTAGTAGACAGACCACAACCCGGGACTTGGTGAATGTTTACAACCAAGGCCGGGATAGTATTAAACAATTGTTTGCTACATGTACCTTTTCTGTTAGTATCATATCTAATATTTGGAGTGGTAGGGCTAAGCAGGACTATATTAGTGTAGTTGCTCATTATGTTGATGATGACTGGGAATTACAAAAAAGAGTAATAGCCTTAAAATTAATTGATGTTTCACATACTGCAGAAAATATTGCTGAATGAATTTCTAGAGTTTGTGAGGAATTTGGCCTCACAAATAAAATATTTGCAGTAACTCCAGATAATGCAGCCGTAAATTCTAGAGCAATGAAAATTCTAGATCATTTCTTTTACATCAACGTTGTGCTTGCCATGTTTTTAATCTAATAGTTAAATCCGGTTTTAAGAGAGTAAGTGTATATCTCGATTCCATCTATGAAGCCATAACATGGCTCAATGGTTCTAATCCTCGATTTGCGACCTTCAAGCGATTCTGCATCGTTTCCGACAAGCGTCCACGCAAGTTCCAAATGGATGCGGACCATCGGTGGAACTCGACTTATTTGATATTGAGACATGTCTTGTCTTATAAGGATATACTAACTATTTTTTTGCAGTCCAAGAATGTTATTACCAGTGACGAGCAACCGCTACTGACAAAACAGTCTTGTCATGTTGTGGAAAGGTTTTATTACTTTCTTGAAATATTTTATGATGCAACTGTTACTTTTTCTGATGTTTACTATCCAACTGCTAATTTAATTTTGTATAAAATTTTTGAGATTGCCACTTTGTTAAAAGAATATGAAGATGACCAACTACTAGGACTTACAGTATTTCACATGAAGCAAAAATATCTTAAATACTGGAGGAATATTCTATACTTGTATGCTTTTGTATTTATTCTTGATTCTAGGGGTAAAATACGAGGGTTTCTTAATATTTTAAATCTTATTGGGGATGCAATGAATATTAATTACACTAACTACTATTCTGATTCTAAGATTAAATTGTATGAAGTGTTTCGAAAGTATGAAACTAAGTTTCAGGGAGTTCGCGTGCAAAGAGCCCCACCCGTCCCTGTATCAGGTAAGAAGAAATTACAGTGGGACCGAATTTGGGGTGGTTCCTCTTCTTCTTCGAGCACCGGTGGTAGAAGTTTGACCGCCGCAAGTCCTACACACGCTTCGCTTGAAGCCCTTGAGCTGTCTATCTACTTAGACAGTGACTCCATCAACCAGAAAGATCTTAATGTTCTGCAATGGTGGAACGATAGCAAGACCCAATATCCCGTGCTCTCAAAGTTAGCACGAGATGTGTTCACGGTGCCTGTTCTATGATGTCATTCGAATCGGCCTTCAGTCTTTGTGGAAGAATTATTGAGGTGAGGAGAAGAAATCTCTACAGTGAGGTGGTAGAAATGTTGCTTGTGGTCAAAGACTGGGAGCTAGCCAAGGAACGTGCCCAACACACCGCGGAGAATTAAGATTTGGCTGATCAGTTCGAAAATCTTTACCTAGAAAATAAGGAACTAGAATAATATTTTTTATTTTTGAGTGTTGACCTTTAGCTATACTCTTTTTTCTTTGTCATGATTTTCTCAAAATTGAGTTTTTATATGATAAAGTTTTTAATGAGGCAGCTGTGTAATATCAAATTGAATAAAAGTCATTGCGCAATTTTCCCCTATATCTATATAGAAATTAAATTACATAATTATATATGTGTTGCTATTTTTCTTGTTTAAAAATATGAAAATTTTCTCCTCTAATATCATCAAAAAATACCCTCATGTTTTTTTACTTTTCTCAAATAATTTTTTGCCTTTTTCGTATTTTTTTACGAGTACTCTAATTTTTACAAATTTTTAAAGTCATTTTTTCTTTTTTTCCCTTTTTTTACTGTAACTTTTGTTTATTCGGCGCCGTCGCCGACGAGGCCCATCGACCAACGGCTCATGTCTCCACGCCGCTCGTGCGCAGGTTTGAACGGTGTGGCGGGAGACGAGTGCCTAGCGCGGTGGTGCCTGGTGGTCGGCCTCACAGGCCATAGGTAGCGGTGGGAGAGGTAGAGCGGACCGAGCCAGCCCGGGCATGGTGGGCCACCGACGGACCATGCCGGCACGGCACAGCCCAAGACCTCGGCGTGCCGTGCCTAGGCCAGGAAGGAGGCACGCGGGTTGGCACGGCCCGCTACAGAGGCCGTGCCTAAACAGGCCGTGCCGTAGCGGGCCATGCCGGACCATGCCTTGGACCATGCCAGCCCGGTCCGCCCGTTTGCACATCTATACCGGGTCCGCATGCTTTATAACTCGGTCCCTAAACTTTTAACTATTTACAACGGGGGGTCCTATCCTTCTTCTCCACCTGTCCACCTGACGAACTCGTCAGCGAGAGGGGGGCAGGGGAGAGCGCTCGGTGGCTCGGATGGAGCTTGCCGGCGGCGAGGGAGGCGGGGGCGAGTTCGGCCAAGGGCAGGGGAGGCTAGAGGGGGTCTCGTTGACCTTGTCCCGTGGCGGTGGCGACGGTGGAGCCGTCGGGACAGCCGGCGGCGGGAGCTAGGCGACGGCGGCGGTTCTGGACAGCGGCGGCAGCGGTGCTACGGAGCTCGGTGGCTCGATTCCGAGCGAGGAGGGAGTCTGGGGGCTATGGAGAGGCTTTTCCCGTGCTTTATTAAGGTGGAGGCGGCTTGGAGCAGTTCGGGGGCTCGATCCCAATCCGGCGGAGAATGGCGACGGTGGGAACCTGGAATAGGTGGAGGGGAAGGGCTCAGGGGAGTCGTAGGAGGGCGCTGGCGAGACGGCTTGGTCCGGAACTCACCGAGGACGGAGATGGGTTCGGCGCGGGGTGGCGGCGGTTCAGTTCGGCCGAGGGGAAGACAGCGGCGGCGCTGCCGTTCTCGGCGGACCAGAGGGGCTCGAGCTCGGTTCCTGGCTGGGGAGTACGAGAGGGAGATGGGGGGTGAGCTCGGGCGGATTTATGGCCGGCGAGGAAGAGGTGCGGGCGGTGTTTGTCGTCGTGCGGCCGTTGTCTCGCGCGGTCGGGCGTGCAGGGCGGCCGGCGACTGTCATGGGGAGGCTGGCGCGGCAAAGGCGTCGGCTTTGGCAGGCGCGGCGTCGGCGGCTGTCGTGCTGGCGTGGCAGAGCAGGCGGTAGGGCAGGGCGGAGCAGAGGGCAGGCGGTGCAGGCGGCTCGGCCGGCATCCATTGCACAGAGGAGCAGGCGGCGTCGTCTCGTCACGTCGAGCAGGGTGGCCGGCGACTGTCGCGGCTGGTGCGGAGGCAGAGCAGAGGCAGGGCGGCGCAGGCTAGCACGGGTAGTCGCAGGTGCGGCCGGCGGCTGGCGCGACAGAGCAGGCGCGGGCAGAGCACGGGCGCCAGGTGCTCGATGAAACGCCAACAGAGAGAGGAAGAGAGAGATTAGGGAGGAGGCTGGAAGGTGGTGCCGTGGTGGGTCCTGGGCCCACTGGTCAGAGAGGGGAAGAGGGGTGATTATTTTTCTGGAATTTTGAAATAGGCTGAGACTTTCTCGAATTTATTTTGGGTGTTCTGGTGCTTTTAATTTTGTTGAAATTTTACTGGAAGTAGATGTGGACAAGATTTGTATTTGGTGAATTTTTGATATTTTTCTCATGTGTAGTTTATTTTAGAAAATTCAGAGAAGTTCACTGTTTTATTTGGATTTGAAATTATTTTTTGAAAGTTTTGAAACTTTAAATTGAGGCTCAAAATTAGCAAATAAATTTGTGAGATTTTTATAGAACATTACTCAAAGCATTTTCTAACTTCTTCCAAAATTTTGTTCAACTTTTATTTGACCATTTTATTTTTTTCCACATTTAATTAATAAATGCAAATGCATTATGATACAAGGAAAATCCAAAAACATCAAAAATAATATTTAGCACAAAGGATATTTTGTTGACAAATTATATTTTATTCATTTTTTATACTTTACAATTCTTGGTTCATTACATTATTCTCAGAAGTAAAACACATACATGGTCTGCAGGGAGAGCCACTGTATGGTTGCAGGAGACATCGCGAACTCCAAACTGGAAAAACAGATTGCATTCTTTGAAAAGCCATACAGATCATTGGAAAGAACAAACAGAAATTGAGCACACAGTTTGGCTTCCTCCTTAAATACTGTTTAAACCTGAAAACCACACTATTTGAAAAAAAAAAACCATCAGACATTCAGACCACAGAGATAGTAGACCCAAAAACAGAAATAGTATTTAGAGTTGAGAAAGCTCAAATGCAGTTCAAACGGGATACAGAGAGCCCTCCTAGAACTGCACCAATATGGAGATTTCTCTCAATTAATCCCAAAGTCTTGATCCCATTTAACTACAGGTCATCCAATGTATAAAGACAATTCTAATTTCTGATGTAGATTTCAGTAGAAAAAATGGCTACCTATACTACCAAATGCAGAGGAGTTGGTTTTATCTTCAATGTAGGCAAGGAGGAACTGAGGATGGGGAGCAGCTCTTTGACGTTCTCCTCAACCCTCCAATCCAACCTTCATCAAATCAGTCAAAATTATGAATCCAACCAAATAAAAAATAAATTAGTATATGGTAACAAGCAACACCTAGGCAGTGCTGCATTCAGATATTGGAAAGCAAAGTAAAAGGATATACATTTCATTAGACAATCTGATAATCTGTACTGCCAGCATTACATTTAGAATAGTATTGTCTATAGCTCCAATTTACTCAAAACCAGTGTCACATACATTAGCTGGAAATTTAGTCAGTGACTAAAAAAAGCTAAACCAAAACTGATTCAAAAATGATCATGACTTGCTATCACAGATGCAAACTGCAAACTGATGCATAATTTGAGAATTGTGGATTAAAAATATGCAACTACGGCAACAATTCTAGATATATTCATCCCCAGATTCAAGTCATCCTTCTATTAATTATTATGAAGGATTTCTCCATAAGCATAGGCAAATCCAATACAAAATTATATCAATCACTATTTTTGTCTATAAGACCAACAACACAACATTTATCAAAATTATTTCACCCAACACAATCAATAGTTGCAGATTGAAATCACAGGCAGACAGGCAAGAATTAGCATAAGGCCTTCAACATTTTCATCATGCAAAACCCAGTATTACTATAAATTGCAGCAAGCAACATGACAGCAGCAAAACCCAGTCAAATTTGATCTTTGTTCAATTGGGCAAACTTCAGTCTTATAACACTAAATTCATAGATAACTTGCACAGGATCAAAAAGCATGAGCAAGAACATAATACGACTACAACCTGCTAGAGCCGAACCAACTTCTAGAGCCGATTTGACGAGTACCTGCTAGGGCCGAACCAGCAGCGTGCCGTTGCCACCGCCCATCCGTCCACGAGCAGGAGTCGAAGAGCCGCATCATCGTGCCGTTGCCACCGCCATCTTGTCCGCGCGCAGGAGCCACCTCTGCCCTCGTGTGGAAGGAAGGTCTGCTACAATCGGGCTTCAAGAAATTGGAGGAGCAACGACACGATCTGGAGGCGGGAATGAGGGAGAGGGTCCAGAGACGGGACGGTGATCTGGTGGCGGGGGATCGACGGTGGCGCGACGGCGAACAGGCAGCGCGGGAATGGCAGTGGCGGCGAGGGAGGCGAGAGAGGAGGAGAGGGGATGAGGGCACCTGAGGGGGAGGGGAGGAGAGGAGTGCGGGTGTCAGGTGGCGGAGAGGTGATCCGGGACGCCCCTTCGCGCGTGAATATATGGGCCGTTAGACTTCGATGAATGATAAATGTAGAATGAAAACTGATGTTGATGTATTTAGGATAGATGTTCTTTTGTTTTTTTTTTCATACGGTTGGAATAGTTATAAAAAGATCTAAAAAAGTTTGAAACATAAATTGTGTTGTCATCCATCATTACACATACATGTAAGATCAAATTTGAGCTATAAATGAAGTGGACAAAAAGCAAATGAAACCACAGAAAACGTAGTCATGTATGTAGTTGAATTTGTGTTTTTTTTCTTCCTATACATACTATATTTGATCAGGTTAGGAAGGGTTATATGACACAATAATCTATTTTAACTAGTTTATTATGATTTTTTCACAATAGCACAAGTCGTTTGTACAAATGAGTGCATCCATGACTACTATAGATGTAACCATTGATTAAATCATAACAAGCTCCAACACAATTGTATTAAAAATGTGGCAGTGTATAATAATGGAAATACATATCACTAATTGTTTAGGTGTCATCCAAATGTTTAGGACTGCCTAAGAAAGTTGAACACGTCACTTATGGTGGATGGAGAAAGAAAGATCAAGTCTCCTACGTTCTCGAATTCAATTCAACCTTCCAAAACATAACTAACTTAAACGGTTGTCACTTTTACATACAAACTCCCTTTTAGACCTATGACTCCTTTATGAAAAACATATCTTGTCTATTTTACAACGTATCTAGCCATACATCTAAATTCCTCCTGAGCTATATGTAATTGAAGAAAGAAGGTGTTGCACCACAAATTATGGGTCTTTAGCCTTATAACTTCGCCTAGAGACCGAGGCCCAAGTAGTGCCTAAGTGTTGTGCAACCCAAATATGTGAAGGATGACCTACGGTCCCTCTGGCTGTCAACCCACCTCCTTAAATAGTGAGGTAGCCCTTCAATATCTCTTGGGTTGTGTAATATTAAGGTTTAGGTGCTAGAGCTTTGCCATGTTATTATGCGCACGTGTGTGTTAGTTAGACCACTTGTTTAATTACTCATCTTCATAATATCATCTTATTATGTGCTTATTTTGAATATACAATTTAGATTGCTTTCATCTTTTTCTTGCTTTCTTTTCAATTCCTTGCTAAGGTAAGGTTGATCACTAAGATGCAACCCAACGTCTCGTACGGTTATAGTCGGATCATCAAAGATTTTTTTTCATAAATCATAGCTATATCAAGTTCTCAACTCACCGAGAGATCGGGTCACCCTAGGTCACAGTAAAATGTTCAAACTCCACTTTCCTTAACGTGCTTACTGTATGGCTGCTTTGGAACAGAAGGATTTATTGGATTTTTGCACACAACTTTTCTAAAAACTCTTCGTCCAAAAGATACGCTTATATCGTATGATCACAGATGTTGAGTTGGTGAATGAAAGCTCTCTTGGTCCAAGAAAACAAAAAGGCTTTTTCAACATTGCAGTGAGGATGGGCCGAGTCCGTGCATTGCATAGTTTCATGTATTGCAATAAGCACATACCACTAGAAATAGGCTGTACGCGTCTTACGACTAAGGATAGGCTGATCTTTATATTGCAGCAGACCCATATTACTGGGAATGTGCTGCACAATCATTACTACTAGGAATGAGCTGGTCTTTCAATTTTCGCTCCAGTGCTGCACGTAGGTGGTGGGAGGAGGAATGGAAGGAGAACGACTCTCCTCTTACAATAGTAAAGATATAATAACATTTTACTATATATCTGAATAATATAGCTAAAAGTTGCTATATTTTAGAACGGATGTAATACTTTTGAATTTTTTTATTTTTATATTTTTTAAAAAATATTTACAAAAGTACATTTTAGTTTTAAAAATATACAAATCTATACCCCCAACGCCCTCTGGGCCCTCCTAGAGAGCGTTTTAGATGACGTGGCAGACGCCCGTCGGCCCTCACTGTCGGGCGGCTATTGGGCCGTCTAGGAGAGCGGCAAGGGGGCCGCCTGCAAAATGGCGGCCGACCCTCTCTGGAAGGGTGGCAAGGGTGCCGCCTGCAAAAGGGGCGGTGCCCTTGCCACCCTTCTAGAGGACGGTTAGGGTCCTTCTTGCAAAAGAGGTGGCGCCTTGCCGCCCTCCCAGAGGGCGATTTTTACCTGGCCAAGGGGCGGCCTACAATAGAGGCGGCTCCGCGGGCTAGCCATTCTACAGGTGGCCCTTGCCGTCCTCTAGGAGGGTGGTTTCTGGCCAGCGAGGGGGCTGCCTGCAAATAGTCACCACCCGTAGGGCTGCCTCTTGTCTGGTGCGGCCGTTGACGAATATTTTTCACGAAATTTTAGGAAAATCTGACAGTAAAATTTAACAAGCATTTTGCAGTTGAATTAATAAAAGAAATCACAAACGGTCATGATTTTAATAGCAACTTTTTTTGCTCGGTTTTCATCGCTCAGAATCTACTTTCGTCGTGAAATCGAAACTTGAAAATTCATGGTTTTTGATTAGTTTTGTCGAAAACGTAAACACTGAGGAGTACATCATTGCACCGACGAGCATAAACGGAGGAAAGAAGTTTCTGCAGTAAGCGTAGGATGAATAAAACATGGCGTACAAAAGATAGAATATATGTACAACAGGCTAACTACTACTGGTACAACGTACTACGGGCCTTGGCCATAACCTCTAGCCCTCTTCGTCTTCCTACCATGCGCTCGCACGTGGCCCTAGAAGTAGGTTAGCCGGTCTGGTGGTATGGCACGGCCAGCGCGGCTCGCGTGCACGGGTGTGGTAGCTAGTGGCTCCTGTGTCTACGGTGGTGGAGCTCCTCCGAGTTGTGAGGAACCTAGTACCTCCTGGATCTCTGCATCCTCCAAGTCATCGTCCTCGAAAGAATCCTGTGCCCAACTGCTATGGTGTGCGCCCTGCACGGAGGAGCCAGCGCCAGTAAACATCCCCAGCGGTGTAGAGTAGAACCCTGTGGAAAAAATTGTTGATAATTGCAAACCGAAATTTTGCAAGGCAAAAGGAAACTTTGCACCGTGCATCTAAACTGAAGGGCCTCCTGTAGTAGCCCCGGGGGCAGTGCTCATGCCCTGCTGCGCGTGTGGACGTGTGTAGTACGCTCCCTGTGTGGACGTGCTAGGTCCCAAGGGATCACGGTACAGTGTAGCGAAAGCTACATGGAAGCATATTGATGTAAAACGGTGCATGTCGATAGAAGAAAATATCGTATGAACCGATGGATAGCGAAATTTACCTCTGGAGGGACCAACTGGTTGACTGGAACCCTGCTGGTGCACTCTTGCTGCAGGCAAGTAAACTCCTGCTCCAGCGGGCTATGGAGGGTGCTGAGGTACAACTACGGAAGGTACCGTGTCAACTGCACGACAAGTGAGCGCATGAATCACTGTGTGCATCGACCTACGAATCCTCCCGAAAGTTATCCTCTGCTCCTCCACACTCAGCACGATCGCAACGTCCAACCGTCCGAACGCTGCGTCCACATCAGCCTAAACCTGGTGCGCAGTGTTAGCCTTTTTCAAATGTTATTAAATATATGTTAGAACCATGGACACATACAAAGAAAATAGCAAAGTGCAAAGAGAACTTGACTCACCGCGCAGAAGTAGTCTTGGTCATGGTGTGTAGGGTACGCATCTGTCACGGCGGCGACGTGTGGCAGTGGATCGGCTAGAGTGAACATGACGCGTGTGCGGGTGCGAGGCTGGTACCACCTGAGGTATCCTAGGTAGGCGGCCTCAGTGTGTGGGATGACTTCATCGATGACCTCCTCTGTCACTAACAATCAGTCGTCCACGTACCTCTGCAATCGAGGAACCCACAGAGTACCGACTGCCTGTCCCCTACAAGTATAGCTAGTTGCAGAGTATGTATTAGACTTTATAAAAGAGTTGTAGTACTGAACGAAGTTCGCAGTTGTACTAACCATTGAACGTCGCGCGGGATAACCTGCTTCACAGGCACAGGGAAGTGCTGACGTAGGCCGAACTGTCGCATCAAGCGCTACGGACAGTGGGGCTCAACGAAGATGTCGAACACCATCGGTGCTGTCATCATCTAGTAGGCCTGGTCATGCGTGCATAGAGCCGAGAGTCCGAGCGGTGCACGGGCCTCGATGGCCTGCACACTGTACGGCTCCCAGACGACGTCACTGGGCTAGAGGCGATCGAACTCCATCACAAAGTCGGAGTAGGCCCTCCTAACCTGCGCGTGGGCGTAACGACGCTATAAAATAGGACAGGGAGAACACGTCAGTGTTTGTGCCTAAGTGATAAACCTAGAACTTCATGTTATGTACCTCACAATGACACCAGATTGTCCCCATAGTCGGACGGTCCTTAGTACCAGCTATCAGTGTTCTCGCTCTCAACAAAGCAAAAGCCACGGGTAGAACTTGGTTGTTCCCATCAACTCCAATTACTATTATCTGTCCTCTGTACTTTCCAGTCAGGATATGTCCCATCAATATAGAGGATGAGACGACAATGCACAAATGCCTGAATACAAGCATCTAATGCAAAGAATGCCCGTTGCAACACACTTTGGTTACGATGGTCAATTGATGGGAAAGCTTTCAGATCGTAGTAGGTCTCCGGATTCCTCTGAAGAATACAAGCTAAAAGACGAGGCAAATTATCATACGATACTTCAAATATGCCAAACCGCATCTCCACAACCTTCTATTTCGTCCGCCATGCTTTTGCATAGCTAATTTTGTACTTGAATTTCTCCTCAAATGCCTAACAATTGACCTTGGTTCATACCCCAGGTTGTTCACAACGTGAGAGTACATCTCTGTTGCAATAAATGCACATGTCATATTTCTATGGTATTTTCTCGACCCCTTATAAGTAACAATAATGCTTGGTCACGATCGACACTTGCCAATAATCCTTTGATTTACCCTTGAATGCGTGCACCTGCCATGGTGTCACACCCTAATTTTAGCCACACAAAAATAATACCTAAGAAAATGCCCAAAAAAATAAATTAAAATGGCCAAATGAATTAATTAAACGTGGAAAATGCAAATTAATAAATTACTGTGGCTGGGAATATTTTTCTTTTATTCCTCATGCCAAAATATATTAACAGGATTTTTATCTGAATTTTTAGAGCACGAAACTATTTTTAATAAATCAAAAACGATTATTGGAATTAAATTTCACTAGAAAACCCTTTTCTCTTTTATTTTCTTTCCATTTTTCCTTTTTCCTCTTTTTCCTCCCGCTGGGCCGCCAGCCTAGCACTGCTTCTGGCCTGCCTGCGCGGCCTGCGCGCCGCTCATCTTCCCGTGGGCCCACCTGTCGGCCGCTCGCACTACTTCCTCTCTCGCTGTACCGTGGGCCCCGCCCGTCAGATGCTCGCCCGCCTCGCTCGCGCATCTCCCCGCTGACAGGCCAGGCCCGCCTATCAGTTCTTTCCCCTACCTCCGTCCGGATCGGGCGGAGGGGAAAATTTCCCCTCCGCCATCCGATCGGCGTCGCGTCCCTCCTCCCCGCGCGCTTGTCCTCGGTTCAAACGATGGCGGACTCGGTCCAGGCCCACTCCCCCACGATCTCCGGTGCCGTCGTTCCCCCTCGCGCAAGAATCTCATGCACGACGCCGTGGCCGCCGCCCTCAACCCGTGCGAATTGGAGCTGTTCGGCCACGATCTCGCCCGCCTGAGCACATAAAAACCTTCGCCGTCCTCTCCTCTTCCTTTCCCCTCACATCCGGACGCCTCCCGAGCTCCTAGCACCCCGCGCCGCGTAATCCAGAGCCACCGCCACGCCCCGCCACCTCCGGCCACCTACCGTCGCTGCTGTAGCCACCGCCAGACCTCGCGCTCGCCGCCGCTAGCTCTGCCGCGCTCGTACGACTCCAGGCCGCTACATCCAAGAGTTGCTACGCCGTCGGAGACCCAAGCTTGCCGTCGTCCTCCTCGGTAAGCAGTTCCACCGGCTTGTGGCCACGTTTTCTTGTTGATCTCTTTGGCCATTTCAGCTCTAAATCCTCCCTCTACCTTCGCCAGGACCTCCTCAACCTCGGCCGCTCCTCCGTCGTCGAAAATCTTCACCGGAACGCCGATTTCGCCATCGTCCCGTACCTCCACTGCCGCCGATCGCCTCTGTTTGCTGCCTTCCGGTCATCGTGACCCCTCGGTGAGCATCCCCTCGTCTTCCTCGCTTCATTCCGCGGCTCACCACCGTCCTCTAGGGGCTGGATGGTTGCCGGCGGCGACCATTGGGCTGCTCATCCCGCTGCGGCGCAGCCGCGTCGGCGGGGGCGAGTCCCTTTTGTCCAGGGCCGTCCAATCTGCCCTTGGGCAGATCCGGACCGGCCGCGTGGCACCCTGCAGGCGCCCGCTTCCCCGCCACGTCAGCGCCACTCAGCCGCCGTGGCTGCCGCGTGGCAGCCACGTGGCCGCCTCCCGCTAGGCCGCGGTGGACTCGGTCCACCGTGCGCCACTGACCGGTGGGGCCCGCCTGTCGGCACCGGCTCCCGGGTCTAGTGACACATTAAATCGGTTAATTGCGTAATAAATCATTTAATAATTAAATTTATATTGAAAATCACAGTAAAACTTCAACAATTCATAACTAATTCATATGAGCTCCGATTAAGTCCATTCAAATTGCATTAAATCCAGAAAAATGCCAAGAATTCATTAAAAATATTTTCAGCTCATGTTTGACCGCCCACATGTACTATTTTTAATTGTTTGTGCATTGTCTATTATAGAATCCGACACCGGTGACTCTTCTGTGTACTACAGGCTGTAGCCGAGTACGTTGAGCCGGAGCAAGGCAAGTCGCACTGTAATCTTGATCATTTTGTACCCATTCTTCGCTAAAATGCTTTGTTTATTTAAATAAACTACATAATTTCATTATTTTATGCGGAGGGATTATAACCTTTATATTGATAGAACTATGCCTTAGTATTTAAACCTGATTCCTTGTCACCTAGGTAACAACATGATTAGATTACCATTCTTAGGATGCTTAGCCATGCTTAGCAACTTAGTTTATCTGGGAATTAAATTTTATCCTTTACATTATTGGGTTCGACCTAATGTCGGAAAATAGAATCTTGGATATGTTAATGTTAAATTACTAAAATTGGACATAAATGGTGGGCTGTGGGTGTATGGTTTTATTGGTCACATCCATGCAATTAAGGACTGGTTTGCGGGAACCCCTTGGGCAATTACTCATACTTTCCACAAGCCAACGTGGGCAACGGCTAGACTTGTAGCGTCTCTTCTCTCTCTCCTAAGCATCGATGGTGAGGATGGGCATGATGGAGTTGGGTCGGCCCGGGGTAGGGTTGATTGGCTTCCGAATCTATTGTGGCGCAGGGGGTAGCCTGGCCGATGTGGGGTATCCTGGCGGCAGGTGTAACCTCAGCTTGGTGTGGATGGTTAGGGAGAGGTTGCGTGAACGGTCCTATCACAGCCTCTCGCGGGATGTCGTGGTGATACATCGGCACACAGGAACGTGTGTAGGGTTGTGTCTTGTGGGTATAGTTGTACATCTTTGATCAGAGTTAAATCTATTCGAATAGCCGCGCCCGCGGTTATGGGCGATTGGTCAAGACTCACCGTGATTAGTCTCACTTTACTTAATTAACTTGACTTAATAGAACTGGTATAGTTTAGATGGATGGTTGGGCCTGGTTAACGTGGTGTAACGTTGATCGGTGGAGAATTAATATTGTTCGATTAATCAACCTTTTTACTGTTTGTGAACCACTACTATTTACAACTACTTTTATGCAAATAAATCCCTAACCTATCCTTGCCTCCTATGCATTATGAATATTTTTGGGTGTGATTTGCTGAGTACTGTGGGTAGTACTCAGCCTTGCTTCTTTCCCCCCTCTCAGTGGCGGAGTACGTGTCTGATGATGATCACCTAGAGGACTAGGCTGGCTCTGCCATCAAGGTGCCTGTGGGATGGAAGCTGCTACCTGACCAGATGTCTATAGACTTTATTTCCCTTCTTCCGCTGCATTTATGTAATATAATTTTACTCTGTTTGTAAGACACACTCTATATGGCAACTTGGATTTGTGTACCTTGGCTTTCCTAGACAGGGATTTAATACACATGAATGTTTAGAATTTTGGTGGTGAATTTCTGGGCGTTACACATGGACACCCATCCTTCACGCAGTTCACTTCATATACTGAACTGCTTGACTTTATGACCCAGAACTCTCTCTGAAGTGACACCGCCCATTGTTTCACTACCTCCTTCAAATCCTCTATGTATGCATACTTAGCCCCTTGGATAACCTCGTTCTCCTTGTACTCCTATGGCACATGATGCCGCTCGGAGATAAGCCCGGAGAAGTTCTCATTGGTCCATTCTGCAGGCATTATATTATCCTCATCGGACGATTCATCATCCTTTACATGCTCGTTATCAGCATCTTCCTTATCTATTTCCTCAACGATGGTGTCGATTAGCTCTTTCTCGTCTGCCGCACCTGTTGCTGCCTATCTTCTTCATTTTCTCCTTTATTTTTCTCCATTGTTTTGGCATCATCTCCCGTCACATTTGAACCTTCATCATCTTGCACGGCCATTGCAACGGTGTTATCCTTCTCATACACCGACACAAATATGCCAAGTGGCCAACCACGTTAAAATGCATTCTCCACGTACCATCTCCAAGTGGCAGTGCAATCCACTGACATAAGTTCCCAAAAAAACATCAACTGCACGACTCACTACAATATACACGGTTGTTGCGTTGATCTGGGGTCGCATCAACCAGTTGTACACTGACCCGAAACTTCTCTCAGTTGGCCTATCAATGTCCTTAGTCGTTGAACTGAACTTCAATAGATCTATACTCTGTGGATCATTCCTAACATTCTCTTGCCCGTGAAATAACTAAAATAACATCTTATTTGACATCTCTGTTGACAAAAAATAGAGTATGCTTATCAGATCTAATACTATGTAATCGACATTTTATAACTACAATCTCTAAAAAATTACGTCACCTAATAGGTTGACCTAAAAAACTACAGATCTACGAGTGTAACAACTTATTTTAATATCGTACGATATACGTAACTAGTACAATACTACATCATTTTATGAATACAAATGGAAATTGCAAAGGGACAAAAGATTTTACCTATGGACGAATCCGCAAACCGGCAAGGCTTCGCCGCTTTCCTTCGCCTTCCCTCTGAGTTCTCTCTTCTTTTTTTTTTGTTATTTTTGGAAATTTTATGAATTTTTCGGAGGCTGGGAAGGGGTTTATACTTAGCCACCAAAAAATCGCCCTCAACCAGGGTGATTTTTAACACTTTTGTAGGCGACACCCTGCCCCAGCGGCTGAATGGCCGCCATTTATACAGGCAGCCCCTTGGCCGGACAAAAATCACCCTTCTAGAGAGCGGCAAGGGGGCCGCCTGTAAAATGACTGACCCGCGGGGCTGCTGTTTTTGCATCTGGCTCCCTAACTAGGATAAAACCGCTTCCTAGGAGGGCAACAAGGGGGCCACACGCAAAATGACAGCCACCAGGCGCTGGCTCTTTTGCAGGTGTCACCCTTGCCGCCCTCCTAAAGGGCGGTAAGGGTGCCGCCTGCAAAATGGCAGACGGTCTAATGGCCGCTCGACGGTGACGGCCGACAGTCGTCTTCCACGTCATGTAAAACACCCTTTGGAGGGCGTTGGGAGTATAGATTTGTAAATTTTTAGAACTAAAATATAGTTTTGTAAATATTTTTTAAAATAATATAAAAAAAAAAGTCCTAATACGTTTGGCATCTTGGTTAGTTGGCCCATCTTCAATTCCTCCTGCAAGCTACCTAGGAATCACATGTGTGATCCTCGTCTGTCAGAGCTTTGGGGCAGCCTCGCCTGAGGGAGGGAATGTCATGGCCCAATTGGGCAGCCCAAAGATGAGCTGTAATTAGAGTCCACTTATTGATATTGTGTGTAAGGGCCAAACATGGTTGAGTTGCAATAAGACATGGCCAATATAAGCGATGCGAGATGAATGATGGAAACGGACGCCGAATGAACGAACAATTCCCTCCCGTTTCTTCTCTAAATCCCCACAGTCCTCTGCTGCTATCTGCATGCCCTCTTTCTCTCTAATTAATCCTTCCTCAAACACACACATCGCTGGCATTTGACAATGCCAATGGGTTAATCGTACTTGGTTTTGCCAAGGTTCCAACAAATTTGTAAGTCTGATACTGAGGGTGAAACTCAAAACTGATTTTTTTAATAAAAATCATTTCCATAGATAACGCATCTCATTTTAGTGTCATGCTAATCTCAATCATTTCTTTATGTGTACCATACAAAATTCAAAATCTTTGACAAGGATTAAAGTTTGAGTTCAAAATTTTCAGTTGACAAATTTGATCATGTGTGACCGGCTAGCCAGCGATGTATTGTGATTTTCTGCATAACCAAAAAAAAATATAAGTTAATTTGTGGATTGCTAGCCTTGGACGTTTGCGGCAAATTTTTATTGAACTCCCTCCGTTCAAAATATAAAGATTTATAGATTGTTTAGCAAATAATAAGGTTAGATCAGAAAATTCCTTTTTAATCACCTTAGTTGTTATGTTTTGAATTTTAAATTACTTAGATCTTTTTTCAAGTAACTGACTGCCTTTAGAATTATTGAAATGATAGGAATTATAGGTATCAGTACATGAATACTTATATTATGATATAAAATGTAAATTCTAAAAATTTTTATATTTTAGAACGGAGTGTTATTCTAGCCTTGCACCTTTCGGTTGACTGATGGATTTTATTGCTACCTGCACTGATCTACTGCATGCGGTTTAGTAGGAACTTTTGTCATGTTCACAAATTAATTTATCATTAATTATCCACATCTCTGTTGGGTACGTATATGCATTAATTCCTGTCTCCACTCACGAATGTGTGCGTGCCGCATGAGTATGTGGTGAGGTGTATTTGGCATTCCAGGCTCTTACCTTTCATACTTAAATATATGATGTACTAGTTATTTTTAAACTTTTACTAACGATATTTATTTAATTGTTAAGTTAAATGAAGTTAAAATTTAACCAACAATATTTATTTAATTACTTACTCCCTTCGTTCTAAAATATAGCTATCTTTAGAGTTTGAAGTTGTCTCAAATATAAGCTAACCAAGACATATAAAAGATAAATTTTGGTACAAAACATCTCATCATACCCCCAGTGGTCCATATAAATACAAGTAAAGTGGGTTGTACATCCCACACACTATAATAAGTATTTTTAATCTTACACCATAATCCTTAATCTCTTCGAAAAGCTTTTAGGTAGCTATATTTTGGGATAGATGGAGTAGTTAAATAAAGTTAAACTTTGACCAATAATATTTTTTAAGTTAAATAAAGTGAAAAGAACACCACTACATTCGTTACTTAAAGTACCATAAGCCTAATCTATTTACACAAATATTTCTAGAACCAATAGCCAAACAAATGAAAAAGTCACCTCCGTCATATATTTGAGGATACATTACTGTTTGGACTACTTTTTTATTACCAAAGTTTTACTTTAGACCGTCCTTTACTTAGTCTTTTTACTTTGGATTAGTTAAGTTTGCCTTTTTTTTTACTCTATACTAAAGGCAAAATTACCTAGTCCAAACAAAACAAAAAAATTGAGCAAAGGCTGACCCAAAGTGAAACATTCATAATAAAAGGTGGCCCAAAGTACAATTCACTCCATATTTAAATAGAGAAAATTATTTACATGCCCTGAGTTTTCGCTTAATCCCTTTTATGTATTCCCTGAATTTTGCCTCATTTCCTACATACCCTAGAGTTTTTATTTCAATCCTCTCTATATCCATTCTGCCAGTTGACCATTCAATTTTTCCAAAATGACTATATTGCCCCTCTCGTACTTATGTGCTAGCTTATTAAGAAAAAACACAATGTTCATCTAAAATTCATTTAAAAAATAAAGGGAATATAATTATTTGAACACAAATTTTAAAACTGAAATTTAACATTTTAAGTGAATTTGAAATCAAATTTGATGCAATTAGTACAACATTTTCACCAAAATTTAAGCCCAAATAAAAAGATATTTTGGTTTTCGATTTCTTGGCGAAACTGTTGTATGGGTTTCATCATTATTTTAAATTTATTTGAAAATTTTGAATTTTTGTCTTTAAATTTGCGGTCAAACAACTCTGTCCCGTTTGATTTTATTAGAAATTAAACTTTTTTTCATATTATGAATTGTGTTTTTCTCAATAAGCTAGCACAAAAGTAGGAGAGAAGAGCAATATAGTTATTTTAGAAAAAATCTAACGGTCAATATATGATCAACTAATAGAATGTGCATATAGGGAAAAAAAACTTGGAAGGGACATATAGGGGATAAGACAATTCAGAGACAGAACCGGTTGAGCAAAACTCATACTCATAGTCGAGTAAGGAATTTTGTCAGTTAAATATGGAGGGAGCATGAACTCTAGCCAGGGTTTCCAAAACCAGCGGTAACCATGCAGTAACCGTGCTTACTGTCAGGCTACGGTAATGATAGCACACAACATCACTAAATTCAAACAAAAAAATTTAGAAAATAATTTAAATTTTTGATAAATTTTATATGATTTTTTACGGTAACTACGTTTATCGCCGAGGTACAGTAACTCTGCCCTGGTGGCAAGGGAAACCCTGCTCTAGCATGGACTGTTTTACGGCAAAAATATACCCACGATGCAGGTGATGAACGAATGGTTGCAACGACGAACGTGAAGAAACAGAAGATCTCCAAATAACTCAGAAACAGACAGGAAGGCCGGCTCTTGCATCTGTGGATGTAATAAGATGTTCCTCACCGGCCGCCATTAACTTTTCTCTGGAATCCCAACTTACTTTTGCTCAAGCGGCGCAAAGTCGGAGATTGGATTTTATCTTTTTTCTTTTCGATCACTGGTCAAAATGTGGGCTACCCGTCGAATGGATTCGATTTCAAAAGTAATATTCTCTAAATTATCTTCTGGATCGTTGTTTGTTCGTGGACCAGGGTAAAAGAGAGGTCCATGAAACTAATATCAAAGTACGAATATATCTGAAAAGATATGTTTGGCTGATATTTTTTGTAGTGCACCGTTCAAGATTCTGCCTTAATTTTCATCCCGATGTGTGTCGTCGTACGTATGATCAGTCAGAAGCCTTTTGTGAATTTAAAAATTATGTTTCAGTGCAGCTTTTCAGATCTTTCTCAATCACAATATATGCATGTTTAATTTGACACTAGAGAACTAGTTGCTTTCTGCGCCGTTTGTGGTATTAGGATCAAACAACTGACTTGGTGGAGGCCGGAAAATATCGAGGCAAAATTGTTAATGCAAACAATTACTTCCTCTGTTCTAAAATAATTTTATTTTTTATCCATCTCATTTATCCTATAAAAACATCATTTTGTGTTGGAGTTTATGAAAATGGGGTCCGAATACATTAGAATTTGCTAAAGTGAGAGACAAATGCATTGGAGTTTATTAAAGTGAGAAACAAATGCATTGGAGTTTGTTAAAATGGAGGATATTCTAGTCTTTTAGCTTTATATTGATATAGGTGGGAGGGCCTAAATTAAAGTTTTTTGGAACAGAGGAAGTAGTTCATATCCTTAATTCAGAATAAAAATGTATTTTGATTTGCATGAAACAAGAGTGTTTGGATCAGTTTATATTCCCTCCGGTCAATGTGCTAGATGTAAACAATTTTCTTTCCAATATAATCTATCTATCTATCTATATATATTTTTATTTATTTATTTATCACTTTCTAGCAGTTTCTACGCTAACTAAAAAATCTAGCCGTTAATTAGATCCACCTTTTCCTCGTGACCATAGATTATATTAGATATCATGGGCTTTCTATTTTTTTCACTTAACAAAAATCATCTCTACTACTATAAAAACACAATCGTTCTCCTCCTTCCCAACCACCGTGCTTCCCTCACTAAAAAACCGAAATTTCTATAAATAAAACCCATAAAACCACCGTCTTACTGTACATCCTATTACAACACACGGACATGACATTAGTCTGGTAATAGCCTAGTTTTACTTTTGAAGCCCATTAGGTAGGTGACACCATATCTCAACCAATCTTTATACAAAAATTTCACTGTTTGGTCTTTTTTTAAAACTTATTTCAAAAATGAACCATCCCTAAAACTTATTGCAGAAATGGACCGGGCTCAACGCCATCGGGATGGCACTGACCCCCTACCCTGGTGGCCAAGGGCGGAGCTAGCTCACCGACATGGTGGTGGGCAGCGCCGGCCGCATTGGCCCTGACCCCCCTGACCTCAGCGCCAATCAGGGACTTAGCCCCGGCAGGCCGCCCAGCCCCCAACCCTTCCTTCTTTCTTTCTTCCTCCTCTAACAGTGTGGCTTCGCCCAGCTGTTCTATCTCCTCCCCTATCTAAGCCTTCTCAAATCTCAGCCATTTCGAAGTGTTTTCGACCGTATTTTGTATGGAGGAAAAGTAGCAAGGTAATCTCCTCCTATCTCTCTACTCATTTGTTCTTTCTTGCAAGCTTTTGTTGAGTTTAGGGTAAAACCTAGGAAGAAAATTAGGATGAGGAATAGAATCAAATTCCTTTTTTTTTTTGCAAATCTATTGGAATAGATGTCTGTGGTGCGGATTGTAGGTTATATACCATATTATTTTGTTAGTATTGATTGGGTTATTGTTAGAATTGGAGAATTAGGGTTGATTGTACTGGAAGATGTACGAAGTGATTCCACAGGGTAGATTTACCACCCTAATTGAAAATAGATGATGGTGAAATTATCGTATAAAACGTTATTACATAGTTCCATTTGATTTAGCCGGATATTGTATAGGAGGGGTATTTTGGTAGGGGAACCTATTATTATAAATGGGTTATTTATCAATGCTTTTATCTCCACTTAATTTGTTAATTGCTCTATGTTTTTCATTGATCTTGTAGTGTGTTTGGCAGGATGGATACAAGTGGTTATATCCCTCGTCTACAACCTCCTGCGGGTGTCCCTCGCCCCATGTGTTGGTGTGGCGATGAGTGCAAGTTCGCGATTAGCGAGGTAGATTTAAGGTATCGCCAAAGATAGTGAATGTGACGTAACTACGCATACTCCCCAGAAAAGCCAAAGCCTCAAGGGAATAAAGGAAAGTCGAAGAAGCCAGTGAAGGTAAATTCTTTTGTACCGTTGTTTAATCCTATTATCCATACTTGTTAATACATTCTCATACGTGAAGGTACCTAGGCCACTGTCACACCCGGAATTTCCATCCAAAATTTGAGTGCTTTATTGTGCGTCAATCCTCGTCCAGGAATTAGCCGAGACATACAAATGACAATATTGATAATCAAAGTAATTGTCTTACAAATAACGAGTATTGTTAGTATAGAGGTGAATGGGACCTCTCAAAACAATAAATTTCTAGCAGCGGAAAAAGAACTAGTGACGAGCATGATGACTCCACTCCATAGGCGCTTGATCAGGGTCTCGTCTAGTCCTTCAAAAAGCCTTCATCGCTGTTATGCTCTTCTGATGATTGTTGATTGTAAGGTGAGTACATGGAATACTCTGTAAGCCACATAGCAAAGATACAAGTGCATAGATATACAAAGGGAGACATAATAGGGCTCATTTGCATAAATAGCATTTAATAAAAACATTTAAAGAACAAGTAAAACAAGTAATCATTAAGCAACATTAATCACCACCGCACAACCCTCCGAGGTAGTACGGGCCCAACCACTCCCATCCTGGAGCTAATCCAATATTATCCAAATTAATTAAATGCAAGTGGGACAAATCACGAAAAACATTGTGCGGCCACCCATAACCGCGTGGACGGTTATTTGAATAGTTTTACTCTGGCCAGAGGTGTACCAATTTACCCGCAAGACATAACCCCACAACATGTTGCCATGCACCTCAATGCCACCGCGGTACCTCAGAAAGGAGTTGTGATAGGATCATCTATGTAACACGCACAACAAGAGAGCCACCCGCTGAGCCACATGTCTTCGGTAGGGGTGATCAAGTACCTAGGCAGGGAGACGGCCCAATGCCCAAAACCATGGACTTATGACTGCCGCAACATGCCTTGGCGCCTCCGATTGAACGTGTCACTCTTCAATTCACACCATTACCCAATCTAGCTTGTGGTTAGTATGGGTATTGCTTTGCAAAGACAGTGTAACATCCTCAAAAGTTCAGAATAAAAATCGAAAACCAAAATCCGGAACCGACAAAAACTTTTTCAAAAGTTGCATCATGCTGGATCTTTTGGAGTTTAATTTTGTTTTATACCAATGTCAAAAGTTAAATACAAGTTTGTTTCGTCGAAAGACTCACACTAGGGTGATTTATTAAACATGAAAATCCTTATAGTATTTGTGTATAAAAATATTTATGCAAATTTGGCTAGTCTTTCCTTCTCTTTTCTTCAAAAGAAAACCAAAAAAAAAGGGAAAACTAACCCCCTTATCCCTCCAGTGGGCCAGCCCAATCCTCCCCCTCCCCTCTCTCTCTTTCACCCCTCTACTGTTGGGCTGAGCGGCCCAGCTGGCCTCCCTGCCAGCTTGGCCCCACCTGCCAGGTGTGTCCGTCCCACGCCGCAAGCACGCCCGTCCGCCCAACAGCCACCGAGCCAGGCCCACCTGTCGGTGGGCACCATAGTTTAACAGACGGCCGCATGCCCAATTGCATGGCTTTCCCCTTCCTCGTGCTCGCCTCTCTCTCGCTTTCTCTTTCTTCGGCTCTGCCCACGCTGCTGCGGCGAGCCCCTGCTCGGACCACGCCGTGCCGCTCCCACGCGAGGACCGCTGGTCCATCACCTGCCGCCGCCTGCCGCCGTTTGACCCGCCACCCATGCATGTACTCCCTCCCCAACCACTTGCCAGCGAGGCCGCCGTGGTACCACCGCCCATGCCCCTCGCCGCCCCTACACCTTCCCCCGCACGCAGCTAGACACTGCGGCGCCTGCACCACCGCCTGCCGCCGCTGCGCCTCGCGGCCACCCTTGGATCGGAGGGCACAAGCCGTCGCCCCGCCGCCTCCCGCTTCGGACCATCGGTCTATAGCCCTCCACCATTACCCCCTCTGTTCCACTCGCTGCAAATCCCAACCCCCGCCACCCACGCACGTCCTCGCCAATTACCCCCCCCCCCATGCGCACGCGCTCTGCCACCTCCACCATGCATGTACCACCATCTGCACCTACAAAAAGAGGAGAAACCCCCCATTTATTCCCGACCCCCCCCCCCCCACACACACACATGACAGAAATCCCTCTCCCTTCCTCCACGCCATCCCCAGCCTCGGCGCGAGGTGAACGCCGTCGACACGTTCGACGCCGCCAAACCGTCCCCAACCTCCTGCGCACGGTGCGCCTCCCTCCCCCATGCGCATCGGTGAGCCCCGCTTCCCTCCACCGCTGCCGCCCGGTGCCCCTTCCTCCGCCCTCCCTCTCCTGCTCCTGGCCGCCGCTAGCGTCTCGCGCCGCTGCCTGGAACTCACTTTGCTGCGCAGGGTAGAGCGAGGCGAGGAAGAAGGAGGGGAATTAATCCCCTTCCCGGCGCCGACAGCTAGGGCCCGCCCCCTAATCTTTTCGTTTAAGAAAATTAATATCCCCTCCTTTGTCTCTGACATGTGGGCCCACCTGTGCTAATCTCTGTAAAGGAGTATTTTAACCCTTTTTCTTTCACTCTATGACAGGTGGGCCCGGTCTTGGGCAAACAAGTGGGTTTTGGGCCCAACTCACCCACTCATTGACATGTGGGCCCTTGTGGCTAGAGAGGTCTATTTCCCTCCTTAACCAGCTCCGGGCCCCACATGACGGTGACACAAGGGGTAGTTGTGGGTTTCCCTAAGTCCCTAGCTAGTGGGCCCCAGTTGCTAGTGAAAGAGAAGAATTTGTCTTAAGAAAAATAATAGGATGTGTAAATGAAATAGCCCAACAATAGCTTTTTGCAATTAATTTGATTTAATTCAAATTTGAAACTTTGAAAGCCCATATCTCCTTCATACTAAGTCCAAATCGAGTGAAACTTTCATCCAAATTTATCTAAAATCAATATCTATCCAATGACACTATTTTGGTATTTTTCCCATTTTTATTTATATTTATTCCTTATTTATTTGTGTTTGAACGCGAGTTTGACTTTCCACTCGTTTCAACTAGGCTACGTTTATGACGACAAGCCCCTTGACGCAGAGGAGGAAGTTGCTGCAGCCGAGCAAGGCAAGTCACCATGCCCCCATTCTTGAGCATATTGTTCCTAATACAAAATTATTTTTATTTACAAATAAAGTGCATGCTATGTTAAATTTTGTTCCTAAATTCCGTTTAAAGCCGTTATTGAGTTGATGCCCTGTACCTTGATGCCATATACTCTTATTATATGTTGAAGTCATTTATTGATACTACTTAGTAATGCAAATTAGATCTTTCTGTCACATGTGATAATAGTTGCAATGGGGACGATCGTTCCGGGTAGGGAACGAACGTTATTTTATGTGAGCGGAGACATAAATTGCCGCTTGCGAGACACACGGAAATTGATTGCGAAAACCAAAACTAAGAAACAAAACCATTTTCGACCGGGGTGGCATGGACTGATATGGGTGGTTCCTGATAAAGGCTAGCGCCGCCCCTGGTCAATTAAGGACCGAGTCAAGAAAATAGGTAGGAAACAACCTGAGTATGACCGCAATTCTCGTATAGGCATAGACCTAGCGGATTAGGGTATTCTAGTGGGGCGGCACCCCATCATGGCCGGTTCTGATCACGATGTTGTGTTGCGATGAAGACGGAGGAAGATAGAATGTGGATTAAATGACATGTCGAATAAAATGAACGTTGCTTCCCTTTCCTTGATATCCCTGGGTCCAAGGCTCCTCACACCACTGGCAAGGTGGGATTGGAGTGCTAGGGGTTGCATGAGGGCACATAGTCTCTGGAGTGGGTGCCGCAATGTTAGGAGATCCAAAAAATTAGGTTGTGGCAAGTCTCATGTGTTGGGTGTGCCACGGATTGCGGGTAAAGCGTACATCCACTGCAGTGTGAGTAAAACTAAACTATTCGAATAGCCGTGCTCATGGTTAAAGGAGCACCGGGACTTGTACTAGTCTTGACTAGACTCAGAATTTTTCTAAAACTTTGGTTAGGAATGTGGGTGGAATGTGAAAATGGAGACGGACATCAGACATGAGGGTAAGCTGAACTAGGTGTAACTTGGCAAGGTGGGCACAGCCTCATGATGGGTTAAATTATCCAACTAATGGTGAGTATATTTCAGTAAAATGGCTAGGTATAGGTTTTGTGAAACATTTCTGCAAAAATTGGCTTTGCGCAATTAAACCCTTGCCTCCCTTAAACCTTGCGAGCATAAATTCATGTTGAAATGGTGGCTTGCGAGTACTCTATGTACTCATTGTTGCTCAATCCTCCTTTTTAGAACTAGATACCGAGGGAGAACTGTACGAGCACAACCCGGAGGAGGAGGAGGCACCGAAGGAGGCACCATAGGCCCAAGTTGCTAGTAGAGTGCCTGTGGACTAACGCAGGCCACCACCAACTATGTTTCCACTATCGCACTCTGCGCCTTTTGCTAGTTTACCGCAAGACTTTTGGCTACTTGGGTCCCTTCGCGGGCCCCCTTTTTGTAATGAACAAGTATTGTAAGACCCTATTCCGCTAGTTGCAATGGTACCAGTGATGTCATGTAAGTGCCAAACTACTGATCCAGGGATTTGGTACTCTATGCATGGAAGGTTTTCGGTCTTATAAACCCGGGGCCGACAGACCTGATATTAGAGCCACCTCGACTGTAGGACTTGACCAATGTTGCCCTTCCCTTAAGACCGTAGCGTTGAGCCATAGGGAGCCCCCCTCCCTTCACGCGGTATTCCGTATGGGTTGCAAGCAAATTCTTAGGTCTTTTACTTCTCTCCCCTAAGGTCATTCTCTTTCTTCAGGACTTTTTGACTTACTTTTAAATCCTTGATTTAGATGGACCCCTGCGACCCAGGGGAGTACTAAATCCGCATGTCCATGACCAGTGTTACCTGCTGGCGACCTAGTACAGTGAGTCTCTCATGGAGACTGGCATGATCAGAGGCAGCTGTTTCACTCCACCGCCGCTTATGGCGAGCTAGAGGGCCGGTACAAGTCCCTGCGACAGCACTACCTGCATCGAGGAGAACGCATCCGCGACTTGGAGCTTCACCTCGGCGGGACCTACCGAGAGGAGCGGGCGTCAGCTCAGGCTTTGGTGTGAGCTGCTACTTAGGCTTCTGCATGAGCTTCCCCAGTCCCACTGACTTCTACACCAGCCGCTGCTCTGACTCCTCTACCGCCAGCTCCACCAACTTCTGCACCAGCCGCTGCTCCGACCCCTCCACCATCAGCTTCACTAGCTCCTACGCACGCCACTACTCCAGCAGCTGCACCGAACTCCGCCTTCACGCGCGTCTTCACCCGAGTTGCCCGGACTACCACTCTAGTTTCCACGACCGTCGCCGCTTCACCGACCTCGGCCTTCACCCGAGTCATCGCTCGGGCCTCCTCAGCATCTTCTGCTCTAGCGATGGCTCTAGCAGCGAGCAGCAGTCCCTACCTTAGCTTGGCTTGCCACCAGGGTCGCTACACCACCCGCTGCCCCAGTGTCTACACTAGCCTCCACACTGGGCGCGACACTAGCGGAGATTGCCCAGGTGATTCCGATCTACCTGTTCCTTCCCGGGTACGCCACGGTACCTTCTAGGTTCGCACCCGTGCTGGCCGAGCACAGCATGACCCCGCTCTATGCCGTGAGAAGCTCTCCTACGGCCCTGCCGCCACCGTCAGTGCACGTCCACCCTACCTTGCTGGAGACTGAGGCAGCCCCACGCCTAGCTCCTGACGCAACTGCACCCGCTTTTGGGTCAGGCTCTACCTCAGCAGCTACCCTGACTCGAGCACCAGATGAGGACCCCTACTCCCGTTCCTACCAGGGACGCTCGCGGCGTCAGGTGAGCCTTCACATGCTACCTACCTGGCTGCTTTCAAGACTCCGGAGGCTCCTTCCATGGCCGTCACCACCACTACCGGCTCCACGATGGTGACAAGTTCTACCACTATAGCAGGCGCTGGTTCGTCTACACCCGTGCCGGCACTGGGCTCTACCTCGGCACTGCCTGAGACGGTGCTGGACAACACTCCTGCCTCCCCTAGGACCGCTGCACGTGTGGCCTCATTCCTGCTGGGGACGGTGTTTGCCCCTAGCCAATACTCGGGGCAGGCATCGGCGTCGACTCTAAGGGCAATCTACTTGACCCCTCTCGGCACTGCACCACCACTACCTCTACCATGGCTCCCGTGAATACAGCTGCATCCGCCTCTGCACCGATATTGACCACTTGTAGCCTTGTGGCGCACTCTTCAGCAAGCCTGGACACCACGGCGGTACACACCGAGCCCTCCTCTACGATGATCCAGGTCACCTCGGACACCTCTGAGGACCTGGAGGAGATTGAGCCCCACGTATCGAACGAGTCTCCACCAGCCCCCACTGCACTGCCTCCGCGTCCACCCCGTGATGCTGCCCCTTCCCGCGCCCGTGGTCGTGGGCACAGCCGTTGTCGTGGCCGTGGGTGTGGGCGTGGACGTTGCTGCGCCAGGCACAACCCTACTCCGAGCGGCCCAGCACCAGCTCCAGCCCCGACTACCATCGTGGCCGCGACCGCAGCCATAGCCACAGCCGTTCCCCACGCAGGGAGTGGGACTTCACCGGTGCAAGAGGCACCGTGCCGTCCACCTTCGGCCACGGCGGTTGGCTGGACGAGTAGCTTGCGACTTCGAACGACCCCCGGCAGAGGACTTGAGCAGAAGACCCTTTTTGGATAGCGGGACCTCTTGCCCCGTATCACCCCCTTTTAGATAACCGTAGTAGAAGCCATGTAGGCTTAGTCCTGTGTTGTATCACCTCAGACTGCATGATATGAGTAGTTGAGGTAGCTTAGCATCTTAGCATCCATGTTTATGTATTGGTTTGTGTGTGATCTCTCCTTGTGGCGAGCTGTGCGCAGTAGGAGAGCTAGTTTGTACGTAAGCTTTACGCTAGTGCAGCTTCCTTATGATAATAGTAGACCATGATGGTTATGTGTGAGCAACTTGGTTTCTTCACAGCACTAAGAACAATAAAACAAGTAGATAAACACGGTACTCCTAAATGTTCCTCACCCTTCCTTTTTCTTAGATGGTGAACACTCGAGCATCAGGACCTAGGGTTGTTGTCGATGTTTTACACCGGCAATATGAATATAGGGCTACTCGTCGGATCGAAACTCGGTGGACTGCAAAGAAACACGGGTAGTTTATACTGGTTCAGGCCCTCGATGTGAGGTAATACACTACATTCAGTTGTGGTGTATTCCTTTGAGGACGTATGACTTGATCTTGGTGATCTTGCCATGTCTTGCCCTCAGGGGACGCCCTGCCTCCCCTTATATACTGGGGGACAGGGTTACAAAGTAGGAGTCCCAGCCGGATTACAACCAAGGGATCTCCTCTTAGAGATATAACCTATCCGACTAGGATTGTATATTCCTTATTGTACAAGGCAAAGTCTGCCGGGTTCTACTATATCTCTAATTACAAGGCTAGGCCCATCCTCTGTCCAAGTGGCCCATATGCTTGTCATAAGGTACCCGGGGCCCATGGCCTCCACAGCAGCCCTTGAGACCTTCATAGTTGAGTCACAGCTCATGCCAAGTGCTCATCCTCCACGGTGAAGATTGCCCGAGTGTATTGCTCCCGAATATTCTTTGTCCGAGTGCTTCTTCTTCCCGAGTTCTGCTTCATATCAGCTGGCAACGAGGCTATGAAGGGCTCCATGTACATGTATGAATAGTGTGCACTGAATAGACGCACCTATTAGGTGTAGCCCCCGATTTTGTGCTTAATTGTGAAACAATTAAACATAAAGTCAAAGATCTTTAACCTTGTAGTCTTTCCTAAGTAGTATACTACTGGTATATGAGACTCTTCGATATCATGTCAACCGGAAATAATTTATAGTCTTTCCCGAGTAGCATGCCACTCAAAAATTAGACTCTTCAACTTCATGTCAGCTGGAAAAATGTGTTTATAGTCTTTCCCGAGTGGCATCCCACTCGGAAGTTAGACTCTTCAGCGTCATGTCGGCTGGAAAAATATTTGTTCATGGCAAATGTTGGCCAAGCATGTAGGCCGAGTACCACTTTATGAAATTTAATCCATTATGTGGTCAGGTGTACTTGAGAGATACCTGCGCCTCCAATTTTAATGGAAACCAGCTTGTGATCCTTATAAGGATATATCCTCAATACCTGGTGGATAATACAGATATCCGAACGCATGTGTTCAGCAATTAGGCCCTCATGAAGCATATCTGATTACCTCATCGGTTCCTGTTGGTAGCACCAGCACCGTGATTTTAACACAGCCAGCGAGCGGCCCACATTGAGCGTGCTACTGTAGAAATTCATATCTTGATGGTCTACTACCAAATAAGCCGGCCTAAACCGACCTACCCAGTGTAGCTCTATAAAATTGGCATCCCTCGCATGTCACGATGAGTATTTCAGCGTTGATAACTGCAATCAGCCAGAGGAATCCTTGTCTGCAAACCTTTCCGACTTACATTCTGGATGCAACCTGGTTGCCACAGATGCATGAGTAGGTATATTGCTGAATCTGCTTTCCCTCCCCAGGTGTGACATAGTGCATGAGAACTCCGGATGCGCTTTGATGACGTAGATCTTCTCTAACTTCGGTAAAGCCGAATAAGGTACCCGAACCTTGCATTAGCATAGGATTCGACTAGCTACCCTCATGGAGCGTACCCTATCCAACAGCGTTATGGCCAGATAAGGTACCTGAACCTTGCATTAGCATAGGATTCGGCTGGCGACCCTCATGGGGTGTACCCTATCCAACCGAGTAGCACACGAGCCCTAACTAGCGTCGGAGGTCGATTATTAGCCGAATAAGGTACCCGAATATCGCATTAGAATAGGATTCAGCTGACGACTATCATGGGGCGTACCTCACCCAGCAGAGTTGTGATTGAATAAGGTACTCGAGCCTAGCATTAGCATAGGATTCGACTGGCGACCCTCATAGGGCGTACCTCACCCAGCCAAGTGGTACCCGAGCCCCGACTGGTGCCAGAGGACGGTTGTTAGCCCACATATGGAGCATAGCCAGGGAAGATGGCATCCCGACTAGCGCAAGTACTCGGTCAGTAGCCCTTATGGAGCATCCCGAGTGATTTTGAAGCATTGCACTCCAAGCATCTTGGTAGACTGGTCCAGCCCCCGAGCGTAGGAGATAGGCTCGAAGCCCCGAGTTCCTGTTACGCGTATCTAGAACTGGCCCTGCATTATAAACATATCGGAGGAGTAGCATCTGATGATGAAAACAATCACCCGAATAATATTTATGTATTTTACAATATATGTAAATACGTGTTCTTCCTCCTATTGATATTAATTTCCTCGAGTAGTTGACCCCTTACGTTTAAGCACTCTGCCCGACTAGTCATATCCCCCTAGCGTCGGGAGTTGGCTCATGGCTCTTTCCCAGACACGCGTTTTGGGTGACTTGAGTTCGTCTTTCATAGAGCAAAGTTTCACGGATCGGAATTTATGCTACTCGAGTACTTTTGCAATCATTAAGAGCAAAAACAGAAAAAATAAATGTGTAGCTTGTACACCTATTAGGTGTAAGCGGCTACGGCACTAGCGAAGCCAAGTGAGGAAATATTTATCAGAAAGCGACTTAGTTGTTCGGTATTTGGGAGTGGGGATGCCATCCTTGCATTTAGGCTTTTGAGCCCCCGAGCGTGTCACTTGTTGTTCTGATAATCTCCAGTTGTTGAAGGTCAAAGACGGTTGTGACTGACTGCTACAATGAAGCCGTCTGACTTGCGTTGGCGGTTCCCAACCTTAGTCGGGGTCACGTCATCGGTGTCCGCTCCTTCTGTTAGGTGGCCATTTCATCCTCGATGGCCTCAGCAACAGCGTGGGCCGAGTCGGCATACTTGTTTGCCATGTTGAATAGAGTCTTGACAGAGTTGGGAGGCTTCCGAGTGAATTTAGCGATGAACGAGGTGTCTTTGACTCCTTTTTGAAAGGCAGGGATGATGACCTCGTCCTTGATCTTCGGGATAGAATTCTTCTTCTCAGAGAACCTCTTGTTGAAGTCACGAAGAGACTCGTTCTTCCTTTGATGCAACCGATACAGATTGTGCTCGGAAGATGGCCTCTCGTACGTCCCCTGGAAGTTGGTGATGAAGCGTTCCCAGAGTTCACCCCAGGAGCCGATTGATTGCTTGGAAAGTCCCGTTAGCCATGTCCACGCCGAGTCGGCTAGAGCGACTAGGGGTTAGTTAGCCATGGCTTTGTGATCTCCTCCAGCTGCTTGGATCACTAGGGTGTATATGGTGAGCCAGGACTCGGCATTGGTCTTGCCATCGTATTTTTTGATTCCCGTAGGCTTGAAACCCGACGGCTAGTCGACCTGTTGTAGCTCCTGGGTGAAGGCCGGTACGCCTTCATCTGCATGAGGAGTCCGGCTCCGACTACGGCGGTGAAACCGCTCGTGGTGGAGGCCGAAGCGCTCGTTCTCATCTTCCAATCAGCGTTGCTCGTCTTCCTCTCGTTCGCGGCGCCGAGTGTTGATGTCCTACCGAAGGTCACGCCGCAGTCGGCCTCGGAGATCCTGGTTGTCTTGACGGTTGTTGTGACGCCGCCGCTTTTTGTTGGGGTTGCCGAGTGACGTCTGACGTAACTCCGTGTGCGGCTGGCTGGATTCGGCCACTCGGCGTCGCGTTGAGGCGGATGAGATTGCTATTGGAGATGCCGACCGGTTGGTCGGTATGAGGGTATCGCCCGACTGATGGTGCTACTGGCATGCAGCAGCAGTTATCATGGCTTTTATCCTTGCTATAGTCGGGGTGGCTGGATGATCAGGCCCAAACTGGAGTGTGTCCAGCAGAGTTGCAGTGGCCACGGTGTAGCAAAAATGTCGTGGTCGCCGACTCTAGTTTGGAGGATTTGTTGCTGAGCGGTTCGCATAGCCCTGCGTAGCCCATCATTGTTAGCCTCGCGTTTGGCCTCCTGTTGTTGTTGCGGTCGGTGGGCCTCCTCCTCTTCCTGCTCGCATAGTCGGCGCGCTTCTTGTGTGGGTTTAGAACCTTTTGACACCATGAAGATTTCACGGGGCAGAAGGAAGCTTGCCAGACTGGTGTCTGAACTGGTGTTCAAACTGTTGTCTGATTTGGAGTCGGACTATGAGTAGTTCATCGGGGTGATGATGACTCCGACCTTCCTAGATCCAATCTGGAACGGCTCTAGGCCATGTCCAAACTAAAGTGTAGAAGATCGGGTCTGCCGTGTGGGATGTAGATTGTAGATGTCCGCAGCGTCGCCGAGTCTGCATGGGAGATTGACGATCACTCCCCTTCCTAGTCCAACCCGGGCTGGCTCAAGGCCGAGTCCGAGCCGAACGCTGAAGGAGAGAGTTGTCCTGATGCCCGACGAAGTAGAAGATGGCCGCAGCAGATCGACGAAAGTTGCTGCAGCGTCATGTGGGCTGACTGGCGCAGAGTCGGCTGGTTCCTTGGCCGATCGAATCTGGTCTGACTCAGCCAAGGTAAGGTTGTCGAGCTGGTCGGCGGTGAAGTCGAGGCTTCCGAATGTAATCGTATCTCCAGGGGAGAATCCGCTGCCGTCGACTCCAGATGTTGAATCCATCAAGCTTAAGGTTGATCTCGCTGAAGCCCCTACCTGGCGCGCCAACTGTCGATGTTTTACACCGGCAATATGAATATAGGGCTACTCGTCGGATCGAAACTCGGTGGACTGCAAAGGAACACGGAGAGTTTATATTGGTTCAGGCCCTCGATGTGAGGTAATACCCTACGTCTAGTTGTGGTGTATTCCTTTGAGGACGTATGACTTGATCTTGGTGATCTTGCCATGTCTTGCCCTCAGGGGATGCCCTGTCTCCCCTTATATACTGGGGACAGGGTTACAAAGTAGGAGTCCTAGCCGGATTACAGCCAAGGGATCTTCTCTTAGAGATACAACCTACCTGACTAGGACTGTATATTCCTTATTGTACAAGGCAAAGTCTGCCGAGTTCTACTATATCTCTAATTACAAGGCTAAGCCCATCCTCTGTCCGAGTGGCCCATATGCTTGTCATGAGGTAACCGGGGCCCATAGCCTCCACAGTTGCGTGTGCCGGCGAGCCAGTTCCCCCACCGTCCCCTGCCAATCCAACAATAGCTCAACTGCTGGCCACCCAGAACCAATTCATGCAGACCCTGGCGAACCTCTACGCCTCGGGCAGCCAGGCCATCCCCGGAGGACGGGCAGCCAGGCCATCCTGGGAGGACAGGCTGCCCAGACAGGGCCGACTGCGCAGGTGAATCGCGGACCGTCCAACTACGGTGAATTCATGAGGACTAAGCCACAAGTCTTCACCGAAGCCAAGGAACCACTTGAAGCTGAAGATTGGCTCCGCATGATGGAGAAGAAGTTGGACCTCATCCAAGCCAGGGATGGGGATAAAATTCGTTTCACCTCCAGCCAACTGGACGGCCCAACGAGTGATTGGTGGGATGCTTACAAAGCCTCCCGAGAAGACGAAGCTGGAGAGCTCAACTGGGCAAAATTCACGGCGACATTTCGGGAGAACTTCGTTCCTGCTGCCATCATGAAGATGAAGAGGGATGAATTCAGGACCCTTAGGCAAGACAACCTGAGTGTGTAGGGTTACCTAAACAAGTTCACCCATTTGGCCCGCTATGCCCCTACCGACATCCTTGATGAAGAGGAAAAGATCGATAAGTTCCTTGGTGGGCTGAACGACACTCTACGTGGGCCTTTGATCATTTAGGACCATGCCAACTTCTAGAGCATGGTAAACAAGGCCCTGAAATCTGAGGCAAATAACCGGAGGGTGGAAGCCAATAGGAAGCGCAAGGCAGCCGCTTTCCAGAACAAGCAGTAGGGAGGACAGAGGTTCAAGAATGCTACCCTACAAACCTGGAGGCCCATGTACCTAGCACCTCGGACTTGCCCTGTAGCCCCAGCACCCACTGCAGCTATAGCTCACCCTCGGACCACGGAGGTCCGTACGCCAACTCCCACCATCCCTACACCAGGACAAGGCCCTACCAATCTCAACTGCTGCCAATGTGGAGTGAAGGGCCACTTTGCCAGGGCATGCCCCCAGCGTTAGGTTGCGCCGGTTCACTTCCCAGCCAGGACCACCTCAGTTCGAGCTGCAACCACCCCGGCTGCACCCCGGGCAGCCTAGCAGACACCAGTGAAGATGAGGACCATGGCACCCATTACAAGGGGACGTGTGAACCACATTCACATGGAGGAACCACAGGACAACCAAGGCATCCTGATCGGTATGTTCTTGATTCATACCATCCCTACCCTCGTGCTTTTTGATTCTGGAGCATTGCATTTCTTCATATCACCAAAAATCCTTAGAAAACACAAAATAACGATCACCGATTTGCCAAAACCCATGATCATCCACTCTCCAGGGGGAGACTTGCACGTAACTAGGGTTTGTGAAAAAGTCCCCCTCCTTATAATCCTTCCCTCTCAACACGTAGACGTTATTCTAGGAATGGACTGGCTAAATGAGAATTGAGGGGTGATCGATTGCACCCGAGGGGAGATAGCCCTAATCCACCCTAACCGGGGCTAGATCAAAATTAGGGTAGGATTGCCAAGGCAAGTTGGCAACAACCTAAGGGAATATCAGGTCAACCAGCTCCTAAAAGAGACCCCTATAGTTCAGGAATACCCCGATGTGTTCCCGGAAGAACTTCCAAGGATGCCGCTAGATCGGGACATTGAGTTCATCATAGATCTGATGCCCAGTACGGCACCTATATCCAAAAGACCCTACTGGATGCCAGCCAATGAGCTAGAAGAGTTGAAAGAACAAATCTGAGACCTTCGGGCAAAAGGATTTGTTCGGCCCAGTTCATCCCCGTGGGGAGCCCCGGTACTCTTCGTTAAGAAGAAAGATGGCAGCCAAAGGATGTGTGTGGACTATTGGGCCTTGAACGAAGTCACAATCAAAAACAAGTACCCCCTTCCCAGGATCGACGACTTATTTGATCAACTTCAAGGGGCATGTGTATTCTCAAAGATAGACCTCCGGTCGGGATACCACCACCTGAAGATCCGGCTGGAAGGCGTCCCTAAAACTGCCTTCTCCACCTGATATGGCTTGTATGAGTTCACGGTCATGTCCTTCAGACTGACTAATGCCCCAGCTTATTTCATGAACTTGATGAACAAAGTGTTCATTGAATTCTTAGACATGTTCATCATTGTGTTCATCGATGATATCCTAGTCTACTCCAAGACAAAAGAGGATCGTGCAGTACATCTCAGGATGGTACTGGAGAAGCTGAGGGAGCACCAGCTATACTCCAAATACAGCAAGTGCGATTTCTGGCTTGAGGAAGTGAGTTTCCTAGGTCACATAATCTCTGTAGGAGGAGTAGCAGTAGATCCAACCAAGGTCGAGGCAGTGACCAAATGGAGAGCCCCTAGGATTGTGACCAAGGTGAGGAGCTTCCTAGGGTTAGCAAGATACTACAGAAGATTCATCGAAGGGTTCTCAAAGGTAGCCCGCCCAATGACCCAGCTGCTCAAAAAGGAGAAGAAGTTTGAATGGACGAGCCAATGTCTGAAGAATTTAGACACCCTGAAAGAGAAACTGACATCAGCCCCCATCCTGATCTTGCCAGACGTCAAGAAGGATTTTGAGGTCTATTGCGATGCGTCCCGACAAGGCTTAGGGAGTGTGCTGATGCAAGAGGGCAAGGTGGTAGCCTATGCGTCCTGCCAACTAAGGCTGCACGAACAGAACTACCCTACGCACAACCTTGAGCTAGCCTCGGTTGTTCATGCCCTCAAAATCTGGAGACACTACCTAATTAGGAACCACTGCAACATCTATATCGACCACAAAAGTCTCAAGTACATCTTCACCCAAGCTAACCTAAATCTGTGGCAGAGAAGGTGGCGGGAATTAATCAAAAATTATGACCTGGATATCCAATATCATCCCGGTAAAGCCAATGTGGTGGCCGATGCTCTTAGCCACAAACCGGCATGCCTCCGCTTGGAAGCCCGAAGCTTGCCACCTCGTCTCCAGGCCAATGTGGCCTATCTCAACCTAACTATGGTGGCCCCAGGATGTTTGGCATCCCTAGAGATAGAACCCCAGCTACCAAAGAAAATCAAGGAAGCACAACAAGGGGATGCGGAGGCAGAAGAGATCAAGAATCGGATGAGGCTAGGAAAGGCCGCCGAATTCAAGCTGGATGGGCAAGGAGTACTTTGGTACGGAGATCGGTTGTTTGTCCCGTCTGCGGATGGTCTCCACAAGTTGATCCTCACCGAAGCCCATGACTTGGCCTACCCCATTCATCCGGATAGCACCAAGATGTACCAAGACTTGAAGCAGGCCTATTGGTGGCCAAGCATGAAAAGGGATGTAGCAGAGTACGTTGTTGTATGTGACGTGCGCCAAAGGGTCAAAGCCGAGCACCAGCGCCTAGCTAGGCTTCTACAACCTCTGCAGATCTCGGAGTGGAAGTTCGATGAGATTGGGATGGACTTCCTCGTCAGATTGCCTAAAACTACATCCAGTTACGACTCGATATGGGTAATCATAGATCACCTAACCATGGTAGCCTGCTTCATACCAGTCAAGACCACTTACAGCGCCGCTAAGTTGGACTAGTTTTTTATGTCCCAAATAGTATGCCTACACGGAGTACCCAAGCAAATCATCTTAGATCAAGGGACCCAATTCACCTCCCACTTCTGGGAAAGGTTTCACGAGGGACTGGGGAGCCATCTGGCTTTCAACACTGCATACCACCCTCAGACAGACGACCAAACTAAAAGGAACAACCAAACCTTAGAAGACATGCTGAGGGCTTGTGAGTTGGATTTTACCACCAACTAGGAGACATGCTTGCCCTACGCGGAATTCTCTTACAACAATAGTTACCAAGCAAGCTTAAAAATTTCCCCTAACGAGGCGTTGTTTGGACACAAATGTCATACTCCACTTATGTGGAATGATGTTGGAGAATCGACAGTGTTTGGGTCAGACATCATAAGAGAAACTGAGGAAAAAGTTCATCTAATTAGGGATAGACTTAAGGCAGCCCAAGCCAGACAGAAGAGCTATGCCAACACCCGCCAACGAGAGCTAACGTTCGAGATCAGGGACTACGTCTATCTCAAGGTGTCACCATTACGCGGCATGAAGAGATTCAAAGTCAAGGGTAAATTGGCGCCAAGGTATATTGGCCCATTCCCAATAGTAGGCCGACGAGGGTAGGTCGCCTATGAATTGGAACTGCCCGAGACCCATGCCGACGTCCACCCCGTTTTCCATGTATCGCAACTCAAGAAGTGCCTACGGGTCTCAGAAGAACAAGCGCCTCTGGAAACGATGGAGTTACGCCAAGATCTGACCTACCCCGAGTAGCCAATCCAGATCCTAGAAACGGCCGAACGAAGAACCCGCTCATGGGTAATCAAGATGTACAAGGTGCAGTGGAGCAACCACTCCGGGAAAGAAGCCACCTAGGAACGGGAAGATTTTCTGAAGACGGAGTACCCCCACCTCTTTCCCTAGTTCGGTAAGCAATCTCGAGAATGAGATTTTCTTAAGGGGGGTAGATTTGAAACATCCTCAAAAATTTGGAATAAAAATCAGAAACCAAAATCCAGAACCGACAAAACTTTTTCAAAAGTTGCATCATGCTGGATCTTCTGGAGTTTAATTTTGTTTTATACTAGTGCCAAAAGTTAAAAACAAGTTTGTTTCGTCGAAAGACTCACACTAGGGTGATTTATTAAACCTAAAAATCCTAAAAGTATTTGTGTATAAAAATATTTATGCAATTTTGGCTAGGCTTTCCTTTTCTTTTCTTCAAAAGAAAAATGAAAAAAAAGAAAACTAACCCCATTATCCCTCCAGTGGGCTAGCCCAATCCTCACCCTCCCCTCTCTCTCTTTCGCCCCTCTGCCGCTAGGCCGAGCGGCCCAGCTGGCCTCCCTGCCAGCTTGGCCCCACCTGCTAGGTGTGTCCGCCCCATGCCGCAAGCATGCACGTCCGCCCAACAGCCACCGAGCCGGGCCTGCCTGTCGGCAGACACCACAGCTCAGCAGACGGCCACGCGCCCCCAACCGCACGGCCATCCCCTTCCCCGCGCTCGCCTCTCTCTTGCTCTCTCTCCCCCGCACTGCCCATGCCGCCATGGCGTGACCCTGCTCGAACCAAGTTGTGCCGCTCCCACGCGAGGACAGCCGGTCCATCACCCGCCGCCGCCTGCCGCCGTCTAACCCGCCGCCCATGTGTGTACTCCCTCCCCAACCGCCTGCCAGCGAGGCCGCCGTGGTACCGCCGCCCACACCCCTCACTACCCCTACGCCTTCCCCCGCACGCAGCTAGACGCTGTGGCACTTGCGCCACCACCTGCTGCCGCTGCGCCTCACGTAGGGCTGAAAACGGTCGGTAAAATTTCCGAACCGACCGACGCCGTTTTCCGGATTTTACCGACCGTTTTCCGTTTTTCTCGGTACTGGTCGGAAATGATCCGGAAAACGGTATCGGGGATTCGGAAACGGTATCGGAAATGATTTCAGTAGTTTACCGACCGTTTCCGAATTTTACCGTATTTATTCGGAAATTTACCGATAGCACTGATTCGGAAATTGATTCGGAAATTTACCCTAGAATGCACAAAAGTCTGAAGTACCCTCACCTTATCCGCTCAGTCTCCTCTCACCGCGAGACACACGGTCACAGCCTCCCGCGAGCCGCCGCTACCGTCTGTCGCCCTCCCGTCCGGCCGCTGCTCCCGTCCGCTGCCCCGCCAGCCGCCGCTCCAGTCTGCCGCCCTCCCGTCCACCCCCGCCGGCCTCCGCTCCCCTCCGCCGCCGCCCAGTGGCCCACCCCGCCGGCCTCCGCTCCCGTCTGCCGCCCTCCCGTCCACCCCCGCCGGCCTCCGCTCCCCTTCGCCGCCGCCCAGTGCTCCACCCCGCCGGCCTCTGCTCCCGCCCCGCCCTGCTGGCCTCCGCTCCCGTCTGCCGTCCTCCCGTCCACCCCCGCCGGCCTCCGCTCCCCTCCGCCGCCGCCCAGTGCCCCACCCCGCCGGCCTCCGCTCCCGTCTGCCGCCCCGCCGGCCTCCGCCGCCGCCCAGTGCCCCACCCCGCCGGCCTCTGCTCCCGCCCCGCCCCGCTGCCTCCGCTCCCGTCTGCCGCCCCGCCGGCCTCCGCCGCCGCCCAGTGCCCCACCCCGCCGGCCTCCGCTCCCGTCTGCCGCGTCTGCCGCCTCGCCGGCCTCCGCTCCCGTCTGCTCCTCTCCCGTCCGCCGCCCCGCCAGGCACCGGCCTCCGCCGCTGGCCTCCCGTGCACTCGGCCTGCCTGCCCGGCGTTCTGCCTCACTGACGTCCGCGGCAGTGAGGCACAAGGGTAGTTGCCCTGTCGTTCTGCCTCTCGCGGCCAACTCTTGGCCTGCTCGGTTCGGTCGCTGCAGTGCACTGCCAGCCGCCCGACGCCCATGGCCGATGAGGATAGCCGGGCTCGGGATGCATCCGCACTTCCATCTTCAAGTCAAGGTATGTCATTTGTCCTCTATTTCCTGCTTCTTTTTTATGAGGGCAGTAGTTTGCATGCAATAAACCACTACCAACCTATATTGAATCACATCTATTATTGAATCATTGTAGGACATTTGAGGTCTGAGAGCGAAAGTGTGAGCCAGAGTCTTGGTACTGGAGTTTCAGGATCATTGGCAACACCTGCACAAGGGCAAGTAGGTGATGCTAATGATCCGGTTATAGTAGCGGACCAGGAGCAAGAGCAACAACCTCCTACCAAGAAGCAGAAAAAGCAGACAAGTGATGTATGGCAGCACTTCACAAAAGTCATTGAAACAGTGCAGGTGGATGGTCAGAGTTATGAGCAAGTATGGGCAAAATGTGAGTTCCCAAATTGCAGAAACAAATATAGAGCTGAGAGCACAAAAGGAACAACCGGGTTGTGGAGCCATTTGAGATCAGCACATGGTGTGGTGAAGGGTCAGCAGCAGCTCCAAGTTGGTAAGAGTCATGGTAAAAGTGTTTCTTATGTTGAACCATTCAAATATGATCCAGAAGTTAGCATTAAAAAATTTTATGAAGCCATTATCATGCATGAGTACCCTTTTGCGATGGCAGAGCATGAATACTTTGTTGATTTTGTTAAGTCCATGCGCCCTAACTTACCACTTAAGTCTCGTGTCACAACAAGAAAAGAAATCATGAACATATATTTGCAAGAAAAGGACAAGTTGTATGCTGAATTGAAAAATGTTGCATGTCGTTTTAGTGCAACTATGGATATGTGGACGTCTAATCAAAAGAAGGCGTATATGTGTGTCACAATCCATTGGGTAGATGATCTTTGGCATATTCAGAAAAGGATAATAAATTTTTTCCATGTGAAAGGAAGGCACACCGGTGAAAGGCTGTATTTTTCATTCAGTGAAGTTATGGTTAGATGGTACCTTGAGAAATAGGATGTTTGCTTTGACTTTGGATAATGCGGCTGCAAATGAAGTAGCAGTTAGTGATATAATTGATGATCTAAAGAAGAATACTCAAGTTTCTTTAGTATGTGATGGCATTTTTTTCCATGTGAGATGTGCTTGCCACATTCTGAATTTGGTTGCAAAAGATGGGATGGCTGTAATTTCTCAGACCATTGGAAATATTAGATCTCTTGTACTAGCTGTAAAGGGGTCACCATTGCAGTGGGAAGAACTAATGAAACGTGTTTGTGAGTGTGGATTGGATACAAAAAGGGGTTTGTCACTTGATGTTTCAACTAGGTGGAATTCAACTTATATGATGCTAAGGGATGCATTGTACTACAAAGATGCTTTTATTAGGCTTAAGTCTGCTGATCGTCGTAGGTATGATCACATTTCTCCAACATCTACGGAGTGGGGTAATGCGGTGACAATTTTTTCAAGCCTTGAGGAAATTTTATGATCTTACTGAACTTCTGTCAGGTACTTCTTATCCTACTGCAAATTTGTTCTATAAAGGATTTTGTGAGATTAAGGTTTTGCTTGCTGAATGGTGTGCTGGATCAAATGTGGTTATTAAAACAATGGCACTTTCTATGAGTGAAAAGTTTGAGAAATATTGGGGAAAGTCCAACATTGCTTTAGCTGTTGCTAGCTTTATTGATCCAAGGTACAAGAAAAGGCTTATAGAATTCTACATGAGGAAGTTCTATGGTGATGCATATTTGGCTCATCTTGATGAATTTGTTCGTACAATAAGACAATTGTACCAATTTTATGCATCTACTCATTCAAAGCCTAAGACTGTAGAAAACACTAGCACACCACCTGATTTGTTTATGGATACTAATGATAGTGAGCTTGAAAGTTACTTGTATGAGTCATGTGGCCCTGATGTGGTTCATTCAGATGAGTTAGACAAGTATATGGGAGAACCACTTTTAAAGGTTACCGGGCAGTTTGATATTCTAGCATGGTGGAAGAATCAAACAAGTGAATATCCTATTCTTTCGCAAATTGCCCGTGATGTGCTAGCTGTTCAAGTGTCAACGGTTGCCTCAGAGTCTGCTTTTAGTGCTGGTGGTCGTATTGTGGATCCTTATCGCACTACTCTTGATCCAGAGACGGTAGAAGCACTTGTATGTACTAAAGATTGGCTAAGGGCAACAAGAAAGGGTATATATATGCTGCTCTCCATGATTGATAATTCTCGTATTTCATATATATCATTTGATTACTAATTAGTTATGGTTTATAAATCTGTCCTTTCATTTATTTTGCACTTATTTTTCAGATTCTAAGGCTCCTCCCTCAATTGTTGGAGATTTGGAGATTCTTGATGTTATAAGGGAGCAATTGATCAATGATGACATGGAAGAAGTAGCGTGATGGTCGTGGTCCAGATTGCAATATTTGGAGCAACTTCCAGACATGCAATATTTTAGTTGTGCTTGAAATGTCAGATTTGTTCTTTTGTTGTAGCTTGAGAAAATTGTTGATGATGGCTGCTTGAATATTGAAATGTCAGATTTGTCCTGAGTATGATGTTATTTGTGTTGGTATATTGGTTTTGGACATTGTTACATTGTCATCTTGTATGTTATCATGTTAGATAATTATTGAGATTGCTTTCTGTAATGAGTGATTATTATATGATATCGCTATTATTATATTTAGTGATTATGTGAGTTACTCTAGACATCACATATGAGGTAAAGTTATTTCCGATCCGAATTCATGGATGTCCGACCGATATCGATGAATTTCCGATCGAGCAACTCCGTTTCCGATGTTTCCGAATTTTCCGAAGCCGTTTCCATTTCCGACATTACCGTTTCCGATTCCGATTCCGATTCCGATTCCGAGTACAAAATATGGAAATGGAAATGATTTAGGGGTTTTTTCGATCATTTCCGACCGTTTTCAGCCCTAGCCTCATGGGCGCCCTCGGACCGAAGGGCACAAGCTGTCACCCCGCCGCCTCCCGCATCGGACCGCCGGTCCGTAGCCCTCCCCCGTAGCCCCTCTGCTCCACTTGCTACAAATCCTAGCCCCCGCCGCCCACGCGCGTACTCACCACTCCACCCTCCTCGTGCGCACGCGCTCTGCCACCCCCGCCACATGCGTACCACCATATGCTGCCACCCCGCTGCCGCTGCCGCACCTACAAAAAGAGGTGAAGCCCCCTATTTATTCCTCCCTCCCACACATCACACAAATCCCTCTTCCTCCCTCCATGCCATCCCCAGCCCCGGCGCGAGGTGAACGCCATCGACACGCTCACCGCCTCCGAACCGTCCCCAACCTCCTGCGCACGGTGCGCCGCCCTCCCCCATGCGCATCAGTGAGCCCTGCTTCCCTCCACCGCCGTCAATCAGTGCCCCTTCCTCCGTCCTCCCTCTCCCGCTCCTGGCCGCCGCCAGCACCCCGCGCCGCCGCCTGGAACTCACTCTGCCAAGCCAGGAAGAGCGAGGCGAGGAAGAAGAAGGGAGGAGAATTAATCCCCTCCCCAGTGCTGACAGCTGGGGCCCTCCCCCTAATCTTTTTGTTTAAGAAAATTAATATCCCCTCCTTTGTCTCTGAGATGTGGGCCTGCCCGTGCTAATCTCTGTTAAGGAGTATTTTAACCATTTTTTCACTCTATGACAGGTGGGCCCGGCCTTGTGCAAACAAGTGGGTTTTGGGCCCAACTCACCCACTAGGCCACTGACATGTGGGCCCCAGTGGCTGGAGAGGTCTATTTCCCTCCTTAACCAGCCCCGGGCCCCACATGACAGTAGTTGTGGGTTTCCCTAAGTCCCTAGCTAGTGGGCCCCAGTTGCCAGTGAAAGAGAAGAATTTGTCTTATGAAAAATCATAGGATGTGTAAATGAAATAGCCCACAGTAGCTTTTTGCAATTAATTTGATTTAATTCAAATTTCAAACTTTGAAAGCCCATATCTCCTTCATACAAAGTCCAAATCGAGTGAAACTTTCACCCAAATTTATCTAAAATCAAAATCTATCCAATGGCACTGGTTTGTTATTTTTCCCATTTTTTATATTTATTCCTTATTTATTTGTGTTTGGACGTGAGTTTGACTTTCTGCTCGTTTCGACTAGGCTACGTTTGTGACGACGAGCCCCTTGATGCAGAGGAGGAAGCTGCCATAGCCGAGCAAGGCAAGTCACCACGCCCCCTTCCTTAAGCATATTGTTCCTAATGTGAAATTGTTTTTATTTACAAATAAAGTGCATACTATGTTAAATTCCGTTTAAAGCTATTATTGAGTTGATGCCCTATACCTTGATGCCATATACTCTTATTATATGTTGAAGTCATTTATTGCCACTGCTTAGTAATGCAAATTAGATCTTTCTCTCACATGTGATAATGGTCGCAATGGGGACGATCATTTTGGGTAGGGAACGAACGTCATTTTATGTGAGCGGAGACATGAATTGCCGTTCACGAGACACACGGAAACTGATTGCGAAAACCAAAACTATGAAACAAAACCATTTTCAATCGGGGCGGCATGGACTGATAGGGGTGGTTCCTGGTAACGGCTAGCGCTGGCCCTGGTCTGTTAAGGGCCGAGTCAAGAAAATAGGCAGGAAACGAATTTAGATCCCCAGAAAAATATTCTTGAATTTCTGATACTTGAAATGTCCTAAAATTCCTTGGGTTTCTTTAATCTCCAAAATCCCAAAAATTCTAATTTTCACAAAATATCCTCCATTTTTGAATCCCAAAATATTCCTTATATTCCCTGAATGTCCTAAGTCTCTAATTTTTCAAATTCAGGAAATTTCCGCAAAACGCCTATTTCCCCTTTTTCTCTTTTTCTTTCTTTTCCTTTTTCTTTCTTGTTTTCTTTCTTCTTCCTCCTTCTTCTTCTTCCTCCTGGCTCTCTCTCTCTCTCTTATTTGGTGCCGTGGCTTGCTACTGCTCGGCGCTGCACCTCCTTGGCCTGGCTTGCTGCCTGCCCCTAGCTCGCTCCACCGCCGTCGCCTAGCTCGGCCCGCGCTGCCTCTCGCGAATCTGCCACCGTCGTATCTGCCATGGCGCCACCCCATGCCGCCTGTGCCCTAGCCTCTCTCCCTATATAAATAGCTACCGCCACCTCCTCCTGTCCTATGCCCTAGCTCAGCCGCCGCCTAGCGCTGCCCTTTGCTTCCTCCCACAAGCCGCGCACTGCGCCAGCCGTCAAGTGCCACCGCTGTTGCTCTGTTCTCGCCGCCATCGTCTGGAATTGCAGTCTTTGTTGCCTTCACGTCTGCCGCTCTACTCCGGTGAGCACCGCCAAGTCGACGTTCCCGTGCCGGCCGTCTTCTTCATCTTCCTCCTCTCCGGCGCCCCTCTTCATTGCAGTCATCATTGCTGCCCCGCTGCTGTTGCTCTGTTCCCTTGCGTTAGCCTTACCAGCAAGTGCTGCCATTTCCCCCTTTGTCATCGCCAGTCATCGCTGTTGGTCGCGGCCCTTCACTCCTGTCACCCCTCGCCGTCGAACATCCCTCTGCCTCACCGCGCCGGCGCCGGCATCGCGCCATGGCGCGGGGCGCGTGCCCGCCCCGGCCCCGGGCCACCGACCAGTGGGCCCTATTGGTAGTCCTCTTGACCGTCGAATTGCCCACATTCATCCAAGCCACCTGATCTTCATAACCGCCAGATAAATCTCAACCGTCCAATCCCCAAATCAGGTATGAACCCTTGGATCTCCATAAAATCCCGGAGTAATATCGACCATCAATCCAAACTGTCGGATCTCCAAAACCCCAACCGGAGCCTCATCAGCCCTAATCGCCACATGTGTCGCCACCTCAGCCTCCCCTGCCCATGTGGCATCCATGTCACCTGGTCCACCGAAGCCATCCACCTCTTTGCTCCAAGGATCCAGTCCACATGAACCCCTCACTGACAGTGGACCCCACGTGTCAGGTTTTCCCAAAATAATTGTTTTAATTTGAAAATCCAGTGAATATTCTAAGAATATTCCTTCCCTTTTTTTTGGATTTTCTCTGAATTCGAACTTTCGGAGGTCATATCTTTTCCGTCCGAACTCCGATTTTCTTTTTCCTAAATTCATCTAAAACCATGATCTACATGTTTTTGTACTTTTTATGTACTGTTTATTTAGAGTTTATTAGTGTTTTTCCTCATTTTGTTGGACGTTTAATTATTGATCTATCTAGATTAATTAGGTTTTGCTTAGCCAATGCCTAGAGACTTTAGCGTCATTTTATGTGGGAAAACTATTCAATCACTCATGATTAATTACTGGTTAATGATAATTCTTTCACGACGGTTGGTCGTGTTTGGTTAATTAATGGTGCCAACTAAAACTTGACTAATGGTGGGTTGTGAGTACATGGAATGATGATGATGCTAGTGGTGCTCATGACACTTAAGGACCGGTTCGCGAGCTACTTGTTGTGAAGCAATACCCGCACTAACCACAAGCTAGAATGGATAATGGCTTGACTGGACGTGTGGCGAGTTCAGCAGGAGGCACCACGGTGTGTTGTGGCAGTCGTCAATAAGTCCACACATGGCAGTCGTTAATAAGTCCATGTTTTGGGTGTTGAGCCGTCTCCCTGCCTAGGAACCTCATTAACCCTGTCGGAGACAGGTGGTTCATTGAGTGGCTCTTCTGTTGGGTGAGTTACATTAAAGGTCTTGTCATGGTTTCCCCCTTTGCAGTACGATAGTGGTATTTCAAGGCTGAGTCCGAGTCGAACACCGGGAAAATGAGTTGTCCCTGGCCTCTTAGGTCTTGGAAATCACCGTAGCAAGTCATCGAAAATGGTTGCAGCGTTGAGTAGGCCGACTGGCGTGGGGTCGGCATGGTTCTTGCCTGATTGGTTCGAAGCCGAATCGGACCGGGTGAGGTTGCCGAAGTTATCGACGATGAAGTCGAGGCTCCCAAGCGGATCGCTTCCCAGGGTTGAACTTGATGCCGTCGACTCTGGTGGTTGGATCCAACAGGCTTGTTAAAGATGATCTCGACGAAACCCCTACCTGGCGTGCCAACGTTGATGCATTGTATCAGCAATAATTATATGGGGCTACTCGTAAGACCTAAACTTTATGGATTGCAAAGGAACACGAAACAAATTTATCCTAGTTCAAGCCCTCAAGGTGAGGTAATACCCTACTTCCAGCTAATGTGTATTGCCTTTGAGGTTTCTCTGGTGAGATTCTGTCTTTGCCCCAGGGGGCTCCTTGCCTCCCCTTATATACTAGGGAGGTAAGGTTACGTGGTAGGAATCCCAGTCGGACTTGACCAAGGGGTTTCCTTCTAGGAACACAACGTACCCTGCTAGGACTATATTCCTTTCCTTGTCATACAAGGTAACATGCACCGAGTCCCATCATATTCCCAATTACACGATTAGGCCCATCCTCTATCCGAGTGGCCACAATGCCATCCATGAGGTACCCGGGGCCCATGGCCTCCACAGTTTTGAACAACGCTATGAGGCTGAATGCAGGGCTAAGGAAGAGAGAAGAGAAGGGAGGAGAAAGAACGCAAGGAAAAAAAAGAGTGTGAGGCCGAGAGGGAGAGGAAGTGGCAAAGGGCACAACGTGCGAAGGAAGCAGAGCCAAAGGTGGCGAGAAAGGGGAAGTACCCTGCTACACCCAATAGGGTGGTGGTACTCGGTGGTTAAAGTTTCATTTCCCTAAGGCATGTAAAAATTGAATCTACATGATCATGCCATTTTCGGACAAGTAATGTAGTGTGTAGTGCAATGTTTCAAACCATCATATGATAATATATGTCATGCCATTCCTATTTCATTTCCGTAAGGCATGTAAAAACTAAAGCTATGTGGTCATGCCATTTGTTGGACAATTAATGTAGTTTGTTGTGCAATGTTTCTACGATAATATATGTCATGGCATCATGTTTTGATGTGGTAAGCTGAGCCGTGTGAGGTTAGCTCCAAAGCCCCTGGACGAGGCCCTCGACAGGGCGGGCTGTCTGGGGGCCGTGGTGCCCTAACTCGGCACCAATCCAGCTAGCTTTGAGGTGGGGCACCTCAGCGCCCGGCCGAGGCCCTCGGCAAAGTGACCTCCTTGGCGGACCGAGGACCCCTAACTCAGTGCCAATTACACTGCACCTCAGCACCTGGCCAAGGCCCTTGGCATGGCGGCCTGCCCAGGGAAGCTGAGGAGCCCTATCTCAGCTCCAATTCGACTGGCGCTGAGGTGCCCAACCTCAGCGCCTATCTGAAGCTCTTGGCAGGGCGGCCTACCTAGGGCCGGGGTGTCCCAAGGTTAGCGCCAATTCGTCTGGCATTGACTTCTGTTATCTCAGCGCCAGCTGAATTGGCGCTGAGATGTGGTAGGCAGACAACATAAAACTGTTGTCTGATCTGCTGTCTTGGTGAGGCGCCTGCTGAAAAAACCCTGCCCACACGCAAAATCCCAACATATTTCAACTCCAGAATCGACTCCACTCTATTCACCATCACAAGAAGCACATCAAGCACAAGCGGACATGGCAACATAGCCGATCACATACGACATAGTTTAGAGTCCAGTTCTGAGTACATCAATGACAAAATAAATACCAACAAACACATCAAACGCAAACTAACCATCGAGGACAGTTCTAACAAGAGTCCAATTCTAACTATACAACGACATAGTTAAAAGATGACATTAGATCATTTCTTTGCGCGTTGGCGACGAAGATCAGGTGTGAACCTATTTGGGTGCTTGACCTTCCTACGGGGGCGATCCGACGATGAGGCCTCAAGGGCGTCTGCAAGCTGCGAGGGGCCTATCTCATTGTGCTGAGGGACTTGGTTGTCCTCTCCTTCGCTCTCCTGTGCTAGTATCTCCTCACCGGCCCCTTCCCTTCCTCCTCCTCATCGGCGTCGTCATGCCGTTGTGCAGATCTTGAGGACTGCGCTACTTCCCAGTGCGGCCCCTAGGTGTAACGCCCCGGTTTCCAGGCTGTTAAAAACTATTTTAATAAAAACCCTAATTCCAAAATTTTTGGCTTTTTGTGTGTGCATAAGGATTAAGTGCCGTAGATCTCTGTTCAAAACCTTCCTAAAACCCTAAAACCTCGGTCCCAACTCTCTCCTAAATCCCGAGACTCGAATTTTGCAATTCGACTGTCTCTCTCTAAAACTCCTCGGAAAAATACAAATTCAAAATCCCCTTCGAATCCCCTCTGAAACCCTCCCTAAGCCTCCTCAGGAATTAACTCCTTTCAGATATATATATATATATATATATATATATATATATATATATATATGTGTGTGTGTGTGTGTGTGTGTGTGTGTGTGTGTGTGTGTATATGTATATACATGAATAAATATCAAAGTCCTAATTAAAAGCCTTTTGTGGAACTCCTGAAAATCTTGTAAACCCAAATAACAAAACCCTCTCAAATCCCAACAATTAAATTCAAATTTAAATATCCTTTCCAAACCCTCCCAAAAATAATTCCCCAAATAAAACATCGGATCGAGTTCCAAATATTTGAAATTTCCTTTTGAAAGACCTTCCTGACCTCCTATTAGATTTCTACTAAAAATCCCTCCCCTAAGTCCCCCTTGTTTTCCAAAAAATTCAAATACCCGAATAAAATCCAAACCCCTTCGGAATTCCTTATCTTTTCCTCCAAAACCCACATCCAATTTCTTCCAAATATATATTTACATTATCCCAACTATAGTAGTAAAAATCCTCCTCAAAAAATCTCAAAAATTTTGTGGGCCCAAACCTCAAATCTCGAATTAGATCCCTAATCAAAATCTTCCAAATATCCTTAAAAACAAATCCCCAAAAAAATGTCAAGCATCACTATTTCACTTGGGCCACCCTATTCCCTTTTCCTCTCCTCGGCTTGCTCTCTTCTCTCCCTCCCGTTCGCTCTCCCAAGCGAGCCGGCCCACAGCCCACGCACCGCACCCCGCGCCACGACCGCCCGAGAGCAAGCAGACATGCGGCCGCCGCTTTCTTTGACTGCCCAGGCCCACTGGCCAGCACCGCACTCTCCGCCGGCTACTAGGGCCCACGCGTCAGACGCACAATGCACGCCTGCGCGATAGCCCTGAAGTTGTCGTCTTCCTTGTCCGACTCCCTTGACACGCGCCCCACATAATCGATAAAATGTTTCCAAGAAAAAAATCCTCGCCCTCGCAAAAATATCTTCTCCCCTCCACTTGCGGCCATGCCCCAAGGTCAGCATGCCGTCTCATCATCGTCTCCGCGCCCATACCCCTTCTTTCTCCTTTGGCTAACAGCCTCCTTGTCTCCCGTCGCGCCGTCACATCGGTTTGACCTCGCCGCACCTCTGCACCATGCCCCGCACAAGGAAAACAAGCCCCGCCGCCCTGTTCCACACCGCCTTTCTCCTTTGTCGCGACGCGCCGCCTCCCGTGCCTATAAATCCTCTGCACCGCCGTGCCATGGTTTCCCCAAAAATAGAGCTTGAGCTCCCGCTCTACGACTGTAAAATTCCCTTCCCCGGTGAGCTCTCCCTCCTATTCTTTCCTTTAAACCTGAGCCAACGCACCCAAGGCATCTCCAATCAAGCCTCTTCCTTGCCCCGCCGCCGGTGCCTACTTCTCTCCGCCACCCCTGGTCCACGCTGCCGGCCATCATCAGACCCTCCCTCCTCAATCTGAGTCGCTTGTCCTTTACCCCAACTCCTCCACTCCCTGTCACTGCAAGCAGCCCCTCCGGCGAGCCACCACTCGCCGGATTGGCCTAGACTTGCGCCGGCCGTCAATCTCCCTACTCCCAGTGGCCCCGGCCTCCTTGGTCCCCCTCACTCCCTGACGTGGCAGCCATGCTGGCCCGCCAGGGCCCCACCTCGCTCCCCGAACCGGTGACCAACAAGTGGGGCCATGCCATAAGTGCACAGTAACCGCATGATTAATTTTCTTGACCCTTTTGACCTGTGGGCCCACACACTAATTCAGTCCCTAGCCCAATGACATGTAGGCCCATACACTTAATCACTCCATGTCAAACTGGCATGGGGTCCCAGTGCCCTTCTCTCTCACACACTTGTGGGCTCTGCCTGTCATTCTCTCTCTTTCCAGTGGCATGTGGGCCCGACACCATTAAAAATTTTAATTAATCTTCAACTTAAATAATGTGAGGCTTACATGTGGGCCCCAATCCCTTTTCACTCTTCCACTCTCACTGTCATGAGGGACCACCTAGTCAGGCTCTCTCCCTAGGTCCACTGACATGTGGGGCAGCCTTGTCATCACCACTGACATGTGGACCCCTGCCTCTTCTCTCTCCCTCACTGATAGATGGCCCCCACTCTCTCTCTCTCTTCCCAATGACATGTGGGACCACCATGTCAATCCCTTGCCCTTCCACCGCCTCCTCCTCTCTCCTCCCTATGACATGTGGGCCAGTCCTCTTAGCCTTTCTCTCCCTTGCCACTGACAAAGGGCCCCACCTGTCAGCCACTCATCCCTAAAATATTCTTTTTCCCAAAATCCAAATAAACCTTCCCTTATTCCAGAAAATCATTAGAACTTCAAAAATCCATATCTTTTAATCCGTAACTCCGATTGACCACGTTCAAGTCTCTAAATTTTCTAAAAATGAGATCTACCTCTTGGCACTATTAGTTATTAATAATAGTACTTTATTTCTAGTGTTTTGTGTGTTTTTCTCTCGTTTCGCACGTAGTCGACGTTTCGGTAATCGTCGGACGTTAGATTTTCGTGAAGATTGAAGACGAAGACTGAGGCAAGTCACTCCTTGACCATATTGCTCCTAAATTTAAAATGTTATGTTTGCAAAATTGCATGATTAGTGTGCACGTTAAATGGATCAGCCTCGGTTTATGTGACGAACTAAAGGACCTACCTAGTATTTGCATAAACCCCGTAGGTTATTGGTACCCTATTCCTTGTCGCTCCACCCCATGGTACCTCAGTGACCGTGCTCTCTGAGCATGGATTCCAATGGTCCCACCTCTAGCACAATTGTTTGTCGACTTGGGAAAAATAGGGTTTCCAAAGATTTAAAAACCCGACATGCGATGTCAACGGAATTGTGAAACAAAATTATTTGTGAAAATCCTTAGTGCAAAGTGATCACTTGTGTGGTGGCACTTCGTATTCACATATAAGGACTGTTTCATTAGAGAATTTCATCCGATCATCTCATAGTGTGACCTCACGAGTGGAATGGGATGCCCCTGGCCGAGTAACTAGTGTTCCTAGGATCGTACTATTGCTAATAAATGTGGGAGTGGCTGGGTGCCAAGAGGGTGATATACCCCCGTCCTTGAGTACAGGAAATGAGTTCCTAGTACTTGGTTTGAGAACCCATTTATAGGGCAATGTGCTATCCTGGATGGGCTTTGGAAAGGCCTTGTCGCGAACCTTCCCCACTGACGAGTGCGGGAAGTAAGCTCGTGTCGTGTAGGTAAAACGTGCACCCTTTGCAAAGGTTTATAAACTATTTGAACAGTCGTGCCCACGGTCACGGGCGAATGTGAGGTGATTCCTCTAGCGTAGACTTGTTTGCCAATGCTTTGCAAAAGTGATTTGTGGTATGGGAGTCGTTACCAGAATCAGTCTTAGTGGCTGATGGACGACCTGAGTGGTCTGAAACAGGACTGTGTGACCCAGGATGTCGAATGGCATCATAGATTAGGCTTCCCGAGTGGAAGCAGTGTGTGATTTGAGTTGAGATTATGGATGGCTCGAGGAGCCTCTGAGATGAATTATGAGTTGAGAAGATGTCCTAAATAGGACGAAAGCGAAAGAAAAATAATAGAGGAAAAATGAGATTACATCCATGAGAGGACGAAAGTGAAAATAAACTAATAGATGAGAATACGGTGGAAAGCTGCTTGAGGGCAAACCCATTGAACAGTTGTCACGATCCGATAGGCAGTATAGGGATAACTTTAAACATATAAAATCTGAGTCGTCCACTTGAGTTGTTGCAAAGCAATTCACGGACAGGATCGAGGCGAGAGCCTCTGTCCAATCACACATGAGACAACTCACACCTAGGGTTTTCGAAAATGTTTTGAAATAAAAAAGGGTTGCGAAATAAACCCCAGCCTTTCTTTGGTAGCCTGCATACCTTACTTTTTTGTGACTTGCTGAGTACGTATGTACTCAATCCATATCCATTTCCCCCTCCTTCAGGATGATTGAAGTTGAAGTGAAGATTAGGGTTTCTTTCCTAATTCCAAGCCGTTGCTTGTGGATTGGGTTCTCACTACGCTATTGTTCTGTTGCTGTTGTTTTGTTTGCGGGTTGCTGCTCAGGGCTTGTTCTGCTCGATAGCTCTTCCTCTGAACCTGGCGGGATGCCAAGTGCTACCCCTACATCGTCAACAGATCGTAGAAGCTCACGGACCTACAATTTAGGGAAATCTCAGTTATGACCAGATATATGAAAGATGTACACCCGAGCTGTGGATAGAGTACTTACCACTCTATCACGCACTGGACCATGCTCAACTCTATCTCCTTGCCGTGTATTTGCATCGAACGGGTTGGAGACTTCCTCATCGGATGCCTCATCGGCTACGTCACTCAAGGTCCACGACAGACAAAGCACAAGCTGGTCATTCTAGTGTAGCCAATAGAGGTACTGATCAAATTCCCGCTTGTTGTGCATCATCCCATCAAGGAAACAATTGTCACGATATCTGAGCTAGTGTTGGTTGTGCTGCACATGGTGGCACTCCAGTCAGTGATTTGTTTGTTCTTCCGGTGGTCCAACCTAAACAAATGCATGAGGATTGGCAATAACTTCGGAATATTGCAATGAATGAGCAGGGCATGAAGCAGTACTTACTTGTGGAGGTTGATGGAAGTGGACACGTTCTAAGGAGGTGAAGTTTGCCGCCTCCCGAACTGTCTCATCACACAATGGCATAGAAGGAACTCCACCGCGTAAAAGCAAACTAGTGGGCAGAAAAGTGCTTTCATCTCGTGGTCCACCTCGCACATTGCGTTAAGACCTAAGTCCTCAATCTCCTGGGATCTGTATGGCTCCCACTCAACCTACCAGTTGACATGTTAGTTCACTATCTCAAGGAAAATGCACTCGTGCTCTAGTGGGGGGTCAAGTTGAAACTCACTTGCGACGGATGCAGGCTATCAAGCTCATTTGTGTAGTAGTAGTAGTACATGGCGTTGTTTTGCCCAGCTGGTTGTGGCACTTGCTCAAACAAGTGAGCAACCATAGGAAGTCAATCGAGGTTTTGTAAAGGCCCTTCTAGATGTGACCTTCAGGAAGGCCACTCCATGGGGAGACAGAGCCACATCCAAATCTGCAGAGTAGGACACAGGGAGAAAGAATCATTAAAAATTTTTGTAGAATATGAAACCGATATGATTTTTTGTGCAATTGACATCAAACCTGCAAGAGTATGACACAACCACTAAGGTTAAATACTGGTGCAGTCTATCAACAGGAATCACACAGCTGCCTATACAACCAAGCAAGGGTTGCTGAACCCCAACTGTACTCTCTTGCCTCATCCCAATCACGTAGCAGCGGTAGCCACATCCAAGATGCCATGTCTCCGCATGAGTCTGAGAAAAGCACGAAACCGAACATGTGTAGCACCTAAGCCCTGCAGTGTCACTCAACTATGACCTTGTCTGTGTTTGGGTCTAGCTCTCCAAATGTGTGATGCAACCAACTAAGTGGTACACCAGATGTCTTGGTTTGCTTCTGTCCCTCCGAAGGTAAAGGAGGTGCTTCTCCCAGCAACTCATCCACTCATCCTCTCCAACCTCCGGAAGTCACGCTACCTGTCACTGGATTGCCCTTTATTGAGAGGCCTAAAATCTTGGCGACATCCTCAAGGGTGATAGTCATCTCTCCTGACAGCAGGTGAAATGTGTGCGTCTCGGGTCGCCAAAGATCGATGAGTGTTGTCAGTGCAAGAGCGTTGAACATTGGCATCCCCCTCTGCACCACCATGATGAAGCACAAAAGATTAGCCCGTTTGAGCAACAGGATGTACCAATTGTCGAACGGCATCACCGGGGTATGCCCACGAACTGTCAGCACCCGGAGAGCTTGAAACGGGTTACAAAATATTATCAACCTTGACACGTGCGGTGTGTGTTAGTACAGAACATAGGTTCCAGAAAGTAGTAGCTTACCTCTCTAGCCGCTATCCTGGCTGCCCGATGGTTTGCCTCGTAGTAGGGGTCAAGGCCCGGTGGGTGTGCCATCCTGCAAATATGAAAACATCGGAGTTAGTACACCATCATGAATAAAATATGCAAATATGAAAACATCAGAGTAAATACACGTTCATGAATAAAATATGCAAATATGAAAATTGTTAAATTAAGAACAATCTCACAACGTCGCTCAGTATGAACCCCAGTATGAAGCCGCTTACGTGGCTGGTCCTTACACGAAACACGCCATGGGCATATAAATTTCTTGTGACCTTTTTGATGGCATAGTGAACAACAGTTTGACACCGGAGGTACTAAGTTTACATTGTTTGGCCTTTTATAACTTACATTACCCGAGAAGGCTATATCCATGTCATTCTTGAACCTTTTTGACCTTCTTCCACCACGTCCTGTAATCATAATCGAGGCGTCTAGAAAAAACGACTCACCATCGTAGGTAGGTGTCACACCCTGAGTTTTTCCCCCTTAATAGAGCCACACAAAAATACATTGAAGAAAAAGCCCAAAGAAAATAATTAAATAAGGCTATGGAGTTAATTAATGGAGAAAAAACAAAATAACAATCCATCATGGCTGGGAGTATTTTTCTTGTATTCCTCTTGCCAAAATACACTACCAGGAATTTTACTGGAATTTTTAGAGCACTAAAAGCAATTTTAATAATTCAAAACGCATTATTGTAATTAAAAATCCCTTGGGAATTCATTTCCCTTTTTCCTTCTCTCTTTTTCGCTTTTCCACTTTTCTTTCCTCTCCCTAGGCCGCGGCCCGCTCCTGTTCCTGCTTTCCCTACAGCCCACGCTCGCCTGCCCCTCATCCCTCTCTCTCCCGCTGCCATCAGGCCCTGCCTGTCAGTGCGCCCGCTCCTCTCCCCGCTCTCCCTCCCGCAAACTTGTGGAACCGGGGCCCCACATGTCTGCCCCATCTTCAACCTCCGGCCGAATCGGCTAGAGGGGATTGCCTCCCCACACCGTTGGATTCGGCCCGTTCTAGCTTCCTCGTGCCTCGGCTCCTAGTTCAAAATGTGCGGACTGTCGATGTTTTACACCGTCAATACGAATATGGGGCTACTCGGTGGATTGCAAAGGAACACGGGGAGATTTATACCGGTTCAGGCCCTCGATATGAGGTAATATCTTATGTCCAGTTGTGATGTTATTCCTTTGAGGATTTGTGTCTGCTTCTATGAGCTTCTGCGATCGTAGTGATCTTGTGCCCTCAGGAGGCGCCCTGCCTCCCCTTATATACTGGGGGACAGGGGTACAAGATAGGAATCCCAGCCGAATACGGCCAAGGGATTTCCTCTTAGAGATACAACTTACCCGACTAGGACTGTATATTTCTTATTGTACAAGGCAAAGTCTGCCGGGTGCTACTATATCTCTAATTACAAGTCTTGGCCCATCCTCTATCCGAGTGGTCCATATGCTTGTGATGAGGTACCCGGGGCTCATGGCCTCCACAGTAGCCCCTGAGACCTTCATAGTTAAGTCACAGCTGATGCGGAGTGCTCATCGTCCACGGTGAAGATTGCCCAAGTGCATTGCTCCTGAGTACTCTTTGTCCGAGTGCTTCTTCTTCCCGAGTCCTGCTTCATGTCAGCTGACAGTGAGGCTATGAAGGGCTTCATGTAGATGTATGAATGGTGTGCGCTGAATAGGCGTACCTATTAGGTGTAGCCCCCGACTTTGTGCTTAATTGTGAAGACAATTAAACATAAAGTTAAAGATCTTTAACCTGGAAGTCTTTCCCGAGTAGTATACTACTGGTATATGAGACTCTTCGGTATCTTGTCAACCGGAATATGATTTATAGTCTTGCCGAGTAGCATGCCACTCGTATATGGGACTCTTCAGCTTCATGTCAGCTGGAAAAGGGGTTTATAGTCTTTCCCGAGTGGCGTCCTACTCGGAAGTTAGACTCCTCAGCGTCATGTCAGCTGGAAAGAAGATTTATAGTCTCTCCGAGTAGTGCACTACTCGAAAGTTAGACTCTTCAGCGTCATGTCGGCGGGAATAATGTTGCTCATGGCAACTGTTGGCCAAGCATGTAGGCTGAGTACCACTTTATGAAATTAAATCCATTGCGCGGTCAGGTGTACCCGAGAAAGATACCTGCATCCCCAATTTTAATGAAGACCAGCTTGTGATCCTTATAAGGATATATCCTCGATACCTGGTGGATAAGACAGACACCCAAACACATGTGTTTAGCAATTAGGCCTGCATGAAGCATATCTGTTTACCTCATCGGTTCCTGTTGGTAGCATCAGCACTGTGATTTTAACGCAGCCTGCGAGCGGCCCATAGTGAGCGTACTACTGTAGAAACTCATATCTTGGCGGCCCAATACCGACTTTGCAAGCCCAAGCCCACGAGTCGAAAACGGCTCTATAAAAGGCAGGGAGAGAGAGAAAAGATTCTTTCATCTTCTCCAATCCACCAATCGTTTCGTCTTCCACTTCCGCGCCGAAATTTCACCTCCCGCTCCGCTAGGGTTCGCTATTGCTCGCTCTTCCCACCAGAACTCGGGCGATTCCACTCTTCCTTGTCCACTCCAAACCTCCAGCAGCATTTCCCCCAAATCTCCTCAACCCCAACCATGCCGAGGACGTCGGATTCAGTGGATGCATCGGATGATGTCTGGCCGACTTCAGATTGCGGGTCGGCGAAGTTGAAGATTCTGGAGACACAGCTAAAGCCGCAGAGCCAGGAGATCATCAAGTGGCATCCGGCTTAGGGTGAATTGGTTCCAAAGCCCCAGGACGGTGAGACCATCGTTTTTGCTTCCTTTTTCCACCAGGGTCTTTCACTTCCATCTTTCGAGTTCTTCCGCCAGCTCCTTACTTTTTACGAGCTCAAGTTGGTGAATCTGAATCCCAACGCGATTCTACAAATCTCCATCTTTCTAGCTCTTTGTGAATGCTTCCTGGGTGTGGAACCCCATCTGAATCTATTCAGGTATTTGTTCCACATCGAGCCCCAACCCTCCAAAAATAAAATCCAAGTGATTGGGGGGCTAGTATCCAACTTAGGAATGAGATGAAGAAGATCTATTTAGATATTCCTCTAAAATCTTCTCTCAAGGGCTGGCATAAGGAATGGTTTTACTGTTCCAACCTTGAGCCATGCCTTCCCCCTTTTATGGGTTTGCCCCCAGTGATTATCGCCAAGTGGTCATCTCTGCTCACTTCTGAAGAAATGGGGCAAGTTGATACGCTAGTCGGCCGGATCTGCAAGCTGAAGAAAGTTGGGTTGTCGGGTCCCTGGGTGGCCAAGCGCTTCTTGACTCGGTGCATCCGGCCGCTGAAGCTGAGGTGTCACTTCGGCTGGGACTACAAGGGCAAAGGCGATCCTAGCCGAGAATACACTGACCTAGTGAGCAAGCACAAGGTGACCGATATCTTGTTTGACTTCTTTGCTAGCAGGGTGATCAAGACTGAAGACACAGATCAGTTCGTAGCGGCTTACAGCAAGAACAGGCCGCGCCCGATGGTAACCCTTGCTGATGTTATCTTGTAGTTCATCTGTGGTGAATACTTGCAAATATGTGCCTAGATTGGCTTCACAGTGTATAACTTGTATTGTTGAACTGCTTGCAGTCGTGTGAGGAGTTCAATGACGACTCCCGAAAGTTATCGGCCTAGAAACCGAAGAAGAGGCCGAGAAGTCCTTCTGCTGCCCAGCCCGACTCCAAGAGAGCGGGGAAGAGACCTATTGTAGATCAGGGCAAGAAGGCGGCTATGAAGCCGAGTGCCGCTGCCGAGAGTCTGAAGATAAAGGACACCGCCGGCGCAGCGCCCAGGCCATTGAGTCCTAGACCGGTACCCATACAGTCGAGCTCAGCATCATCGAGCCCAACTAGAGCGCCACTGAGTACAAGGCTAGCTCCGGCGCCACCAAGCTCAGCAACATTGAGCCCAAGGATGGCGCCGCTGAGTACCCGGGCACCGCAGCCGGCCGCACCTGGAGTGGAGCTGACCAGGATAAAAGTGCCGCAGCCGACTGCCACGCCGACTGGCCCGACAGCCGGTCGCAGCCCACCGCCGAGGTCTGGATCACCCGGGCAGAAGCTTAAGTTCTCCAAGAGGTAAGTTGCTCTGGATCTTCTGAAAATCTTGTTTGTCATGGCAGTGTCTTGAAATTTGACTCGTTATGCAGAAAGCGGGCCGACATTGATCTCAAGGAGACCGCTCCGGCCACTCCCATTGTGGAGCCAGCCCCAGCCAAGCTAGCGCTAGCGAGCACACCTGCTGAGCCGGCGACGGTCTCAGTTGCAGAAACTGAGACGGTCCTGACTGCAGGGCCATCGATGCCGGCCGACCAAGGTGTGGCGATTGAAGCTGCTGCTCCAGCCCCTGAGCTAGCCCCCGAGGGCCCGGAGGCTACCGAGTTGAGGGCCGGGACCCCGTCGCCGTCCTTGTCGCCGTCGTCGTCTTCTTCGTCATCACTGTCTCCCCCTTCGGACAGACCAGACCTCCCCAGGATCGAGGCTCCTCTGTGCAAGTTCCCAAGGACGTTCCGCTGGACGGCACCCGACGGAACTGCGAGGAGCTACAAGCATGATGAGGCTGCGGTGGAAAAGGAGCGTGAAGACTTGCTTCGGGCCACAATCGCTGTGTCCCAGGGGATTCAGGTATGATTTCCGTCATGTTGGAATCTTGGTAGTCTTCCTTGACGCTTGACTCTGCTTTGACTTGTTTCTCCCCAAGTAGAAGCTTGTTGATCGCTCGGAGAAGATGCACGAGGTCCTAACCCGGGTTGCCCCCCAGCTCCAAGAATTGGAACAGCTCCGGTCCCTAAAGACCGTATTGGAGGAGCGCCATCAAGGGAGGGAAACTTGGCTAAAGGACGCCGTCACCCAGCTCAGGAACAAGAATTGGGACCAAGCCAAGAAGATAAGAGGTAAGCCTCCAAAATACTTCTTCCCGACTGAATCCTTAGTATATTTCTCTAGCTGTGTTGTTCCCGACTGTCTAGTTGTGTCTTGACTGCAACGTTGAATTCTTGACTAATCTGTTGTGCAGCCCTCGAAGCTGAACTGAAGGCCCAAACAGAAGGAGAAATCCAGCTGAAGGAGGTTGAGGGAGCCAGGGTTGGGCTTGAAAAAGACAAAGCCGACCTGACAAGGGCCAATGCCGAGCTTGAGCAAGAAAAGGCCAAGTCGAAGAAAGCCAAGGCCAAGTCGAAGAAAGCCAACGCCAAGCTCGAGAAGGAAAAAGTCGAACTGGAGAAGACCATAGCCAAGTGGGAGGCTGACTACAAAAGTGAGTCTCCGCCCTGACATTGATCTTAACCAGACCATTAATTACCCCATCTGCAATTTTGCCTGACAAGTTTGCTTGTTGGTGAACCCGGGTAGCTGCTAGAGCCAATTCCCAAATCCAATTTCAGGCTTTTGCAGAGGAGATAAGGGTTGTCAAGGAGTCACGGGAGACCCTTGTCGAGTCCGTGAAAGGGCTCCTTGACATCATGGATCCTCACCACGTGGAAACCAGCTCCAATACGATATTCCAAGTGGAGGCGCACCTTAAGGATGCACCGAGTGCCCTAAAGAGGTACTTCGATGAGCATGTTGTTGCCAGCGTGGCTCAGACCCTGGCGATGACCAAGTCTATCTACCCAAGGGCAGATATTGAAGCCATCGGGGAGGGGTTTGCCGAGGAGACGACACCCGAGAAGGCGCTGGAGTTGATAGCCAAGGCGAGGCCGACTGCAAAGACGATCACCCGAGACCTGGGTATGTAAGAACAGTATATCCTACAGTCGGTGTGTATAAACTTTTGTAAAAACATGTGTAAATATATGTGCAATGCCGCCAAGCTCTGAATTATTACTCAATTGTCATTAGCTTTACCCGACTATGTAGTCTACGCCGAGTTTGTCTATAGGAACTTGATAAAATCGTTCACCGCAGAGAGCTGTACCCAAGCAAACGTGACAAAGTCGTAATAAAACTTCATAACTTAAGTAAAATAGGCTCGTATATTATTGACAAAGCGCATATAATACATGCAGCCCCCGACTCACTACTCGGTTGATACAAGCGGTGTAGTGAGTCAAAGAAAAACTATTTACATGGGAAATTATAAAACTTAGATATAGAAAGGACATAGCTATTCTATATTCCATGAGTTGCTGATGAGGGCACCGTCTTTGGTCTTCAGTCGGTAGGCGCCTAGCCGAGTAACCTCAGTGATAATGAACGGCCCTTCCCAGATTAGGGATAGTTTATGCTTGTCTTTGGTGGTTTGTATTTTTCTCAAGACAAGATCTCTTACCAAAAAGGCATGGCCACGGACATTGCGATTGTGATAACGACGCAGGCCTTGAAGATACCTTGCCAATTAGATTATTGCAATATCCCTCGCTTCTTCCAACTGATCTAGTTCGACCAATCGGGTATTGTTGGAGATGTCTTTAGAGTAAGCCCGAATTCGCGAGGAGCCGAACTCTAACTCGGTTGGTAGCATAGCCTCAGCACCATAGACCGGAAAGAAAGGGGATTGCCCTGTTGCCCGACTAACCGTGGTTCTGAGAGACCAGAGAACAGATGGGAGTTCTTGTACCCACCGGCCCGCGTATGATTGTAGTCGGTCAAATATCCTGGCCTTGATACCTTGTAAGACCATACCGTTGGCGCGTTCAACCTGCCCATTGCTCCGCGAGTGTGCCAAGACGTATAGCAGATCTTGATGCCGAAGTCTTCACAGAAATCTTGAAACACACCGCCTGTGAACTGAGTATCGTTGTCGGTGATGATGCGGTTTGGGACCCCGAATCGGTATAAGATACTCATGATGAAGTTCTTTGCTCGTGCCGCTGTTATGGTTGCAACGGGTTTGGCCTCAATCCACTTGGTGAATTTATCCACTGCGACGAACAAGTGTGTGAACCCTCCTAGCGCTTTCTTGAAAGGCCCGACCATGTCAAGCCCCATACTGCAAAGGGCCAAGAGATTAGAATTGTTTGGAGTTCTTGGGCTAGGAGGTTGGTTTGTCTTGCGTAGAACTGGCAATACTCCCATGTGCGAACAATGTCTTTGGCATCTGTTACTGCTGTTGGCCAGAAAAATCCCTGTCGGTAAGCCTTTCCGACTAACGTCCTGGATGCGACGTGGTTGCCACATATGCCCGAGTGGATCGACGGTAGAATCTACTTGCCCTCCTCGGTGGTGACGTAGCGCATAAGGACACCGGATGCACTTCTTCGGTACAAGTCTTCTCCGATGACTAGGAAACTCTTGCTTCGACGTTTGACTTGTTCGGCTTGACTGCGATCTTCTTGGAGTTTATCATCCAGGAGGAAATTGAGAATAGGAGTCCACCAATCTTGACATATGTACAACACCTCATCTATCGCCGGGGTAGGTTCGCCTCCCGACTACTCCGGCACTGGTTTCTTTTTGACTGATGGCTCCATAAGTTGCTCAACAAAGATTCCTGTCGGGACCGCTTCTCGCTTGGATCCCATGTTTGCCAATTCATCTGCAGTGTCGTTGTATTGTCTAGGACGTGTGTTATCTCTAGCCCATCTAACTTGTTTTCCAGCTTGCGGACCTCCTGACAGTATGCCGCCATGGTATCGTTGAGACATGTCCAGTCCTTCATGACTTGGTTCACCACGAGTTGAGAATCTCCACGCACAACCAGTCGACATATGCCGAGTGATATAGCAATGCGGAGCCCATGGATAAGTGCCTCGTACTCGGCGATGTTGTGGGAAGCCGGGAAGTGGATTTGTAGTACGTACTTGAGGTTTTCGCCGGTGGGGGACATCAGTACGACGCCAGCCCCGGCGCCGTCGATCCGTAGAGAACCATCGAAGTACATTGTCCAATACTCTAGCTTTGCTGTTGATGTAGGCATTTGAACTTCTGTCCACTCGGCCACAAAGTTGGCTAGAGCTTGTGATTTGATTGCTGTCCGTGGCTGAAAGGTGATATCGAACGCCATCAACTCGAGCGCCCATTTAGCGATTCAGCCAGTGGCCTCGCGGTTATGCAGGATGTCCCCGAGTGGATACGATGTGACCACCGTGACTTGATGAGCTTGGAAATAGTGCACTAGTCTCTGGACAGTGATGAGTAGGCCATATAGCAGCTTTTGGACCTGAGGATACCTCGTCTTCGAGTCAGCAAGGACCTCGCTGACAAAGTAGACTGGCCATTGAACTTTTTGGATGTGACCCGGTTCGGATTGCTCGACCACCAGCACCGTGCTGACTACCTGAGTAGTTGCCGCCAGATATAGCATTAATGGTTCTTGGGGCATTGGTGACGCCAACACGGGTGGTGATGTGAGAAATTTTTTGAAGTCTTCGAAGGCTTGCTGGGCTTCGGGAGTCCATTGGAAATTGTCTGCTTTCTTCAATAGCTTGAAAAAGGGCATGCCCCGTTCGCTCAGTCGGGAAATAAACCGGCTGAGTGCCGCCATGCAGCCTGTCAGCTTCTGGACGTCCTTCTGGTTAGTCGGGGGTGCCATGTTCATGATTGCGTTGACTTTCTCCGGGTTGGCCTTAATGCCGCGATACGAGACGATGAAGCTGAGTAACTTGCCAGATGGCACACCGAAGGCGCATTTTTTCGGGTTTAACTTCATCTTGAATCTTCGAAGATTTTGGAAGGTTTCTTCCAGGTCAGCGATGAGGTTTTCTTTGGACTTGGTCTTGATCACCACATCATCGATGTAGGCTTCCACATTGCGCCCGATCTGAGTGTGAAGACACCGCTGAATTGTGCATTGATACATTGCTCCAGCGTTTTTCAAATCGAACGGCATAGTGATGTAGCAGTACGCTCCAAACGGCGTGATGAAAGATGTCTTTAAGTAGTCCTCCTTCAAGCTGATTTGATGGTATCCCAAGTAACAGTCGAGAAAGCTAAGAAGTTCGCACCCCGCAATTCAATCCACCACCTGGTCTATTCTCGGTAAACCAAATGGATCTTTGGGGCATGCCATGTTGAGATCGGTGTAGTCGACGCACATGCGCCATTTACCATTTTTCTTCCGGACTAGGACTGGGTTGGCCAGCCAATCTGGGTGATAGACCTCTTTGATGAACCCGGCTAGAGGAGCTTGATTATCTCCTCCCGGATAGCATCTTTTCGGTCCTGGGCGAAGCGCTGTAGCTGTTGCTTGACTAGCTTGGCGTCTATCTTGATGTTGAGGGCATGCTCGATCACCTCCCTTGGTACGCCCGGCATGTCGGACGGTTTCCACGCGAAGATGTCTTTATTTGCTTGGAGGAAGGTGACGAGCACGTCTTCCTACTTGGGGTCGAGTCCGGTCTCGACTAGAGCAGTCTTGGAGGGGTCGGAAGGGTCCAGGGGGATCTTCTTCGTGTCAGAGTCCGCTGAAATTTCTGACTTCGCTGCTTTTTGGCCGGAACTTGATCTTCCTCGACTTCGGTTGTGACGGCTTGCCGAATGCTGTTGCGCTCGACTGCCGCATCTTGTGATTAAGCCAATACACAACTCTCCTTGTCACAGGTGAAGGCTTGCTTGACATCGCTGCGAAGGGAGTGGACTCCTGCTGACCCGGGCATCTTAAGCACCATGTAAGTATAGTGCAGTACCGCCATGAATTTGGCAAGCACCGGCCATCCGAGTATCGTGTGGTACACAGTCTCGAAGTCAGCGACCTCGAAGCAGATGTTTTCTGTGTGGAAGTTATCCCGCGTGTCGAAGGTGACCGGCAAGGTTATCTACCCGAGTGGGGTTGAAGATAGGCCGGGAATTATCCCGTGGAAGGGCGCCGTACTCGACCGTAGATCTGAACGAGGGATCTTCATCTCATCTAGGGTCTTGGCGAAGAGGATATTGAACGCGCTGCCTCCATCGATGAGAACCTTCTTCAACTTGATGTTCTTGACGACTGGGTCCAGGACGAGTGGATAGCGTCCCCGGTGCGAAACCCGATCTGGATGATCTGCGCGGGTGAACGTGATGGAGGTTTTTGACCAGCGCAAGTATTGGGGGGCGTCTACTATAGGGATTGTGTTGACGTCGCGTGTTGTTAGCTTCTGCTTCTGTTTGGATTCATACGCAGATGGCCCTCCGAAAATGTGGTTGAGCTCGGCCTGGGGATCTTGAAAATCGTCGGCCGGGTCTTGATTTGGCTTGTCTTTGCTCTTGTCGGCACCAGATGATGAAGCCTGCTCGGAAGCAAACTTCTTGAGTATGAAGCAGTCTTTGGCCGCGTGCTTGCCTTTGGGGTGGAAGGGGCATGGCCCGTTCATGACTTTCTGGTAGTCGTTGTTCCATTGGGGCCGCGACCGAGTTCGCTCCATGTTGGCCACCTCGTTGTCTGACTTCCACTTGCGGTTGCTGGACTTGTTGTGTGATGGCTCGTTGTCGGCTTTCGCCTTCTGGTCCTTCTGGTCCTTTTGCCGAGACTCCTTCTCGTCGAGGGCCTCTGCGACTGCTTCAGGCGAGTCGGCATATTTGTTTGCCATATCGAAGAGAGCCCGGACGGTGGCTAGAGGCTTCTGAGTGAACTTCGCGATGAACGGGGCGTCCTTTACTCCCTTGCGAAAGGCGGCGATGATGGCCTCGTCCTTGATCATTGGGATCTGGTTGTGCTTCTCGGAGAACCTCTTGATAAAGTCGCTAGAGACTCGTTCTTCTTCTGGTGCAGTTGGTATAGATCATGCTTGGAAGACGGCCTCTCGTAGGTCCCTTGAAAGTTAGCGATGAACCGCTCCCTGAGTTCTCCCTAGAAACCGATCGACCGCCTCGGGAGCCCAGTTAGCCATGTCCTCGCTGAGTCGGCCAGGGCGACCGGGAGGTAATTAGCCATGGCTTTATGGTCGTCCCCGGCAGCTCGAATTGCCGAGGTGTATACGGTGAGCCAAGACTCGGGGTTGGTTTTACCGTCATATTTCTCGATCCCCGTAGGCTTGAAGCCCGACGACCAGTCGACGTCCTGTAGCTCATGGGTGAAAGCTGGAACGCCTTCATCTTCGTGAGGGCTCCGGCTCGGACCGCGGCGGTTAAACCGCTCGTGGTGAAGACCGAAACGCTCGTTCTCGTCCTCGAGTCAGCGGCGCTCGTCTTCTTCATGTTAACGGCGCCGGGCATTGATGTCGTATCGGAGGTCGCATTGTAGACGAACTCGGAGGTCTTGGTTGAATCGGCGATCGTACTGGTGACGCCGCCGATTGTTGTTGTTAGTGTCGCCGAGTGATGTTTGCTGTGATTCCTCATCTGGCCGACTGGAGCCAGCCGCCTGGTGTCGTGCTGATGTAGATGATCCTGCTACCGGAGAACCCGACCGGTTGGTTGGTACTCGTGTGTCACCTGACTACTGTTGCTACTGACAGGCAGCAGCTGTAATCATCGCTTTGATCTTGGCGATAGTCGGGGTGGCCTGGTGATCAGGCCCGAGCTGGAGCGTGTCCAGCAGGGTTGCGGCGGCCACGACGTTCTATTGTGGCGTGACGAAGACATCGTTGTCGCTTACTTTTGTCTGGAGGATCTGTTGCTGAGCGGTTTGCCCAGCCTTGCATAGCCCGTCGTTGAGAGCCTCGCGGTCGGCTTCCTCCTGTTGCCGTAGTCGGCGCGCCTCCTCTTGTTGCTCCTCTTGTAGTCAGCATACCTCTGGTGGAGGGATCGAAGCCATGAAGATCTCACAGGGGATAAGGAGACTTGCCAGACTAGAGTTCGAACTGGTGTTCGAACCATTGTCCAACTTGGAGTCGGAATCCGAGTAGTTTATCGGAGTAAGAACGACTCCGACCTCCCTGGATCCAATCTGGAGTGGCTCTGAGCTATGTCCAAACTGAACTGTGGGGGATCGGGTTTGCCGCATGAAGTGTAGATCTGCGGCGTCGCCGAATCTGCGTGGGAAATTGACGATCTCTCCCCTTCCTGGCCCAACTCGGGCTAGCTCAAGGCCTAGCGCGAGTCGGACACCGAAGGAGAGAATTGTCCCCTGGCTCGGCGAAGTAGAAGATTGCTGCGTCAGATTGATGATGGTTGTTGCAGCGTCTTGTGGGCCGACTGGTGCGGAGTCGGTTGGTTCCTCAGCCGGTTGGATTGGATCTGCGTCGGCCAAGATGAGATTGCCGATCTGGTCGACGACGAAGTCGAGGCTTCCGAAAGTTATTGTGTCTCCAGGGGAGAATTTATCGCCGTCGACTCCACTTGTTGGATCCATCGAGATTGTTGATGTTGATTTCACCGAAATCCCCTACCTAACGCGCCAACTGTCGATGTTTTACACCGGTAATATGAATATGGGGCTACTCGGCGGATGAAAACTCGATGGATTGCAAAGGAACACGGGGAGATTTATACTGGTTCAGGCCCTTGATATGAGGTAATACCCTACGTCCAGTTGTGATGTTATTCCTTTGAGGATTTGTGTCTGCTTCTATGAGCTTCTGCGATCGTAGTGATCTTGTGCCCTCAGGTGGCGCCCTGCCTCCCCTTATATACTGGGGGACAGGGGTACAAGATAGGAATCCCAGCCGAATACGGCCAAGGGATTTCCTCTTAGAGATACAACTTACCCGACTAGGACTGTATATTCCTTATTGTACAAGGCAAAGTCTGCAGAGTGCTACTATATCTCTAATTACAAGTCTCGGCCCATCCTCTATCCGAGTGGCCCATATGCTTGTGATGAAGTACCCGGGGCCCATGGCCTCCACACGCACCGAGTCCCCGCTGTTGGCCCCACCTTCTCCGCCCCTCTCACCTACGTCCACGGACGAATTTTGCCCCACTACCAACACGGCCGCTATCCACGATTCCGAGAAATTCCACCGCCTCGGCCACAATCTCTCCAGCCCGAGCCTATATAAATGCTCCCTGTCCTCTCCTCTCCCTTTTCCCTCAAACGCCCAAGCCTCCCATGCCCACTAACCCCTCGCGTGACGTGATCCCGGGCTGCCGCCGTGCTCCACCATCTCCTGCCGAGCACTGCCACCGTTATAGCAGCCGCCAGTCACCGCTCTCACACCCGCTAGCTCCACCGCACTCAGGCGCACCTCGTCCGGCCACCGTTCACCACAGTTTATCACCAAACCCCTTCGTCCCCGCCAAAATCTTCGGTAAGGGCCGCCGTCGGCCTTCGGCCACAATCACCCGTCAACCCGTTCGGCCATTTCCCCCTCTAATTCATTCTCCACCTTCGCCAGGGTTCCCTAAATCCTGTTCGCGCCTCCGTCACTACTATGTGCTGCTGGAACACCGTCGGCACCATCGTCCCAAGGCACCATCGCCGCTAATCCCTCCTTCCCATCGCCATTCACCGTCCTCCGACCGTCGCAAACCTACGGTGACGTCCCCCTCGGTTTTCCCTTCTCCTCCGCCGCTCTTCAGAGGCTGGATGGTCACCGGCGGCGACCATCAGGCCACTCGCCCTACCGCGGGTCAACCGCGCCGACGGGGGCCAAGTCCCATTCATCCTAGATTAATGCGTAATAAATCATTTAGGGTTTAATTTTTTATAGCAAAAATGCAAAGAATATTTAAAAATTCATAACAAATTCGTACGAGCTCTGATTAATTCCATTCAAATTTTATTAAATCTAGAAAAATGCCAAGAATCCATTAAAAATACTTTTAGCTCATGTTTCTATGGTCACATGTACTGTTTATAATTGTTTGTGCTTTGAATGCTTTAGAAACCGACGTGTCTGACCCTCCCATTTACTACGAGGTCGTTGCAAAGTTCGTTGAGCTGGAGCAACGCAAGTTACAACGTTCCCTCGACCATATTGCACCTATTTACTGCAAAATATTTGTTTTAAATCAATAAGTGTGCATGATTTCATTATTTCATGTGGGAAGGGTAACCTATATATATATATATACAATCTGATGGCTATGACTTGCTCACCCTGTATGCCTTTGTAGCTTGGGTAATAATCTGATTATAAATAATGTTACAGTGCTTAGCCATGCTTAGACTCAAATAGCTCACATTGGGGGTAAATTCTCATTATTATATTCGTGTTTGACTTTATGTCAAAAGAAGGAAACTTTGGACATGGTTACTTAAACAATTAAAATTTGACCTTAACGGTGGGCTATGGGTGTATGGTTTTGCTGGTCATACCCATGGCAATTAAGGACCGATTCGCGGGAATTCCTTGGGCAATTATTTGTACATACCACAAGCCAGCGTAGGCAACGGCCGGGATTGTAGCATAGCTTCTCCCTCTCCTTGGCATTGTTGGTGAGGATAGACGTGATGGAGTTGGGTTAGCTCGGGGACGGGTTGATCGGCTTCCGGATCCATTGTGGCGCAAGGGGGGTAGCCTGGCTGATATAGTGTGCCCTATCGGCAGGTGCAACCTCAGCGTGGTGTGGATGGTTAGGGAGGAGTTGCGTGAACGGTCCTGTCACATCCTTTTGTGGGGTGTCATGGTGGCACACCAGCACACAGGAATGTGTGTGGGGCTGTGTCTTGTGGGTACAGTTGTACATCTCTGGCTAGAGTTAAAATCTATTCGAATAGCCACGCTCGTGGTTGTGGGCATTTGGTCAAGACTCACCATGATTACTCTCACCATAATAATTTGACTTAACATCTGTTGTAGGGATAGGATGATTGACTGGGCCTGGTCAACGTGGTGTAGTGTTGATCAGTGGTGGATTAATACTGCTAAATTAAACAACCTTTTACCTATTTGCGAACAACTATTGTTTGTAACTGCTTTTACACAAATGAACCCTGAGCCTATCATTGTCTCCCGTGCATTGTGCATAATTACGGGTGTGACATGTTGAGTACTGTGGGTAGTACTCAGTCTTGCTCCTCCCTCCCCCCCTCTCTCAGTGATGGAGTACCTTTCCGACGAGTATCGTCAGGAGGACTTGGCTGGATCTGCCGTCAAGCTGCCTGTGGAATGGTGGCCTCTGCGTGGCTAGCTGTTTATAGGCTTTCTTTATCTTTTTCCGCTGCATCTATGTAAGACAATTTTATTCTGTTTGTAAGATACACTTCAATGGCAACTTGCTATTGTGTACCCTGCCTTTTCTGGACAGTGATTTAATACATAGAAATGCTCAGAATTCGGGTGGTGAATTTCTGGGAGTTATAAGTTGGTATTAGAGCCGAACTTGACCATAGGATCAGCCAAATGGATGTTAGTGATATGCCCTAGAGGCAACATGGAGACGTTATATATATCACATGCTATGTTTATAATGTATTGATTTGTTCCTTGAAATAGACATTATCATTGTTGATCAATGAGTACGTGACTTATTCATAAGACTCTTAATGTCAAATATTGCTATTTCTAAATGATCCCTGATCATATATCATATGAGGAACAAATATGATTCTAACATCAGCATATGTATTGATTGATGATCATGTCTCATGGATCATGCTATGGAGATACCAAATCGATAATATGGACATATGTTACTGAACATATGTTGGATAAACCCGCCATGAGATACTGCAGAGATTTCATGTGTCATCAGTTAGTTTCAAGTAGTGTTTATGTAGAGTCCTTAGACTTGAAATCATCATGGTTCCCAACATACGTAGTAGCTTATTTTGGGACTATTAAACACTACTTCGTAACTGGGTAGTCATAAAAGTAGTCTTCGGGTTTGCTATGAAACATGTAGTGTGATGTGAATGATCAAGATAGAATTTGCCCCTCCTTACGGGAGAGATATCTCTGGGCCCCTCGATGTAATGGATTATGGAAGTGCATGGCCATGCTAGTGTGATTGAGGTGTAAATCACAAGTTTGTAATCCATCACAGGATCGAGAGAGTGATTGAGCTATTAAGAGGATGACACAAGTCTCGCCTTGAGCTCAATCGATATCGTGAGGCAAAGGGATTTGTATATGAGGACATTACAGGTTCAGCCGATATGATCTTTATGTATATTTTGGGGTTAATATGCTTTGCTAGAGGCCGCTATTAACAGGGTGACCAGAAAGGCGTTTCTGGGTCACGACAAAATATACGCGAACCTACAGGGTCGCACGCTTAATGGGTTGGAACACTTATTCGAATGTGATTCGAATATAGGCTCGATTCGGATAGAGATCCAAGTAGACTCTTACTGGGCCTCGATCCACGAGGCCTGAGTGAGGAGTTCTATATATAGGGAGGCGAGAGGGCGAGGAGATTTACGTTTTTCTGTTGACCTCGAGCTAAACCCTAGCTGCCACCTCCCGAGCCAAACCCTAGCCGCTCACGAGTGCTAGTACACTCGCAATCGGCGTTCTAGCCCCGGACGTGTGGATACCGGTGGAGGCGCTGCTCGTTGCGGCATTGATCGGCATCAACGCTGATTAGATCTACGGAGATCGACTACTTCCACTACTACCTCGACGCACGCGTGGTTGGACCGGCTTCTCCAACCCTTCTTCCACTGCACTGCACGTCTAGTGGTAACGATTCATGATCCCTCTCTCACATGATGTCCTAGTGTGTGCGGTAGAAAAGTTTTGTTTTCTGCTATCGTAGCCTGCGCGTACTCCTTCAATGAAAACCCAAAGAGACCTCTAAAACTTCTCATCTGCATATGCCTTTTTGCACTTGGAGTTGTTTCAGGAAAATTGGGGATTTATTCTTGGTTTAGGATAAATTCTTGGCCTTTATTCGACTGGAATTTTGAGTCAGGTCAAGTCTAGGATGGGGATTTTATTTGATGATCACGTTATGGATGTCCAAATTTTGGGAAAACATTGGTTCATCGGGGGCGATGTATAAATTAAGGCATGTACAAAATTTTCCTAATTGCTTTGCAATTATTACTTGAATTAATTTGGCATTATTTTATTCAATCATATCATTCTGTCGGTTTCCTAATAATGGTCATGCACAAAATCATTTCATGCATAAAATTGTTGTTCATTTCCAAATTGTTTATCATTTATTTTATTTGGAACTGAGCATGCATTGATTCCCCTCCTTGTCTTCTATAGATGGACAACCTTCTTAACCAGCGTGGAGCCAAGATGGGAGGTTTCGTGGAGGAGCTTAGGATGATGAGCTTTACCTTGAGGTACAGCCATGCCCTAGAGTACACCGCAGTGGAGCCACTGGAGGGCGAGCTCCCACACCATGTCCGCTTGGAGCTGTTAGGCGAACTGTATCTCCTGCCAGCCATGGATATAGAGATCGGTGGGCGTACCTTCAACCACGCCTGCCAAGAGCCTGCTTTCCGCCTGACTGGAGAGCAATGCCGCAGGCATCACTCCACCCTCCGCACCATGGCCTACCGCTACCTCCCCAACCGGACTCACTACCAGACTTACAGCACATTCCAGCCAGCAGATGTGGAGAACGACACCACCATCGTCCACATGAGGCGAGCACTGTGGGCTATGGATTACATGCACGCTAACTGGGTGCATGCAGCTCATGACAGGGAGGATGCCAACAGGATGACCATCATTGGCCTCCAGAACAAGGTCGACCACCTGAAAAAGAAGGTCGCAGAGTTGAAGGGCAGCAGCTGTCAGGTGGGGCCAGGATCCGTCTGACCCCGAGGAAGAGGACCCTTCCTCTGGTGCGTATCCAGCTGGCCCCCGGGAACGGGCCACACACACTGCCAGCTCTAGCCCAGCTCTAGCTCCGGTCCTTGCACCAACACCAGTGCCAGCACCAACCGATGGCATGATCAGTGCATCATCGAGCGACAGCAGTGCCTAGGGCGGCACCAGCATCCATGGGGGCTTTACCTCCACTGATGACAGCAGCTCCTTCAGTGGATCCCGTACCCGCAGCGAGGCCAGTTCGTCGTCACACGGCAGTGAGGACTACATGAGTGGTTCTAGGAGCTACTTTGACGACAAAGTGGGCGACGAGCAGGAGCCAAAGTACGACTCAGATGACCACAAGATCCACTCAGGGCACTAGAGGCATCGTTCCTAGCTTTATCGCTTCCCTTAGCTTGTTTTCATGCTAGTTGTAATGTTAGGATGTTTTCTTTGGGGTTAGTCGGTGGTTCAAACCGTTTGTCATGGTATGGCCGCCCCAGTTAGGAGTTGAACTGCTTTTGTCACGTTTCCAAACCATGCACCTCAGTTAATTCAATTCAGTCACTTAATTACCACTCTAGTTTCTGAGCCGCTTGTTTTCCTCCTACCCTTCCACCTCCATTATCCTTCAGATGGTGAACACCAGGACCGACACCCACACTGCTAGTGACGCCAGCACCACCAATCAACAGGAGGGAGCGCCACTGAACAACAGGGCTCCCAACCACATGGTACCCCTGCTACCCGAGAACCTGGCTCTCACTCAGGTTCTGGCCAACCAGAACCAAATGATGGCAATAATGATGCAGCAGAACAATCTGCAGCAGCAGCAGCACCAGCAAGCTCACATCCCAGCCGTCACTCCCTAGTCCAAACTACCCAAGTTTTTGAGGGTCAGGCTGCCCATATTCTCAAGCACCACCAACCCCATGGACGCCAACGAGTGGTTGTTGGCAATTGAGAAGAAACTCAACCTTCTCCAATGCAACGACCAGGAAAGGTCGCCTTCGCCACGCACCAGCTCCAGGGTCCCGCCTCTGCTTGCTGGGACAATTTTCTCGTGACCCGCACCGCCACGACTAAGGTCACTTGGGCAGAATTCTGTCACAACTTCTGGAAATCCTAGATTTCGGTCGGCATTGTGGCACAGAAGAAGAGGGAATTCGGAGACTTGGTGCAGGGGAACAAGACAGTCATGGAGTACCTCCATGACTTCAACTGCCAGCACGCTACGCGCCAGAGGATGTCTGCACTGACGCGGAGAGGTAGGAGAAGTTCCTGGAGGGACTTGACGACGAGCTGACCAATCAGCTCCTCTCCAGTGACTACCCTAATTTTGAGAAGTTGGTGGACAAGGCGATCCTCCAAGAGGATCAGCGCAACAAGATGGACCGCAAGCGGAAGGTGGCCCAGTTCTAAGCTCACCAGGGATAGCACCAGAGGCCTAGGGTGACGCTGGGGCATTAGGGTGGACCCTCCACCATGATCGTCCATCAACAACTCCCATTCCACCCTGGGCACTTCGGGGGCAACAGTAACAACAACGGGTAGCACAACCGTCACCCCGCTCTGGCTCGCCAATGGCGCCAGCTCAGCAGGGACAACGACAGAAGGACAGCGGGGGAAAAACCCTCATTTGCTTCAACTGCAATGAGCCGGGCCACTTTCCAGACAAGTGCCCGAAGCCGAAGCGCATTGGCACCAGGCCCACTGCTCACCAGAACCCCAACGCCAACCAGCCCGTGATCAAGGGGCGCGTTAACCACGTCTCCGTAGAAGAGGCACAGGCTGCACTAGAAGTGGTACTGGGTACGTTTCTCGTGAACTCAATCTTTGCAACAGTACTTTTTGATTCTGGTGCAATGCATTCATTCATATCAAAGAAATTTATGAGGACACATGGGATAAAAGTAGTGGAACTTAAGATCCCCATGCGGGTTCACACCCTCGGGAACCGCATGACCACAGCTCACTATAGTCCCTCAGTGAACCTAGAAATCGAAGGATCACCTTTTCTAGCCAACCTGATCCTCCTAGAATCCAAGGACCTAGATGTCATCCTAGGAATGGAATGGTTGACCCGGCACAAAGGAGTGATCAACTGTGCCGACCGCACTATTATAATGACTAGCCTAGAAGGAAAGGTGGTTACCTTCAAATCACCGGTGCCGCAGAGGCAGGAGGCAAGTTTGAATCAAATTGAAGCCGAGGAACAGCCTGAAAGCGGGAAGAAACTAGACAGGAAGGTAGAAGATATCCCGATAGTAAGGGAGTATTCGGATGTTTTTCTTGAAGATCTACCAGGAATGCCACCAAAAAGAGAGATCGAGTTCAGGATTGATCTGGCCCCAGGAACGGCCCCAATATATAAAAGGCCCTACAGAATGGCACCAAACGAGATGGCGGAAGTCAAAAAGCAAGTTGACGACTTGCTACAAAAGGGCTACATCCGACCAAGCACGTCACCTTGGGGTGCACTGGTCATCTTTGTGGAAAAGAAAGATAAAATAAAGCTGATGTGCGTAGATTATCGCGCACTAAATGATGTCACAATCAAGAACAAGTATCCCTTGCCAAGGATCAACGATCTCTTCGACCAGTTGGAGGGAGCTACCGTCTTCTCCAAGATAGACCTACGATCAGGGTATCACCAACTGAGAATCTAGGAAGAGGATATTCCCAAAATGGCCTTCACCACTCAGTATGGGTTGTATGAGTGCAACATCATGTCCTTTGGACTGATGAACACACCAACTTTCTTCATGAACCTGATGAACAAGGTATTCATGGAGTTTCTGGACAAGTTTGTGATGGTTTTCATTGATGACATCCTCATCTACTCGAAATCAGCAGAAGAACATGAACAGCACCTCCGGTTGGTTCTCGAGAAGTTAAGAGAGCACCAGTTGTATGCCAAGTTTAGCAAGTGTGACTTTTGGCTAAGCGAAGTGCAGTTCCTCGGGTACGTCATCACTGCTTAGGGAGTCACCATGGATCTGATGAATGTGGAGTCAGTTACCAACTGGAAACCGCCCAAGACAGTGACACAAGTGCGGAGTTTTCTAGGACTCGCGGGTTATTACCACCGGTTCATTGAAAACTTCTCGAGGATCGCGAGACCCATGACACAGTTGCTGAAGAAGGACATGAAGTTTGTCTAGACAGCCAAGTGCAACCGTAGCTTTGAGGAGCTCAAAAAGATGTTAGTGTCGGTGCCAGTCCTGATCTTGCCAAACCCCAAGAAGGATTTCTAGGTATACTGCGATGCATCCCTCCAAGGGCTAGGATGTGTGTTGATGCAAGAAGATAGGGTCGTAGCCTACGCATCTCACCAGTTGCGTCCCCATGAGGGTAACTACCCGACGCATAACTTGGAATTGGCTGGAGTGGTCCATGCTTTGAAGATTTGGCGGCATTACCTTATCGGTAACCGCAGTGAGATCTACACGGACCACAAGAGTCTGAAGTACATATTTACCCAGTCTAACCTAAACCTCCATCAAAGAAGGTGGTTGGAATTGATTAAAGATTATGACATGGGAATATATTACCACCTGCGTAAAGCCAATGTGGTAGCAGACGCTCTAAGCAGGAAGAGCTACTGTAACACCACTCGAGCAGAGACAATGTGCAAGGAAGTGCACAGGAATTTGAACGCTTGAATCTGGGCATCATTGGCCTCGGATTCTTGGCAGCCCTGGTGGCCTAGCCCACACTCTTTGATTAGGTTCATGAGGCACAAGCGAACGACCCAGAGAATAAAGAGCTCAAGAAGAACATGAGAGATGGAAAAGCCCAGGGCTTCACGGAAGATGAAAACGGGACGGTCTGGATGGAAGAACGGTTATGCGTCCCAGAAAACAAGGAACTCAAAGACCTGATACTCCGGGAAGCTCATGAGACGCAGTACTCCATCCACCCCGAAAGCACTAAAATGTACCAAGACCTCAAGACAAAGTTTTGGTGAGCCAGCATGAGAAGAGAGATCGCAGAATTCGTGGCACTCTGTGATGTGTGCCAGAGAGTCAAACCAGAACACCAACAGCCCGCAGCAGACATGTTCAAATGGGCCGTGCCCTATCGGGCCGGCCCGGGCACGGTGCTACAGTAACCATGCCCGGGCCAACCCGGCACGGTTGGCCGTGGGCCGTGCCATGCCTGGGCCTGTGGTGCGGCACGGTGGGCTGGCACGGCACGGGGCACAGCCCGGCGCGGCCTGCACGGAGGCCAAGGCCGGCGTCAGTGGTCGGGAGGCTGCGGGCGCGGGAGGCTACGGGCGCGGGAGGCGGCCGAGGCCGGGGAGGCGCGCAGCCGGGGAGGCCACGGCAGAGGCCGAGGCAGCCGTCGGTGAAGGAGGGCACCGGCGGAGGCCGAGGCAGCCGTCGGCGGCCGGGAGGAGGCGGGCGTGGGAGGCGGCCGAGGCTGGGGAGGCGCCCAGGCGGGGAGGCGTCGGCGGAGGGTGCCGGCAGAGGCCAAGGCAGCCGTTGGCGGCCGGGAGGAGGCGGGCACGGGAGGCGGCCGAGGCCGGGGAGGCGTGGCGGCGGGAAGGCGGCGAAGGAGGCCGGGGAGGCACGCCGGCGGGGAGGCGGCGGCGGAGGGCGGCGGCAGAGGCCACCTACAGCGTCGGCGGCTGGGAGGAGGCGGCCGCAGGAGGCGGCGGAGGCCGCGGCCGAGAAGGCGCGCGCAGGCGGGGAGGCAGCGGCGGAGGGCGCCGGTGGAGGCCACGGCATGACGGCAGGCGTCGACGGTATCGGGCCGGCCCGGGCACGGTGGACCACCGACGGGCCGTGCCAGCACGGCACGGCCTGCTACAGGAACCGTGCCTACATAGGCCATGCCGTAGCCGGCTGTGCCAGCCCGGTCCGCCCGTTTGGCCACGTATGGCCCGCGGGACTTCTACAACTGCTCAGAGTCCTAGAGTGGAAATGGGAGGAGATTGGAATAGACTTCATCACCGGTTTGCCCCGAACATATTTAGGGTATGATTCGATCTGGGTGATCGTTGATCGACTCACCAAGGTCACCCATTTCATCCCTGTGCACATGACATACTTTGGCAAGAGGCTGGTAAAACTCTACATGGCCTGCATCATGTGCTTACACGAGGTACCCAAGAGGATCATATCTGACCACGGTAGCTAGTTCACTTCCAAATTCTGGCAGAACCTACAAGCAGAACTGGGAACCCAATTGAATTTCAGCACGGCCTACCATCCACAAACAGATGGGCAGACTGAAAGAGTCAATCAAATATTGGAGGACATGTTGAGAGCCCGTGCTTTAGACTTCGGTGCGACTTGAGATAAGAGTCTGCCCTATGCAGAGTTCTCATACAACAATAGTTACCAAGCCAGTCTGCAGATGGCACCATTCGAAGCCTTGTATGGCAGGAAGTGCCGCACACCCCTCTTCTAGGATTAGACCGGCGAACGCCAGGTATTCGGGACAGATGCACTCAAAGAAGCCAAGGAGAAAGTGGCCATTATTTAGGAGAGATTGAAGATAGCTCAGTCAAGACAGAAGAGCTATGCTGCCAATCGTCACAGAGACTTAAGCTTTGAGGAAGGAGACTACATGTATCTTCACGTCACTCCACTCCGAGGGGTATACAGGTTCCAAACAAAAGGAAAGTTAGCACCGCGCTTCATGGGACCCTACCAGGTTCTAGCTCGTAAAGGCTAAGTCATGTGCCAGTTGGATCTTCTAGCTTCGATGGCAGGCATACACGATGTGTTCCACGTGTCCCAACTAAAGAAATATCTGAGGGTACTAGCAGAACAGGCCGATCTGGAACAGATCGAAATCCAGGAGAACCTCACTTATGTGGAGAGGCCAATCCGAATCTTGGAGATCAGGGAAAGGAACACCAGGAGCCGAGTGATCAGATTCTGCAAGGTACAGTAGAGCCACCATTTAGAGGAAGAAGCTACGTGGGAGCGAGAGGATAAATTGAAGTCCGCCCATCCACACCTCTTCGCCAGCTCTTCTGAATCTCGAGGATGAGATTCTGTTTAAGGGGGTAGGTTTGTCACACCCTGAGTTTTTCCCCCTTAATAGAGCCACACAAAAATATATTGAAGAAAAAGCCCAAAGAAAATAATTAAATAAGGCTATGGATTTAATTAATGGAGAAAATACAAAATAACAATCCATCATGGCTGAGAGTATTTTTCTTGTATTCCTCTTGTCAAAATACACTAACAGGAATTTTACTGGAATTTTCAGAGCACTGGAAGCAATTTTAATAATTCAAAACACATTATCAGAATTAAAAATCCCCTGGGAATACATTTCCCTTTTTCCCTTTCTCTTTTTTCCTCTTTTCTTTCCTCTCCTGGGCCGTGGCCCGCTCCTATTCCGGCCTTTCCCGTGGCCTACTCTCTCCCACGCCTCATCCCTCTCTCTCCCACTGCCACCGGGCCCTGCTTGTCAGTGCGCCCGCTCCTCTCTCTGCTCTCCCTCCCGCTAACATGTGGGACCAGCCCCGTCTTCAACCTCTAGCCGAATCGGTCGAAGGGGATCGCCTCCCCACGCCGTTGGATTCTGCCCGTTCTCGCTTCCTCGTGCCTCGGCTCCTAGTTCAAAATGTGCGGATCGAGTCCTAGCCTGTTTCCCCCACCTTCTCCGCCCCTCTTGCCTATGTCCACGAACAAATTTTGCCCTACTACCGCCACGGCCGCCATCCACGATTCCGAGAAATTCCACCACCTCGGCCACGATCTCTCTAGCTCGAGCCTATATAAATGCTCCCCATCCTCTCCTATCTCTCTTTTCCCTCAAACGCCCGAGCCTCCCGTGCCCTCTAACCCCTTGCGCAACGTGATCCCGAGCCACCGCCGCACTCCACCATCTCCTGCCGAGCGCCGCCGCCATTATAGCCGCCACCGGTCACCGCTCTCGCACCCGCTAGCTCGTCCGGCCGCCGTTCGCCACGGTTCATCACCGGATCCCCTTTGTCCCCATCAAAACATTCGGTAAGGGCCGCCGCCGGCCTTCGGTCGTGATCTCCCATCGACCTGTTCGGCTATTTCCCCCTCTAATTCATTCTACACCTTCGCCAGGGTCCCCTGAATCCCGTCCATGCCTCCGTCACCGCTTTGCGCCGCCGGAATTCCGTCATCTCGAGGCATCATCGCCACTAATCCCTCCTTCCCGTCGCTGAGCTAGAGCAAGGCAAGTTACATCGTTCCCTCGACCATATTGCACATATTTACTGCAAAATATTTGTTTTAAATCAATAAATGTGCATGATTTCATTATTTCATGTGGGAAGGGTAACCTATACATATACAATCTGATGGCTATGACTTGATTACTCTGTATGCCTTTGTAGCTTGGGTAATAATCTGATTATAAATAATGTTAGGGTGCTTAGCCATGCTTAGACTCAAATAGCTCAATTTGGGAGTAAATTCTCATTATTATATTCGTGTTCGACTCTATGTCGGAAGATGGAAACTTTGGACTTGGTTACTTAAACAATTAAAATTTAACCTTAACGGTGGACCGTGGGTGCATGGTTTTGTTGGTCGCACTTATGGTAATTAAGGACCAGTTTGTGGGAACCCCTTGGACAATTATTCGTACATACCAAAAGCCAGCGTGGGCAACGGCTGAGCTTGTAGCATTGCTTCTCCTTCTCCTAGGCACTGTTGGTGAGGATAGCGTGATGGAGTTGGGTCGGCTAGGGGATGGGTTGATCGGCTTCTGGATCCATTGTGGCGCAAGGGGGTAGCCTAGCCGATATGGTGTGCCTTGTCGATAGGTGCAACCTTAGTGTGGTGTGGATGGTTAGGGAGAAGTTACATGAACGGTCCTGTCACAGCCTCTCACGGGGTGTCGTGGTGGCACACCAGCACACGGGAACGTGTGTGGGGCTATGTCTTATGGGTATAGTTGTACATCTCTGGCCAGAGTTAAAATCTATTCGAATAGCCGCGCCCGTGGTTATGGGCATTTGGTCAAGACTCACCGTGATTAGTCTCACCATTATAATTTGGCTTAACATCTGTTGTAGGGATAGGATGGTTGGTTGATCGGTGATGGATTAATACTGCTAAATTAAACAATCTTTTACCTGTTTGCGAACTACTATTATTTGCAACTGCTTTTACGCAAATGAACCCTGAGCCTATCGTTGTCTCCCGTGCATTATGCATAATTGCGGGTATGACTTGTTGAGTACTGTGGGTGGTACTCAGTCTTGCTCCTCCCCCCCCCCCCCCCCCTCAATGATGGAGTACCTTTTTGATGAGGATAGTCAAGAGGACTAGGCTAGATCCGCCATCAAGCTGCTTGTGGAATGGAGGCCTCCGCGTGGCTAGCTGTTTATAGGCTTTCTTTACCTTTTTCCGCTGCATCTATGTAAGACAATTTTATTCTGTTTGTAAGATGCACTCTGTATGGCAACTTGGTATTGTGTACCCTGGTTTTCCTGGACAGAGATTTAATACACAGAAATGTTCAGAATTCGGGTTGTGAATTTCTGGGCGTTACAGTAGGCCACTGTGAAGGATCTAAATACGGCTCAAATTTTGGTGAGTATGTGTTCCGTAAGGCTTCATTTGACAACTCATAACACATACACAGCGGTGCCTTGACATTAACACCTCGGAGTCTGCAAATGGTGATCATGTGTGAACAAGGCATGTGGTAAAGACTAGGTCGTTGGCAAGCACAAGTGTTATCCCTCCTAACAACACAGTAGTGCCGACCTCCCCATTGAACCCCTGAGGCAGTCACACTGCCTTGTTTGATGACCTCGTACTTTATTGCATCAGAATCAAAGCAAGTCGCCCTTTGCCCTGACGTTTTTCTCATTTCCTTGTTGAGTTTGTCCTTCACTCTCTTTGGCCAACGCACATTACTCTGAACTTGCTCCGAAGCTTCTTTGTGTCTATCTACGAACCAAGTGTTCAACTTGCTAAATGTGTATGCCACAATAGCTGTCATGGGCAACTTCTAAATACCCCTCAGGACATTGTTGAAATTTTCAGCAAAATTGCTTGTCATGAAGCCGTACCTACGCCCTTCATGATCGAAAGCCCTAGACCATTTGTGCTTGTTAGGCATATAGTCATCCAACCACTTCCTAGGACGGCCTCCAAGAAGGGCCATTAGTCGTTTTGTCTCAGCAAGGAAAATACGTTTCTCGTTAATTTGGATGATGTGTTCTAGCTCCTTCATCTAATCTTGGGTAGCTCCTGTGGAGTAGAAGTTAGCACAAAAATGCCGCATGCACCATCTATGATGAATTGGAAGGTGTCCGAGAATGTGATGTCGATCGAGTTGAGAATGTCAGGATGCCTGTCAAAAATTATACAGATGTCCTTATTAGGGTCGATTAGACACCATCTCAGAGTACGAATAAACCACTTCCAATTTGAAGTGTTCTACTTCTCAACTAGAGCAAATGCCAAGGGGGCGAACTAGTAACCTGCATCGATCTCTATCGTAGTTAACAATGTGCCCTTGAACTTTCTGGTTAGGAAGGTCCCTTCTATTGCAAGAACAGGCTGTAAATCCTTCAAGGCCTCCACACACTGACCAAAAATCCATAAAGCACGACCAAAAACGCGCCTTGATGCACCATTGACCATTACGAACTTCTTGGGATGACGCTCCACTAGGTAGAACATTGAAGGGTTCGTACTCTTGATGGCATTGAACAATGTAAGCAACCGGACGTACGCCTCATCCCATTCCCCGTATATAATTTTCATAGCCACTTGTTTGGCTCGCCAGGCTTTGCCATACGACGAACGGTACCGGAAAATAAACTAGATGACCTCTACCACTGTGCTGATAGAAATTGTTGCTTCAACCCGAAAAAAGACTGTAGCCTATTGCTAATGAATCGGGATGTGAGCTGCAAGTGCTTTCCCGATGCCTCTGTGCTACAACATGAGTGCTCCTCGCCTAATCTGAATACCTTCCATCTATCGCCAATGGTCTTCCGTGCGCGGACCTCCCATTGTACGAGTCATCTATGCAAGCCACTGTATACCTCACTGCGACATTGGAGTGCTTCACCCCGAACAGATGATGGACACGAATGGAGTATTGTTGCAGCCATATGTTCAACTCATCCATAGATCGGAATTCTAGCCCTTTCCTACGCTCTTCTCCCATTGCATCAATGCCATCACCATACTCCGGTCCACCGTCAATAATTGATTGATCTGCATTGCTAAGATACTCAAGCTGAACTATTACTGGATTACGACCAACAAACTTCTCAAACGTCGTTTTTTCTTCCTGTGTCATCGCACCAACCGAACGATCATCCTCCAAGTCAGATGCATATTCATCCTCATAGTTCAATTCATTGCCAGATGGTTCGTCTAGTAAAGATGGTGGTAACCCATGATTTTCCATTGCATCCTTACACTCACTACGCGTATAAATACCTTCTCGTAGCAAGTGTCGTATGCTAGAAATTGTCTAACTATCTGTCATAGGCTCTTGCTCAGCTTCTTTTTTATTGTCCTCAACCCGTTCATTATCCCGTTTCACCTCGTTCTCCTCATCTACAACATTTGATCTACGACTACCAATTGATTGACTATACGGGAATAATGCTTCGTTTGGCATCAACCTTACTGACTCTTCATCTCAATATTGTTCTCCACCGGTATATTCATCGGTTCATGATAAAAGAGAGGAAAAACCACACGCGGAGATTGATTAAGGTCTAGGGATTCTTTGTATTCCGTTTCATGTCCTTTCTAAGCAACAACTTCAAGCGACTTGAATTGCGACCCCATCATCATCTCAACCTAGGCTGACCATTCCATCTTCCCGTTCAACTCTAACATGTGCTTATGTGACATAGACCGGGCTTCGACATCGTATCTACCTTACACAACATACGACTCATGTCTCCACCCCAACACCATGTACTCTTTAATTTTAGTTTTTAATTAATAATTCTAAATTATAGAATTAATAAATAATAAATGGGACCCATCTTAAATTCTTAATTTATTGTTTTATTAATTTAATTCAAAAATTAATAAATTAGCAAGTTGTAATGATGCGGACTTTTCTTTTAATTCTATCATATCCAGTATATAATTAAAATTTTAATATTCATAATATTTATAATAATAGCCCGTGCAATGCACGGGTTAGCGACTAGTGGAAATCAATCCAGCATCCACGTCCTCAAAATCCTATGATAATTAGAGGGGTGAATTGCATATCTTATACCCTGTGAAAAGAATAATTGTATCAAACAAACTGGCACGGTTAACCCGGTTTGTATGGAGGAAGTAAAGAATGCATAGAAATTTTGAATTATGAATCACTAGTAAAAAACCATTTTCAGCTAGACCCCTTGCATTCTTACAAATGGTTTAAAAGGAGACTCGCCTGTACAGTAAGTCAGAGGGTCCCCCGTCACGGACCTACTATAAAAATCGATTTTCACAGACGGTCACTTAAGTTAACCACATATGAAATTGACCTTATTTCTATAGGCGGTCGGCTTAAGCGTCTGCCTATAGTAATCGATTTGTACATACGGGCGCTTAAGCCGTCCGCATATAGGAATTGATTTTTACATACGGGTGCTTAAACCGTTCGCCTCAAAAATGATTTTAAGAAAACATATATATACACCTAACTTTTTCATATAAAGTCGGATAAAGATAAATATTATATTAAAATTATAGAGCTCAACGAGATCTACAACTTTGTAGTTGACAATTTTTTCGTTTGAGATCGTTTAGGGTCTAAATATTCATTACAAAATCTGATATATATGTTTCAAACGACCTCAGATAGAGATGTGTTCTACATTAAAGTTATAGAGCTCAATGAGATCTACAACTTTGTAGTTGATGATCTTTTCATTTGAGATCATTTAGAGTGTCAAATAAGTATTACAAGTTTCGGAGAGGTGAAGTCAAAAGAATAACATCTTGAATCTATTAATAAGTGCTTGATGGCGAGATAGTAAGGGGATGTGTGTGGAGAGGGAGGTTTTGGGTTTGAATCCTATAAAGCGCACATGCATGTATTTCGTGCGAAAAGACATGTGAATTGTGACTTTGGATGCATGATCATGTATGGTTAGCGATGGGTGGCTAAACCGCGTGCGCAAATGGAGTTTACCCGCCTAAAAAACTACTTTTGTAGTAGTGAATCTGCAATAAATTTCAAGATATATTCTCTTTTTCACCTTGAGTTACTACAATTTTTCCTTGAGTAGATTTTATAAACTGAATTGTTTTTCGAACCTTTTTACACTCTTGATTCTATTTGCGGGTGTGTTATCCATAGTTGATGGATAAAACTGAAAGTTTATGATACTTATTTGAGGCCACAAACAAATAAATTAAATATTAAAAAGTTGATTTTGATTTAAAAAAGTTTTGTGAGAAACGCTGATGAATAAAGCGTTCCGGTGATAAACCATAATCCATAAACTACCGAGAACGCACCTGGACTGTGTGAAATAAAGGTGCATATTTAGATAAATACATGTAAGACTCACCAAAATAAAATCTTAGTAGTACCTTGAACTAATTGACTTTGGTACAGGGTTAACAGTACCACGGTTTACTTCTGTAGCTGGGCTTACTGCAGCGGTACGGTAATGGTAATCGTACTATGATGACCCTACAAAATTCAAACAAATTTAAAATTAATTTAATTTTTTGATAAATTTTATCTAGTTTTTTACGATTTTTCGTGGTTATCGTATCGTCGGGATGCAGTAACCAGCCCATGGTGGCAAGATAAACCTTGATTTCGTATTTATTAGGGAAGTGGTTTAATTACTTGATCCAAGGTAACTAACCTAAAAAAAGGGACCGTTGGGAAGGGAGAGGGATCTCGTAGGGATGTTATAGTAATTAATCTGTACAAAATTCCTTTGCTCAAATAAGAGCATGCTGCCAGCTAGGCACCTAAGCAACCTTCAATCTTCATATACATATTATATACTGAAGGAAACACTGCAGAGCACACACACTACCTAGGCCTAACCTATTTGTCAAAAAAGGCCAACAAACCCGTGCATCTATGCTTAGCTTCTGTCCGTTTCCTGATCATATTTTTTCTGAACATGCATGACAAAATGCTCAGAGACAAGAGGAATGGAGGAGATCAAGACATACATATATCACCAATCTATACAAGAAAAGCATTGAGGGCAAAAAATTCCAGATTCCATTGATTGATCGACAACACAGCTTGGATCCAGCTTGTAAGCCCAATCAGGGAGCATATCGTTTCTCACTGTCTGAAGCCAGTTCCACTATCTCTTACCCATCGTACACAAGCTTTCTGCAAGTGTCCCAAAAGACAGCGACAAACATGTACTGCATATGGGCCTCCAAAGTGCACAACCAAACAGCAAATGTTTTCAGAAAAGCTGGGTGAAAAACGTTTAGGTACATCGTTGATTTAACCTGTGCATTTGCCCAGGAATATTTCTTGTGTGCCCTAAAACTCTGGCCCGTTCCCGGTGCAAAAGAAAAGATTTCTTTTCCGCAGAATTTGTTCTTCTTGTGTCTCCATGTGTCAAGAAATGATCATGTATCTATATAATTTCACAATAAAAGAAAATAGATGAATGGGCGACTTCAAAAAAGAGAATTTCTCCATACATATGGTGGCAAATGCTTTTATACAAGTTTAACGAGGAAATGTGTACAAAGAACTGCTCCCTCCGTTCACTTCTTATAAGGCGTACTTGATTTTAGAAAGTCAAAGTTCAAAGATTTTGACCAATAATTAGTTAGCTTACAAACATATTTAGTGTATAAAGATTACACCAAAATATTCATACCTAAAAGTACTTTTCACACAATGTGGACTTTATAGCTGTTAAGAATATATTTTTTGAGAAATTAATGGTCAAAGTTTGTTCCTAGGGATCAAATATGCCTTGTAAAAATTAACAGAGTATATGGTTAGCATTTGCAGTTTCCATGCCTTGACATATATTTCACTATCATGCTTCTCTCTGCGTTCATCAGTGTGGCTGGTGAAGACGTAAGCTTAACATTTCTCACATGGCAAAAGTTCTTCTCAATTTTTGATCAGAGGTGAATCAGGTCTGCATGAAAATTCACCACTTTCATTGTTGACAATGTTTTTATTCTTATACTTGGCTGTTCACCATCAACCTTTACATAGATATGCCTGCATTGAAATCTTAATTTGGTCACTTATCACAATCTTTCGTTATTTTCTCAAGGTCAAAATTAATCTGATCACCAACTTACATCACCCATCATCAATGCATCATGACCTACACTGGTCTAAGTCCAACCCTAGAACCCAATATCCCTTTTCAACCTAGGACAAGATATCGGCAACGACCATTGGAACCTCCTTTCTGGCTACACATCAAGTGTATGCAGAAGTGTGGGAATGAGAGAGTGGAGGTAGAGGAAAGGGCTGGCTACCTAGCTAGCATAGGGGGGACAACATCAAACCGGAGGAATCCGCAATGCCCTATCGCTGTCGCCGTTGCTTGGCCTGAGCTCCTGGTGTCGCCGACAGCGCGATCGGGGCGCTAGACGAGAGCCCCTGGGGATGTGGAAGGTGACATGGAATATCCCTGCCCATTTGGTGCTGCATGCCGAGAAGTAGTGGTAGTGGTGTTGGTGGTGGAGCTGATGGGGTGGTCCAGTGATGTCTCCCACCATAGCTGTGTAAGGTGAGCACTATACCATGACTGCAGATGAATCTGCAGCTTGCATGATCTGCTGGCTTGAATTAAGCTTCCCTTCCCTTGCATGGGGCAGTATTCCTGGTATAGGGAATCAATCATAGCCACTATCTTGTTTTTGGCCATGGTTCCAGTGGTGATAGGATGCCTGTCCATGCATGCTTTCTTGATCCTTGGAACTGCATACTAGCTGGTTGCAGAAGGCACATTGCAACTTTTGTGAGAGATGGTGGTGGTGTATGGTCATGATCACTTTCCCATGAGAGGGGAGCTTCTTTGGCAAGCTAATATCCTTGGCACTTGGAAGAGAACTTGCCTTCTGTGGATGGTTGTTTCATTAGCTAGACATGTGTCTATGTACTTGTGTATGACATAAATACCTGACTTTGATCGGGCACAATGTCACCAGCACACATGGTCTACATTCCACCTATTAAGGTGGCCTGGGCCACTTCAAATGCTCTGGAGAAGATATTCTAAAACTTTAGGCTAATGTGGTATTCTTTTATCTCATTTAATTGTTTAATATGAAATTACTACAAAATTTATATGGAGATCCTTAGCCTTAGGCTCAATTTGGGCCGCTATGGTATGTTATACGTTGCGTTTATTTATATGTTTCCATAGAAATTTAAAGTTGTAATTGTTATATTTTGTTTTTCAAATTAAATTAAGGTTAGTTAAAGCATTTTATCATGTCTATCTCTATCCCCTGTTTTCAGAATACAACAATATTATCATTAATTACACTTAGGTTAAAATGAAAGTTGTTTCTCAAAAAACAAAACAAATAACGATATTATTGTAATCCACCTCAATACTAAATAGAGCCTTAAGGTGCTACCATCAATAATGATGAAGTGGAAAAATTAGTTGCTACTACTTCCCTAAAAAAAAGTGCATTGTTCAAGTGCATAACTAGAAATACATTCTTTTTGGGACAGTGGTAGTACATTACATGGCATATTTGTCGCATTGAACACACAATCTTGTGCTAATAGTGGATTTTCTTGTGTTTTCCCATAGCGTGGGTTATGTTATATCAAATGTGAGCTTATTTGAGGATGGGTGTATGAGATATACCCATGCCAAGATGGATAGAGCTGAATTGTGGTCCATAAAAGTGCCATTACACCATGTCCCATAATCCTTAACTACAAATCTATCGGTAAATGCCTCAATATTATCCTCGATATGTGTTGGGAAAAGCTTTACTAACACATAGGGTCTGTCAGGACAACTGTATTCTGGCAAAGTTTTTTGCTAACAGATAAATTGACATGGTAGATAGTACCACATTCCTAGCGGAACATGAGTTATATAATTACTCAGGTGCCAAATGCAGTCCAACCTAGTTAACCCTTCTATGTGAAGTGATCGAGAATAGAAGCATAAGTGAAGTAACTGCAAAAGTAAATGAATAATAATAACAGATAAATAGATGTACTGAGGTCAACCCTTTTTGCATTGATTGTGAAATTGCCATGTAAAAAAATGTGATTGAAATAAAATAAACCAGTCAACCTCAGTCGATGTTGAAGTTGAAACTTGGAACTCTCACCACTACTAGCCCACATGGGAGTCATCACTCCGTGACTGGACATGCCCCCAGCAGACCATAGTAAGATCTCATTGGGCTGCATCTGAACATGCATCTCACATTAGATGAAAGAGAACCATTTTCAAATCAAGGTTGTAGTTGTCAACAAATAATAGAACGTTTCTGCATGATGAATCAATGCCCATCATGGTTTCTAGTGACATTAAGAGGACGTATAATTGCCGGCAAGGTATGCATTAATCATTTCAGTTTTCGCAATTCTTGTCTCGGACGCAGGAAGTTCACATGAACTTAATTAGCAAGAATAGATTCTTGTTCATGTGGGTTATTTTGCCAATCCTCTTGTCCAAAATAGTGGACCCGAACGCAACTTGCAGCCATGTTCACGACCTTCTTTATATATGGCCTAAACTAAATGCTACTATATATATACAAATACAGTAGCTAATTGTCTCCATGAGTACAGAACACCAAATACGTAACGCTTCATATGCACCAGTTCATTTTAACCCGGCATATAGGAGACATTTTCCATCTATCCAAGCTCCTATGCAGGGCTCAAGTTTAGAATATATGTGCCAGTTCTAAAACACAATAGACACGCAAGGTCTTGTCAGCTTATATGATGGTTCTTCTTATCAACCGGTAATATAAGACCCCCAACAGTCCATGGATGACTTAGCTTATACATGACGGTTGGAGGTAAGAACAATAGCATTTGGGTCTCATATCTCATGTGTGCCTATTGTTGTTGAGAACCGGTATAGGGGCCACTGGAAACAGCATGTGCATCTCATATGTTTCGATTCTTTAATAGAATTGGCACATATGTTTCTGACATACATATTGTTCCTCCCACCCCAGGTCCAGCTCGAATGGGCAAAATAGAGTGGTGCTCTGTTTTTGCTCTACCAACTAGGGAGGGGGAGGTTTTGCTCCACGCATGTCTCTTGACAAAATTTTCTGAACAGAGTATTTTGGTAATTGAACTTGTATGATTTGGCATTGCTTAATTCAAGCATCGATCAAATTTAAATTCATGTCAAATAAACCAAACAAAATTGAGCTGCACAAGGACGCTAGGTAAATTCTCTCTTAATATTAATCATGTCATTAATTTGCACGCATTATACATGTCTCCACACGCAGCTAGCAGTAGAAGCAGGATATACCAGCCGAGCCCCTGGCAAGGCAGCCCCACTGCCAGTGATTTCAAATTTGTTAGAGATCTATGTTTTCCGGTGCTCTAAGATTAGTTTATCTTGATTTGTCCTCCATTTCTCTCATTTGTGGTAAATTTAAATGGTAAATTGTACTCATGGTTGCTAAATTGCTCAACACAGTTCTCTAATTTCTCTTGTTGATTTAGATCTATATTTCACTTCTCTTTTTAAGTTCATTTAAGTGCTAGATCTCTTCTATCTTAGACCCTTAGATAGTAGATTGCAATTATGGGATGATGATATTTATTTGATAGATCTAGGTAATGTTAGAGCAATTTAGAGATTATACAATAGTTCCTTTAATAAGTGATAAATGTATGTCGATTTAATATATGAATTTTTGATAAATCTAGGTGACCTATTGATTTTTGGAGTAAGTTAGAGATTATACAAATTAAATAATATATGTATGTGGACTTATTTTATTAAGTAGGGATGGTCATATGCTTTGATAAATCTAGGTCTTGTATTAATTTGGGAGTAACTTGATTAGAGATTGTACATCAATAATTTTTTTCATAGTAAGCGATATATTTATGTCCATGTAATTTATGGCATAGGTTTAATTTAAATAATTTCATATGTACTGAGATTCACAATGGATCAAAGATGGATGTACGATGCAATGCACGGCTGCATAGAGTATACCAGGGGAGTAACTGCCTTCGCGACCGCGGCTACGAGTTCAAAATCATTGGATGTGCCGGAATACATGTGTTGTCCATGTATTGATTGCAGAAACGAGAGAATTTCATGCACAGTAAGTCCATTCACATCTCATTACAAGGGTTTTATGCCTAACTATACATGTCCAAACAACCATGGTGAAGATGAGGATGTAGAGAGAGATCGAGACAATAACGACATACCGAATGATGAAGCCGGATATGAGACTGATGAACCTAATATAAATTAGATGTTGTGCGGCGGGGAGAGGTGTTACACAAATGATATGAACTTCCATAAGTTTAAGTGCATGCTAGAGGACTAATAAAAACTCCGTTTTACCCTTGTTATAGGAGGAAGACATCAAGTTACACGTCATTCTATCACTACTCCTCAATATACCATTTAATGTGTAAAATCATTATCATGATTAATATTTTGTGATGAATAATTGGCATTACAAATGATTTATTTAATAAAATTTAGTTTGAAAATATATGTGTATGTTAGTGTGAGTGTGTGTGACTAATGTGAATCAAGTTGAAAAGAACTTATGCTCGAATATGGTTTCTTTATTTTTACATGTGTAGGTAAGTCTTAAGGTCTTAAGAGTATTATCGGTGATGGATCAAGAGTCGACTTGGGAGATGTTGATGTCCGGATGATTGGAAGATCATACGGGATAGTAAAGGCTAGAGATCAATGCACGTGGAGGTGAAGATTCCATATGGCATATAAGAGGAATTGTGTACGTATGGAAAGAGGAGTCTATTTTGGATAGGAGTCAAAGATTGAAAAGTTTGAGTCCTAGTAGTATTAGGAGTTGAATGTAGTAGATTAGAAGTTCTACTCCTAGTTTATGTATGAGGTTTTAGGTATATATAGATGAGGAGTTGAGGCTCTAAGTGTATCGAGTTTTTGAGAAGAGAAAAATTAGGGTTTAGCCTAGAGCCATGACTTGTGTATTAAAATTGAGAGAGGAGTACTGTAGTTGCACTTTATAAACACATCTTGATGCAATAAAATCGATCTACTTTAAAGAGTATCTTCGGTTTGTATTTTTCTGGATTCCAACGGTTCAACTGACAAGGACGCGGCGGTCAGACCGACGGGAGAGCGGCGGTTAGACTGACGGCAAGGTGGTGCATTCTATCCAGATTTGAGGGTTTCTTTTATTCCAGAAAATATTTTAGTTTTTAGTGTTCCTACCATTCATCGCTTCTCTGATAGGCTTAGTTCCTGTGTTCGGTCCTAAATAATATAGAAGCTAACATATCATGGAAACTATATGAAATTAATTTCAAATTAATTCGTAGTTATCTAGTTATTGACGACGTTTAAGCCTAGTTGCTACCGTGATAACAAAAAAACAGTGCTGCAGAAAGCGTTTTGACTAATATATGTAGCCACCAAAGCATCAGGAGTGTTCTGCATGCCGATTTGGCTTTCTCAGCGGTGGTAATAACCAAAATCATAGTATTTTTTTTACCGATGATTCCTTGGGTTAAATTTTTTACAATACTGGATATAGATAGCTAGGTCAGTCGAGGTTTCATAAAATAAAGTTATTGGAACCCGTTAGATTGAATTTGGTACGGGCATATTGTTAGTGTGTGTATATATATATACACACTTAGTGGCACCTAAGTTTTGGATATGATACCCACTGGTATCAAATCTAATACCAATATGTACCAAAATCGTAGGTATCAAACCTAATATCCCATAAATACTAGTTCTATTACTTAGCTACCAGACTAGGTACCCAAGGTATCAATTCTTATAGTACCAGACCCAGTATCGGCATGTAGCCTGGTACCTATGCATCAAATTGGTACCTATAGTATCAGATGTGCTGTTTTATAGTATTTATCAAAGACAAAAGACATGATCATGAAGGTGTACCTCTATGGCTTGTTTCCAATTAGCACATAGCCCAATAAGATACATGACCAGGTCTAGACTCTAGATGAATGTGCAGACAACTCAGTCGTTCAAAAATAACACGCAAAAAGAGTCAGGGACGAGCAGACTATCATAGTGGGGTCATCCAAGCCGCCCTGGTGCCCTACTCGTGGAGGCATGGAGAGCACAAAGCATGTTCGAAACCACGCGCATGGATACTGTGGTTGGACGATACCGTCCTGTGTGCATCCGTGCGGGATGACGTCCCATAGTTTTTCTCCACACACATATATATACACACACCAGTATTTCCTATAGCATAACTAACTTAGTGTAGCACACCTACTGTACCGATCAATCTGAACCGTCCGATTGTGCATCAACGGCATCAAACCACCCACAAAGCCAATTATATACGCAGCACAGCAAGCTTCTCTGCCTTGAAGCAGAGCAATAGCTAGACACCCTCCTCCCTTTCTTCCTGATCGGTATCATCTGCCGTACGGCAGCTGCTGGTACTGGCACAGACATGTAGGCCCTACAGGACATGGGGCTCACATGTCAGTGCCAGTCCCTTTCTTCCATGGTGAACTGCGTGGTGCGCGCGATTCCGAGGCGAGCACCAAGCTGATTGAGGTTTGCTTCTTCCTTTCTTCCGATCCTTGTTGCTTACATCCCTATTTCTCGATCTCTGAGCTTTCACCCATCGATTTCTGCTCGAATAATAAAGTTATTGGAACCCGTTAGATTGAAATTCAGCACCATACGCAATGGGTTTGATTAGTTTGTTGTCCAATGTGTTTACTACCACAGAATAACCCTTTCATACCGTCCTATCAGTGCCGGTTGAAGAAAACCCGGCACTTATAGGGTATTTTTTGTCCACCCTCTCCACCTGCGTCCTCTATAGAGAAGAACCAGCACTGATGGCACCACATCAGTGCCGGTTCATTAAAAGAACCGGTACTGATATCAGTACAGTTCTTTTAATGAACCGGCACTGATGTGGTGCCATCAGTGCCGGTTCTTAAATTAACCGAGATAAAAAGTGGAGCCGAGCCAAGGAAGCCAAACACGCGAAAGTCGGGATATTTTATCGATCCTCTCGATCCCTCTCGTCTCTCTCGCTCTTACTTCTCTCTCGCTCTCGCTTCTCTTGCTTCTCTCGTCCCCTCCCCAGAGAGCGGCGGCACCCTCTCCCGGCGAGCAGCGGCGGAGTCCACTCCCGGCGAGTGGCGACGGCATACAGCGACGACGTCCACTCCCGACGAGCAGTGGCGGCATCCTCTCCTCGGCAAGCAGCAGCGGCGTCCTCTCCCGGCGAGCAGCGGCGGCGCCCTCCTCGCCTACTTCCTCCTCTTCTCCGACTTCTTCATCAACCGCGCGAGTGCCTCTTCTCCTCCTCTTTTTGGTTAGATTTGTAATTCAGATCTGTGGATATGTTCTTGATCTCCGGCTTGATTTTTAATTTGTGATTATGCAATTCTTTTTGGGTGGGGGGAGGGAGCGGTAGAAGTTGATTCATCGGCTCAAATTGCCGATGCATCGAGCCTACTGTTTTTTTTTAACTCGTGTACCTCATCAATATTAGGTCTTACATCCGGCATTGATGGACTCCCCCCATCAGTGCCAGAATTCCAGTGCCGGTTGGGGGCCTAGCACTGATGACCTTTTCCAACCGGCACTGATGGTCCCTCCTATGATAGTGGTTGCTGAAATTTACAAATCAATAATTAACTGTACTACGTAGCCCATTCAGGGTTTTGTCATAATAAGAAAGATCTATGACTTTATCAAAGCTTTCTGTAGAGTTCTCAATCATTGAGTTTGGATGGGTGGGTTCAATGATATGATATGGTTATGCCATCTCCATTGCACATCATCCTGGAGCAACGAAACCAACGGCAAACATGCATTCCCTGGTTTTAGTTCAAACTCAAGGGGATAGAAGCTATCCCTCTGCTAGGCCAACAATGAGGGAGAGTTGTCCCTAACGAAGGAGCCAACCCAGCACTGTGTACGCTCTGAGTTAATTACATATGTAATTGAACCACTGATATATGGATCCATACGTTAGTAACTCAACTGTATGTGCAGCTAAGTCAGATGATCTGCTTTCGTGGTGTACACAAGGATATAAGGAGCAGCAAATGAGCCGGCCCATAGCCACATACTAATACTAACCTATGCTAATGCGGAGGAGAGGAGTGAGAAACAACTCGTCAAGAAAGGTCGACGTAAGGCACAAGATACCGGAGGAGTTAACATGAGGGCATATGAGAGAAGGTTTGGGAAAGAGGAAGAAAAAAAAATTAAAAATATTAATATTTGCGCCAATTTTTCTGTTCAAGGTTGTCTCAACTAACTTAGAGTTTGAACTGTGCTCAACTATTAAAACTTGAATAACATCTTACCCACGATGAGAGAGTTAGAGGTAGGGGCCAGAGGAGACGACGGATGGTGGAAGATCTGGTTGGTGCCCAGTGGCTAGGCTGATAGGACATCACCTATAAGTTAAAAAAGAATAAGAAAATAGAGTTAAAAATTAAAAAGATACTGGAGAAGAGACGATTATAATTTTCTATTCATATGTAGGCCCGGCTCAAGTTAGATGGTAAATACAAAGTCAATAATAATAAAGAAAGAAGTTTGATGGAAAATTATAGCAAACTGCCGACAAGACACATGGTTTAACTACAGGCCCGAAGTTATTATATATTGCAGGTTGCCGGTTGGGACACCTTTGATTTACTCACTATAACAAGTGTGTCATGTTGGATCATGGTTTCGAGGATCTGGATATCTGTTTGTTTAGCACGCCCAGTGTGATCTCGACCAATGTTAGGTTGGGGTGTTCAAAAGAAATGGTTACTTAGGAGGAACATTGACAGTGAACATTCAGGACTGGTATTTTGTTGTGATGCCTTTGTAACCTAGTTTAAATGTCAAGAAAGCGCATAAACTTTTTTTTTCTGGACAATAGAGAATAGACGCTAATAATGAGTGCCTTTTTTGTTGTGTACAATGAAAACGGATTGTTCTAGAGGGCTGCCGTGGAGGAATGGAATGGATGATGCGGTATGCATGATTTGATGACTTAGGAGGTAGTGCATCCCTATCTGTCCAAGCTAAATGCTCAGCAAGCAGCCAAATAATGATGTGTTTGTGACCTCTTCAAAAGTTTGTGGATGCAGTGCAATGCCACAGCAAAAGTGGAGGCTACGTGCTCTAGTTTCTAGTTAGCACGGTCCATCAAAATAAATTAATTAGGCTCCTAATGCACATAATGGAATGTTTTACGTCGTGATTCTCGTGTGGTATTGCGGCCCGTGATAGGAAGAAAATATATTTTAGTAGCAAATTTAATTCTGTATCAAAGGTATCCTGCATTATGATCCTATTGAAAATATGTTCTTCTGTACATTACAATAATTTATAAAATACTATGTGAATAGAGAAAACATATATAACAAACAAGAGTGAATATTCGCATGCCGTACTTGCTTTAATTTCATCGCATTTCGCTGTAAATTCTAAAAAAATATTTTTATTCTCAAATTTAAAATAAATGGGAAATTTGAAATATATAGAAATTGAACTATATGGGATTTGGTTTGTTGAACACTAGGAACACAATTCTTGAAACAAATGCATCTTTAGGCACTTCTAGAAAAAATACCATCTGTGATGGATGGAAAGTGCCATATGTGTTGGATGGACGCCTTGTCGTATATAAGTGGTCATTGATATGAGACCTTATCTGTGTTGGATGATCATCCGACAGACGGGCCAGAGTAAAACCCCGTCACAGATGTGGCTCACCCTAAACTAGTATTATTTTATGATACGTCATAGATGACTCATCTGTGATGGACTGTAAACGTCACCCATCACTAATGACTTGTTCATCTATGATGGGTTATACTACCATCCATCACAGATGACATCTGTGACGGGGTGTAGTCACAACCTACCACATATTGGCTCATCTTTGATGGGTTAGAGTTATCACCCACACTGATATGATTTTTCAAAAAAATAATTTGTTTTATTAGCTAGTCTCAGGAATTGCTAGCCATTCCCTCTATAAAAAATAACAGAACAGATATATTCCCAAATCCATCCCAACATATCCCATAACCATTTGCATACACATATATGCACTTCTCATATATACACATTTATAGTACATTATTCAGTTGTTTCGACATGCGTAAATCCTTCTGACCTCCAACCCTAATAAGCATAATACTTCTTTGCTTCATATGTCATCGGTAGTTTGTTTTCTTTAAGGAAGCAAGTCTTTTAGTAAGTTAAGTAGTTCATTGAGACCTTTGTCGGACCATCTATTACTTGCCTTCAGCTTCATGAGCACCAGAATGGCAAACAACTTCGTGTACTTCCGTTTGCATCCCGAGTACAGAGGTGTCTCTATGTTCGTCACTGAAATAGTGAACTTCTCATAGTCCCTCTTGTTATAAGCTAACTACTCAACATCACATAACAATGCATTAAGGGTATCATTGTCGACATCAACAATGTCACCACCCAACAGAGAGGGAATAGACATGTCATCTTCATCCCGTTCATCATCCTATCCGTCGATCGCCTCAGGGACAGTAGCATTCAAACGATCTTGCTCGCCATGCTTAGTCTAGCATGTATAACCCATCATGAATCCTCCATGTATCAAATGAGGCGGTAACTTCACTCTTTCTTCAAACATCTTCTCGTTTTTGCAATCTATGCATGGACAAACTATATATTCATTATTCCTCCTTGACTTGTTATCCACCGCAACATTCAAGAATTCAACAATGCCAATCCTATACTCTTGGCTCAAACGATTACTACTATACATTCAACTTCGATCCATCTGCAGGACTAAAAACTGATAATAAATCAAACTCACAAGCAATAAATATATTTAACGTATATCTACGTAACTACACATGAACCTAGCCACAAAATTAGTTCAAATAATTTTTTTACCCTCCAAAAAAGAGCAAAGAATCACCCTGCTTAGTAGGATGAAAACGGTCAGAAACGGTATCATTTTATATTATTTTTACGGAAACGGTCACGGTATGGTCAGGAATTTTCAATATTTATGACTTTAATTATTTAGTGGCAACTTCAATACAACACTAATAGAAATTAGGAAAATTAAATTTCTAGAAACGGAAACAACCGAAAACAATATTAATTTTATATTATTTTTATAGAAACGGTATCGGTACGATCAGGAATTTCCGTACCGTTTTCACCCATACCCTTAGCCCTCCCTCGTGAAATATGAATAGTACACAAGGTTGGGATGACAAAACAATCTAGGATGGTATATATAGATGGCCATTTACTTATGTCAGGGTTTATAAGTCAGGACCCATCCGAGATGAATTGAGTTATCTCTGACGAGTTGTATTGCAAGACCCGTCATAGATAAGGGATCATTTGTGACGGATCTGTACTTTATAACCGAAGATGATATGTGTCAGTTCAAAATGAAGACCCATCACATTATGACGAGTAATCTATGACAAATCATGCCCCGCAACCTCATCTCAAACGGTCTCTTTTTAGACCCTAAGAGATAAGGTCATCCAAGACACGGCAAGCTCACCCATCAAAGATGACTCATCACGGATGCCAAGTTCTATGGTAGTGAGGTAAAGCTCCAACTCCTCAATTTTTAATAGAACTTTAATTTAAAAAATGGGAAAACAATTACATGTCTAGCTAACCCTACTTTTCCACCAGCTCTAGCTTTGTTTTTTTTTTGAGCTAGCTAGATGCCCAACTTAGGCAGCATCGGTAGAGCTTATGGGATGAGCTAATCACACGCGCACAAAACAAGACAGGTTATTAGTGCATGATTAATTAAGTATTAACTACTGTAAATTTAAAAATGGATTATTTGATTTTTGCAAGAAACTTCTATAAAGAAAGTTTTTGCAAAAATTACTATTTAGCAGTTCGAAAAAAGTACTTATGGAAAACGAGTAGTAGCTCAGCTTATAAGCTAATTTAAATGATGCCTTAAAGAGGTTGGAGCTTTACCAATAGGCCATAATGTAGATATACAAAACTAGAACTTCAAGCTGGCATGAAAACGTATAACAAAAAGAAACACATGTAGCTATAATGTACTCCCTCCGTATAAAAATGTAATGTTTATAGTTTGCGAGCGATTAACTATACCATAAAAACCTGTTTTTTACTAAATAAGGTCTACATAAACCCCCTTAGGTATGAAAAATGGTACTCTACCTTTTAAGTATGAAAATTGGCTCAAATAACCCTTGAAGTGGTTATCTAGATGGCTTTGCCATATAGATAATAATGTGGTAGCAATATTGCTCGCATGGCACAAAGTTAGTCCATTAGACCCAAGTTAACCTAGCCGTTTCTTTTCATTCATTGAACGACAAGTCTAAAAATTACATATTAGCAGTAATGTACATCATTCTCATGTCGTTCTACTTATGAAAAGTACTTATTGACTCTATCACTATGTTATTGTGTCCTCCATAGTCCATGTGACCAAAACACCGTCACATCATCGTCCAAGCAGCAAAATCACCTATAAACCCACTTTATGGGGTTATTTGCACCAATTTCTTTACTTTAGAGTGTAGAATACCCGGTTTCAAACTTAAGGGGTTAAAGTAAACCAAAATCAATACTTAGAGGGGTGAAGTAGACTTTTTGCCTTTTATACTAAGATACCTACAATTAACTGTAGTACTAATATGTAATTATAGGTATCTTGGTATAACATAAAAAAACAGGGGTATTAACAGTAAACAATGCATTAAAAAGGTGTTCTGAAAAATGTGTGCGCACTACATTTTGAAAAAAAAAGCCTTAAAGAAATAAGCATTACTTTTAAACGGAGTGAGTATTAGTGTTTTCCTGTAATATACATCTTAAATAATGCGTGTTTCCATTGATCTTATATGTTACTACTTGATTGTGTTACAAGATAATGCTCTGTAGCAGTGCGGTGCGAACAGTGGACCTGGCCCCAACCAGTGATAACATGTATTTAATTACTCAACAGTGTAGCTTTTCAAGGTTGAAAACCTCTGAAGTGCCGATATCAAGCGCTCAACTTTGTTACCGTGATTTAAAACATCGATGTAATGCCATCAAGTACTAAATATTGTGCCATCAGTAACTTAAAAAATCAGTGCCATAAAAAGTTGCTTTTCTATTTAGTTGCTATATTTTCTATCTATTTTATATAAAAAAGGGCTTTACCTCTACAAATCCCTATATTTATAGGCAGTGGCAGATCCTTTTCTAGAGCCCAAACAAAACCTACTATGATGACCACCGATGTTGTCAAATGGCAATGACGCAGTATGCTCACCCTTCTGCCGAGCGCCGGTGAGTCCAGACACCTGTCCATGGTAGCCGGGTGTTGGATCCGCCCATGTCTATGGGGGGCACACATACACATACGCGTATATGGATGGTTTGAGTAGCGTATAAGTTTGAGTTTGGGGGTTGAACTTCTACTCTCATACTCTCAAAGATACAGAATTGCATGTTTTCTTAGCAACAGCATAGATGGACCACCAAATTTAACCATTTTACTACAAGACAAAGCAACATAAAAGTGCAATTTTATTATGAGATATCATAGATTAACCAATTAGTTTCTATTAAAGTAAACCAGCCAACCATTCTGACCAACACTACCCTCAACACACCTTTTTCCTGCAGTTTTCTTACAAACTCATCATGCTGCTTTTCTTTCGTCTATAGGGAGGTCCTAGCGATGGCAATAATACACAATCCTCCGCCGAGTTGTGGGGGCAACAAGATCCTGCCCCCCTCTCTCTCTCTCAGGGTCTCTGCAGCTACATTGCCACCATTCCTTAAACCATACAGAGCTTTCTCTCTCTCTCTCTCTGTATGTGTGTATGTGTGATGATTTCACCCAATAAGTAGAGAATCTTTTGTGTATAGGACATCTGGGAGGAGAGACATTTGAGGGAGGAGGATATCTCTTGATTGTCAGCATCCCCCCTTTCTTCCCTTCATATAACCTTCCTCAACTCATGGAGGCCTAACCCACCCACACTGCACCACTCAATACTTCTTCAACAACAATCCCTCCTCTCTCTCTCTCTCTCTCTCTCTCTCTCTCTCTCTCTCTCTCTGTGGAACAAAGGAAGAGTTTCCAAGACCCCTGAAGAAACATCTGGAACAAAATTTCTACATGATCAGTTGAGAAGACCTCTCAGATAGCTGCATGCATGAGAGCTTCTAATTAAGGTGATTTCTCTCTCTCGCTCTCTCGTGAAGCTCTCTGACTGTCATCGCTTGCATGGAAGCTAAGTCTTCATCAGTCAGAGCATTTGCATGGAAGCTATGTCTCCATGGTGAACTTTTTAGAAATTAATTACTGTATGAGCATATATGCTATTCATCAAGCTTTATTACCACAGTTCATTGTTCCCTTGTGTCACAAAGGAGTTCCTCAGTTTCTTCCATCCTAATTTCTAGTGAAACATAATTTTTAATTAATTTTGTGGTGGTTTGTTTTTATTGGATCCTTTATTGTGCATGCATGGGCACAATCCAAGGCACATGCTGCTTTCTTTTGGTTATTTTGAGATATAAAAAAATGTTCAAGGGGATTTGTACTTCACACCCATACTGCAAAAAGTGCAATCATGTTTACTTGTCACTCACATCTAGTAACTACCTCTCCTTCCTTGTGTTTGTGTGTTTTTTGCATTTCCTATTCATTGATGAAAAAATGTTTGTTTTTCTTTGTACTTCTTTGCTCAACGATTAGCTATAAATACATTGAATACTAGTTGTACTAATTTTGCAAGGCACCAGCTGCAAACATTAAATCCCTGTGTTGCATGGTCCTTTTCCATCATGCAATTGTTCCAGGCACCAACCCCCACTCTTCATTGAATCTGGCACATGCTGTACATTTCATGCTAGCTGCACTTGATGCTTCAGAACACATCCAACTAGCTAGTGAGTTTTATTCAGAATTATGGAAAACCGAAGCGCGTCGCAGTCCGAAAACTCACAACTACTATTTCACATATGGTTTTCGAAAACAAGCCATAGAATTTGTCCATCAATATCATGTGCTCAATTATGTATCAAAATCAATATATATATAGGTACTGACTGATCATGGCAAGCCTGCATTTGAACCCTGAGGCCGGCCTACATAAATGGACAGAGGGATGAGGCCAAGTTGCCAACATCTTGTGCAAAAAAAGGAGAACAGCAAAAGGAGAGGAAGAGCAAGTAACAAGTCATGCCTATATGATGATGGGGCCTTGTGCTGTGAGAGCTGCTGCTGCTTGAGGTGAGCACTGTTCCATCTGAAAACAGCACAGAGCATTAGTGCAATCACCACTGTTTGTTATCCTACCTTACCTTTTATTTTTTGGAGGCACACACATCTCTCTCTCTCTCTCTCTCTCTCTCTCTCTCTGAAGAGTATGTTTATGCTACAAGCTGGAGTTTGGTGCATGATGAGGATACAAGGGACATGAGTTGCATGGAGGCCCCATATGTCTTCCTTAATGCCTTGATGCTTTGGGCATTGAAGAAAAATGCTAGGCACACAAGCACAAATCTAACAGACCTAGATTTCAGGGATGCCCAACTCCCAGAAAAATCCAGTTCTTTTGGATTGTTCCTATACTGAAAAAGTTGTCATGGATTTACTTATTTATTCTCTTCTCTTCCTTAGGGAAATCTTAATTACCTTATCCTGGATTTCTTGCTTCCTTAAAAAGATGTCGCTAATGAGGCAAGATCCAACTCTCAAACTTTTGTCACTAATGTGGCCAGCACAGTGTCTTTGTATTGGATGATGAGTGTGTGTGTGGTTTGGGCACAAGTCACATCAACACACACCATCAACAAAAGGAGCTAGCTAGAGTGATCCTAATCAAATCAACAGGACCCCTAAAAACGCCACCAAGTGTTTGTGTTATGTGTGACCCTAACTGTGAAGTCATGCTTGCATAAACACCAAGAAAATGCATAAAAAAACACACCAATAATATATACACTTTTTTCATCAGGGATACTCTGAAGGTGAAAGGCCATAGAGAGCTATAGTATGGGACTCACAGAAAGTTAGCCAACAACACTGAACACACACACACACAATTGAAGGTGTGGTCCTGAAAGCTCCTCTCCCTTGGAGTATATATATTAGCAGGGCTGATTGTGCCTTTTCTCTAAAGGGAGAGAAGGGCCACATCTTAGCCCCCTCACATTTGCGATGAGCTTAAGCTTCAGCTTTTTAGCTGGCAGATCTTAAGGCTTCAGAGTTTCTCTTTAATTCATCAAGGTATGGATCCACTTTAGCATGATGCATTGCATCTGTTTTGCCTGGATGGAGCTTTACTTGAGTTTCAAAAGCTTTGTCCAACCTATTATTGTTTTGATGATATGTTTTCTTTTGATTTTGTTGTTTCTTAGAATCAAGCTCTGCAATTTCATCGATATTTTCTAGTTTCCTGTCACATACTTGCTTGTTCTGTTCGAGCAATTTCTGAAAAATAACCAGCCAACAGCATGCTAGCTTCGTGCTTTTGGAAATGCTAGATAGAAGATCAGAACGGTTTATCTAGTTCTGTTCAGGCATTTTTGTTTGACCAAGTTATAGGAAATTTATGCTATGTTATAAAATTCTGTGTTGCTGGAAATTAGACAGAACCAGCAAGGTTTTTGTCAGTTTCAGTTACTGTTTATGTTCAACTCAGATGTAGTTCATTGCAATTGCTTATTAGCAATATTCAGTTATATTGTTTCTTAAGATAATGATGAGTTCAGTCAATTAACCAGAGCATCCTTTGCAGGATATCAAGAAGTTCTTCACCATGAAGTACATGAAGCTTGGGACAAAGCCTGACACATTCTACACCGAAGAAGCTGTCAGGTAAATGTCACGCATTCCTATTTCCGTTTGTCGTTTCAATGAATATTTATAATTATTTTGACTTGGTTGCATTACAGGTCGGTACTGTCAGACGTACCTGCCGATCTCATCATACATGTCAACAACACAAAGTATCAGTTACACAAGGTGCTGGTTTTGCTCAGTGATGCAAAATTATCCTTAGTACCACTTTTGAAGCATTTGCTACATTCTTCACAGTGCTGATGAAGTTGCCTATCCTTCATTTTTAATGATTTAAGATATACATATTGATCACAGACTTATCTAGTTTAAAAATATTATATCAACTCAATAGTCAATCAAAATACCTTGGCCACCTAATCCAATCTGAGGAACATCACCCCTGAAAAGATTTGTTCCATACTGAAAGCCAAAGTTGATTGAAAAGATACTCTTGGCCATCCACTCCAATTGCACCCTTATCAAGGTATTCAAATCTGATAGCCACACTACCATTGCAAATCACTGAATTATTAAGACATTGGATACACATAGAAATATAGAATATGATAGGAGGCGCTGAATCAGATCTTTCTTTCTCTGATAGTTTATCATGTCACATGTTCCCCAATGCTGCTTACATTCTTTAAGCAATGTCACAGGCCTAATGATGATGTGAAGTTGTGAACTAAGGTACCTTTACTAAGTCACGGCTTGCAATGATTAGCATACATCAAAGCCTAATGATGGTCTCAAACCAACTCTATCTTTGTTTAGTCATCCTTTCTGAATGACGAACCTACATTGGTTTAGATTCATAGGCCTGAAGATCTGCTTTGCCAAGATTGTCGTGGTACAAGCATCAAAGAAAGCATTAAAAATTGCTTGTAATGCCCTTTTCTGATCCACGCCTCAAAAGTTTCTTCTGAACATCACAAGAACCCTGTTAGGAAAGTTGCGGGAATAGAATGCAAAGTTCTCTTTTAGTTCAGTATCGGGAATGCCATTGGGAGTAGTTTAGTAGTAAAATTCTATAGTGGTAAAGCAGTAAAACTAACTTTTTCGTGAAAATAAAACTGAAGCTTAAGCTTTGATTTGAGGCGTTTGAGTAGGTTACCCTAGTGATATTCAATAATACTTCGTTTATATTGCTTGATTTATGCTTCCACGAGTAAGCTTCTGATCAATGATGCACATCTTGCATGGAACTAAAGAAAATAAAGCTGAGAGAAACTATTTTTGCATGGACAGAAGTGTTACAGCATTTATGCTTTCATAAAAAATACGGTGCTTTTAGGTTTGAAATTCGAGATAACCTGTGATTAAGTTGCTGTGAATGCAGATTAACTCTGAAGCCTGAAATCCGAATTGCTGTACTTTCTGTTCTCAAAATTACTTGCAGCTAAATTTCTGTTCGCACTATGAAAATGCGGCTACAGAAGGCACCGGTTGCAATCCGCATTATCAAGTATGCAAGCAATTATCTAGGGCACTGGCTTTTCATAAAAATGAATAGAGAACGATCAAAAGTGAAAGTGCTCTTGCTAATTTAAGTTTCCGATTTGCATCAATTTCCGGTTAAAAACTAGAACAATGTGCATTACCATAACAAAGTACACAGCTTGGTTCAGAGCAAAACAAGGGTGATTTGAACAAAATAAGAACTTCTGATAACACATCCCTCTTTGTAGAAAAGTTGGAAGTAAAAAAATAATAATCATAGTTTAAGGACATAACATAACTATGGTGACTCCAAAGGTGTCAGTTTTGCCAAGTCATTTGTATTGCCTTCAGATTACGCTGGATAGTTTTTTTTAACTGCCAATTCAAAGTTTACACCTGAGAAAAGTATCACAAACTAAAAACAGAGAGATGTTGAACTTGAAAAAGGGGAAATTATCACAAACTGAAAACAGAGAAGTTGATCTTGGCACATAACTGGAAGAATTCCATTGAAAAAAAAAATAAAAATGAACAGGAAGACAACTAAAACAACAAACAAGTAGGCCAGAAATTTTGGTCAGTTTCCGTTTTCCAATGCCCAACCTGTTGATTGATTTCAGGTGTTTTTACCCTGTAGTTCCCCCTCCTCCTCAAGTGCGGCCTCCTGCAGCGTCTCTGCTCCGACACCGACGACGACGAGCAGCCGCCGGTGCCGGTGCCGGTGGCGCTGCACGACATCCCCGGCGGCGAGGAGGCGTTCGAGCTGTGCGCCAAGTTCTGCTACGGCATCTCCATCAACATCAGCGCCAACAACTTCGTGCCGGCGGCGCTCGCCGCCAGGTTCCTCCGGATGACGGAGTCCGTCGCCAAGGGCAACCTCGTCGCCAAGCTCGACTCCTTCTTCGACTCCTGCATCCTCCAGGGCTGGAAGGACCCCATCGCCGCGCTCCAGGCCGCCTGGCGCGTCTCCGGCTGGTCCGAGAGCCGCATCGTCCAGCCCTGCATCGACGCCATCGTCGAGAAGATCCTCATGCCGCCATCAAAGGTCACAACCTTTTCTCTGTTACTGTCACTGTCCATTGGGTAGTTCACTATTTTGGCGCCAAAATTTTTAATTCTGGCGCCATTTCGGATTCAGTTTCTTGCTTGATTGAGTCAGGGTTTACAAATGCGATCCGTCACCGGTTACCGCCCCCTAGCGGCTTCATCGATAACCGCGCCTACAGCTTGATTACCGATGAAAACTAGTGAAATTTAGATAAATTTTGCCAGAAATTTGAATTTTAGTTTGAAGTTTTTAGAATATAAGTCGGTTTATACAGCGGTTTTTAAATGCGAATTGGCTTGATAAAGCCGATAACTAAGCGGTTACATCGTATTTTGAAACCAAGAATCCCACACGATTCACAACAGCCTAGCAAGAATTTGGATATTTTATTAATTAAGTGATGAAATTACATCTGTTTTAGTTTCTTCTAAAATACTCGCTCCATCTCTAAACGTATGACATTTGTTACTTTAATTTTGAACTAATCAACGTCAAACAAAAAAAATAGAGGGAGTAGAAACGAATTTAGTGCGATTTGACAAATTTGTTTGAAAATCCGTAAAAATTTGTATATTTGTGCAGGTGACATGGTCCTACACATACACGAGGCCGGGGTACGCGAAGAAGGCCCACCAGTCAGTGCCCAAGGACTGGTGGACGGAGGACGTGTCGGAGCTGGACATCGAGGTGTTCCGCTCCGTCATCTCCACCGTGCGCGCCGCGCGCCTCCTCCCGCCGCCGCTCATCGGCGAGGCGCTCCACGTCTACGCCTGCAAGCACCTGCCGGACCCGCTCAAGCACGGCGGCGGTAGCACTGCCGGCGCCGCCGTGGCCTCCAACGGCGGCCTGCACGGGCAGAGCTCGGCGGCGGAGGAGACGGCGGCGAAGCAGCGGCGCGTGCTGGAGACCATCGTCACCATGATCCCCGGCGACGCGGGCGCGGTCACCGGCAGGTTCCTGCTCCGGCTGCTCCGCGTGGCGAACTACGTCGGCGCGTCGTCGTCGACGCGCGCGCAGCTGATCCGGCAGGCCGGGGCACAGCTCGACGAGGCGAAGGCAGCCGACCTGCTCATCCCGATGCCGTCGGACCCGCAGTCGTACGACATCGGCGCAGCGGAGGCCGTGCTCGAGCACTTCCTGACGCAGTTCCAGCGGCCGGCGGCGCCCGAGGAGCGGCGGCGGATGAGCGCCGCCATGGAGAAGGTGGCGAGGATCTTCGACGAGTACCTCCGCACCATCGCGCTCGACGGCGACTTCCCCGTCGGCAAGTTCGTCGACCTCGCCGAGTGCTTGCCGGACATCGCCCGCAACGACCACGACAGCCTCTACTACGCCATTGACACCTATCTCAAGGTCAGAAAATTATTCACAGCTCAAAATCCCAACGAATCAGAAGCTGCAAACTCATCATTTGATCAATAATGGCGCGCGTGCGTGCAGGAGCACCCCGAGCTGAGCAAGGCGGACAAGAAGCGGCTATGCCGGATGATCGACTGCCGGAAGCTGTCGCCGGACGTGCGGGCGCAGGCGATATCCAACGACCGGATGCCGCTGCGCACCATCGTGCAGCTGCTCTTCGTCGAGCAGGAGAGGGCCATGGGCGGCGGCGCGGGCGGCAGCCACAGCGCCGTCGCGCCCGACAGGGCCTCCGTCGACGCCATCGCCATGCTCGCCGCAAGAAACAAGGAGAAGGACGACGAGGCAGCAGCGCCGGCTGCCGACAAGAAGTCGGACGTGCACCGGCCGCGCGGCGACCACGCAGAGCGCGCCCGGTCCGACGGCGCGGCGATGACGAGGTCGCTGTCCGCGTCCACCAAGACAGCCGGCGCCGCCGCGGCGCCGAGGACGACGAAGGACAGGACGGCGGAGGAGAGTAGGGGGAGCAGGATGAGGAACAAGTAATCAATGGTGGTCGCCGATGATCGATAAAGGATGAAATTTTTGCTTCTGATCCCTTGCTTGAAATTTGTTGATACTTGTGATTCTTGATTTTTTTTTTGTTTTTCTTTTTTATTTTCTTTTTCATTTTGATTTCAGTGCATCCCATTTTTGGTGGGAGATGTGAGGGGCATCATGAGGGAAGTGAGAGGTAGATTTTGTAATTAAATGGATGGGGGATAATAAGTGGCTATAGTCATACAATCTAGCATAGCTCACCAATCAAGAAAAATGTTCATGTTTATCATTTATTCCACAGATGTATCTACTATTTCATTCGGTCACAAATAAGATATTTTTTTGGAATGTGCACAACCAACATGTTTAAACTTTGATCATTAAATATTTCGATTCAACTTTTGAAAGTGATACGGCTATATCCGTCTTCAAAAATAGTTTCAAAATATCATAACTTTGTTGTACTTTTTATTAGTTTTATACAAGTAATTAGTAATCAAACAAGTGCATGTTCAAAATATCACTTATTTATGACAAAAGCATCTATTACTAGTGCTAGCTGATGGATTCCACGGGCAATTAAAAGACTCCGTCTTGACGGCGATTTTAGCTGAAGGATCGATCGTCTACTGGCTGACGGGTTTACAACAAGGGTTCTAGCTGTAATGGTGATAATCCGGCCTACGACGGCGGGAGCTTCGCTTGAGAACCGCGACGTGATTCCTTGGAGGCAGCCACGATGACTTTGCTCTGATGAGATGGAAGGCTCCTGCTGGCGCCGGTGCAGTTGCCACCACAATATGCACCATTCGAAGCAGGCTGGCTTCAGCTTCGGCAAAGGTTAGAGAACAGGAGAGCTGATAAAAAATTGACGTGGCTGTTCCATGTCATATGAAGTGCTGAGTCATATATGCAAAACCGTTCTGAATCAGTGCTTAGGATGAAAGATATCTGGTTTTAATAGTTGGAGGGCGTGTTTTATCCGGTTTTAAAGTTAGAGGATGAAAAGTAAACTTATCTCTATTTATATTATATTCACTAGCAAAATGTCCGTGCGTTACATTGGGTAATAATTTTAATATGTATAATTAAAAACAACCATGAAAAAATGTCGCCGTAGGATTTTTAATATGAACACTGAATTGAATTAGGGAGAAACAATCATTGAAATATGGGTTGAAGATGTTTCTGAAACGGTTGATAGCTAGCGAAACACTAAAGATGCGTTTGGTTGGATGGATTTGGTGGGTTGGGATGAGTTCATCCTATTTTTTGGTGTGTTTGGTTTGTGGACTAGGTGGTGTGGGTTGGACCCAATAGGGAATATTCCTCTCAAATTCAGGATCCATTGATCCGGCCAAAACGGCCGGACCGCGCCGACCCACTTCTCGCGGGAGCGGCGACAGCGCAGGAGCGACGGGGCGACCGGCGACGCGGCGCAAGGAGCGGCGACGGCGCAGGGACCGCCGATAGCGGGCAACTGCACAGGGAGCGACGGCGGGCGACGACGGGCGACGAGGCAGGGAGCGGGCGACGGGGCAGGGAGCTGCTCCTGGACCGGCCGCGTCTATCATCCTTCTATCCAAACAGGTGATAGGATCACTCCATCCCCTTCTATTCCTCCAACCAAACAAAAAACAGGGTTCATTTCATCCCTCCAACCAAACAAAAACTAGGACCAACCTATCCCAAAAAGCAAAAATAGATCTAACCCATCCCACTTCGTTCTCAAACCAAACACATCCTAAGAGATTTTAGTCAGCCCAACCAAACAACCTGCTCACGGCTCCTTTGACCAGCGTGAGTCGGTCACTCACTTCGATCATTTGTCCACCCAATTTGAGACTACATTTTTGAACTAAATTGGCAATATACCATAGTATTTGAGTGGAAGTGCTTTATTACACTGTTGTATTGAATACATGCTGATGCGTAATTTCTTAGCCATACACATAATCACTATAATGCAGAATTAGTGAACTAACTGACCGGTGATCGGAGGATTGCGATGCCATTGCTTTCTTCCTTTGCTTTGCTTCTTCTTCCTTTGCTTCGCTAAATTTATTTGTGATCACCGATGAGGAAGAGCAGTACAAACCCCTTTTCAAATACTGTAATTGATTGCGCTCTTAGGGTTTAGGGTTTTGGCGACGAAGGTTTCAAGTGTTCTCTCTGTGCCTCGCGCCTCTCTCCTATATATATATATATATATATATATATATATATATATATATGTGTGTGTGTGTGTGTGTGTGTGTGTGTGTGCACGCGCGCGCGCGTGTTGGTGGGGCTCGGGGGCATATCCTGATGGAAACCCAAATTTGTTGCTACCGATCACAAGAACCTTATCTTATCTCTAATTTCTTTTTTATATGGGAGGGAAAATGGTGGATATTTATCTCTCCTAATTCATCTCGGTAGTTAGCCAAAATAATCAACCAACGTAGACATACAAAGTTACTGAATTTTGATAATTTCACCGAATTTTGGACCAAAAATATTTCCCACTGCGTTAGAGATGTAGCAATGGCAGTGACTGCAAGCAATGCTGGACCATCCTGCCTTGCAAACTTTTTTTTGAAAAAAAAAACATTCCTTGCTAATCTTAATGCAGAATATTACTGCAACGAAGAAAATTTGAGTGTTGTGGTCTGACAGAATCTGCTGAATTTGAACATGACAGATTTTCTCACCAGACTGGCTTAAAATTGGAGATTGCTACTGTCTGCATACTGATTTTGATCAATATGATTTTTTTCACTTCAAGGCCAAATAGTGCAGGTATGCACAAACGTCCAATCGCAAGAACACCAACTGTAGCAGCAACCGTTGTCAATTTGTTATAGAACCAATCTACCCTTCCATTGCTTGCCACACAAGCGTTTCCAATGGATCTGCTTACATCAGCAGCCATCGTAATCCAATTCATCCGGATTACGATGAATCAACTGATCACACAACCAATACTTGAGGAGGCGGAGATTAGTCCTTGATTATCATTCTTCCAGTTCTTTGCAGGAGGAACCGTTGAACTAGTGATAAGCAGTTTTCTGCCATGGTTGGACGTATCCGCCGCCGTGGGGTTTAGCTGACGCGAGGAAGGTCGTTAAGAGAAGAAGACAGAGGTAGAAGGAGACGACGCACACCGTATAATGCCTCGTGCGAGAAAAATGCGCAGAGCAGTGTTGCGCGGGAAGCTGCGAAGACGTGCGGTGCGCGGACTGCGGATGACGCACGTGGACATCGCTTGGGTTTCGGACGACGCGGATGCTGTGCGAGAATCGGTCGATGTATAAAAAAACATGGTGACCATGGAAACTTTCGTGGATGCCGAGTGGTACTCGGACGAGGTACCAAAATTTATGACGTACTAAAATTTTAACAGAAATAACTTTAATTTTTATAATACAGCAAAATATCCATACGTTGCCACGGGTAAAAATAAACTTACACTAAAATATGTAGTGAAAGAGGTTGTGATCATCTGACGGACTTGTAATTGGGGTGAGAACGAACGAAAAGAAACCTAATAGGGACGCGCACAAATGGAAAGGAATGTAATCAGAGAGAACACGAATGGAAAGAAACCTAATTAGACAAAGGTCAAACAAAAAAAATCAAGCTAATCAGTGCAAACATGTTACAACCAGATATCCAAATTATATACATATATAGCCTGGCCTAACCATCGCGGCATTGGGCAAGTAGAGAAGACTTACAAGCATGTGGGATAGAGGGGGGCGGTGAGGGGTGGCATTAGTTGGGAGCGGCGGCGGGTGACGCAAATTGCTAGAGTGGCCTGATCTAGGGTTTTTTTTAGGGTGAGGGTGCGAGATTTGGGAGAGAGGGGGGAGGCGATCTTAGTGGTTTGCGCGAGTAAATCAGATGGCACATGGGTCTTTCGCGTGATGCACGAGAGCGACGGATAAAAATCTGGATAAGAAAAGAAAATAATATCAATTTTTATAATAGCAGAGATAGAGAAATCTAATTTAGTCGTGCATGCTGAAAAATAATACTATTCTATCCGTTCTAAAATATAAGTATTTATAGGATTTTAGCAGAGATTAAGGCTGAGTAGCAAAAACTATGACGCCCCGCATTAAGGTATGGTTAGGGGCAACTAATACTTTACAAGTGTTTATATTTTGGTATAAATTTAAAATGTTAGAAGGGCTTATATTTTAGAATGGAGGGAATATATGTTATTGTATTCCTACCTTCAAATTGTTTAAGATTTTTCATAACGTTGAAAGGATGGGTGTCTTCAACTTGGTGGGCATTGATGAATGAATAGTTTAAAAAAAATAGATATCGACTTGTTGATAGCCAAGTAAATTAATCGTTAGCATCGCAAAGCATAGCTGCAGCCTGCAGAAGGTATATGTGCAAGTACGTATGTAGCAGTCATCAGGAGAGGAGATGCAGAAGGACGGTCCAAAAAACTCGGAGGGAATCACCCTTGATCTGATCTGGTCTCCGCGCGGGAGGACGTACGCGCTGGTAGTACCAAAGCAAGCGAGTTCCAAACTTCTGGTCCAATGTAGCGCAGGGGAGAAACCACGTGAACGGGCCCAGAGCGATCTGATCGCGTGGGAGACGGACGAAAATCACGAGACAAGCGGACGAAAATCAGGGTTGGACGCGAGGCACGCCATGCCCGGACTCTAAACAAAGGAAGCGGCGTTGCAGGCGATAGACGAAGGCTGAGTGGCACTCGGACGATGGACAAAAAATCAACAGAAACGTTATAGTAGAGATAGAGGTAACAACTTTTAATTTTAGTGAAGAGGATAATGTTTTACTTGCGATATCCTTTCGCTGTTATATCTTTCATTGATCACCATGAACGTGTGAAAATCAAGACAATAGCCTGGTTTATCATGTTTATGGAACAAAAGATCAAGACTACGTGTATAATATTGATTCAGATATTCTTCTCCTTAAGAACACATTTTGCCAGGCAATATTTGGTTGAGTACCACGCCTTGCCACAATTTTCTTGGCAAAGTGTAAGCCACATGGTGTGGACAACAAATAAACCACCACAAGTTTGGAAAGGTTATGCAAAAGTATGTGTATAAGTGGGACAGGGTGCTCAACCCTAATGTGCAATAAAATTTAGTAGCACTTAAAAATGACACAAATACATTTATCACAACATTTTCTCTCGAGAAACCCATTCTCATTCATAATAAAAAACCACTATATCATGTCTGCATTCAACAATGTACAGTCACTGTTCATCTTTCATGGAAAACTGTTACAAGAGGTGAAACAATGGGCTTAAAAATTCCCCTAATCAACCCCACCTATCAGTTATAACATATCCAGATCATCAGAGTGATTCTCATCAAAACTCCTTCACAACAGTGAAAACAATAGTATACCCTCATGTCCCTCGCAAAACTGGCCTCAATGTCAAAGCAATGCTTTGCAGTTTCCAACCATAAACCAAAAAACACAAGCTGCTATTATACACTAACGTAACCAACTTCATAGCAAAAATACACTTACTCATCTGTCAGTGCCTATGAATGCTTCCGATGTTTCCTAGAAATAGCATCCCCTCTTACCGTACTTCTTGTCTCAATAATTCTGGAAGCAAAGCAGATGAAACCAATGATTGCCAATGCATAGAGCGCCCTATAAGGAGCCAGTGCCATGGAGCTAACAAATGAATAATATCCAGCTACAAGGTAGAGAAAGCTTAGTCCAACATCTCGCCCTCTCCTTCCAGGTAGCTTGAAAGATATACAACTTGCATTTGGTGGTGATCCAAAAAGTCCATGCAGAATAGTACCAACACAAAGAACTGAATCCACAAACCAGGGAAAATTTTGACCCATTCCGATTCTCTGCAGAAAAAAATATGATGCGATTTAAATCAAACATTCATTAAGCAGCATAGCATAAGTTGCTGAGCTGCACATCCTATGAATGTTTTTATAGAATGTGGGAAGAACCACAGAACAAATCAACAAAATATATATTAGTTCACTGATGAACAGTTGGCACAGGTTTGATGGAGTGATGTTAGTGTGCATTCATTTCATTGGGGATATCCTACTGTAGCAGCTGTAATCTGGAAAAACTATGTATCCTAATCGCTTAATCTAGAACCCTTAAATCCAATCAAAGCCTGGTCTTAACTACAGGCTGAAAATTGCAATCAGTTAACGAGCCATACCTATCAACATCATATTTCTAGCCATAAAAATCTTATTTTGAGAACATGTATGCCATATCAAGGCCTTCCATTTCTATTGCAGACAAACACACTATTCTACTCGTATTCTTGAAACAGATGAGACAAATTTCACCCTCAGTAAGTCTATTAAACTTTGCTACCATGGCTGAAGTGCAAGGATGGGAGCAGTGCAGTTGCTTTGCAGTAGTAGTGAGTCAAAAATTAACTGGGTAATCAATAATGTTAGTCCTGGAAATGGTACGCAATAGAATTCTGTCTACAGTCTATCTAGCATATCTTGCCAAAACACACGTAGACAATAAGATCCTATTTCCAATCTAGATAGCCTACTCATGCATATAAGCAAAATGATTTGAAAAGGACTGGATAATGGCTCTGGCTCCATTCAAATGACTGGCTGCCAACAAAATCAGTATTGAGGAAGCATATTTTACATACATCAGTCCACACTGGCAGGGCAAAATTAAAGAAAACTAACTAGGAATTTGCCAAATATTCAGGTGTGTAAGAACAACAAACCTGTAGCCAAGCAACAAGAGAAGGTGAAAACATGAGAGTGGCCAGAAGGTGCAGGATCAAGATCCCATGACGACAGTCAAACACTTCTAGTTGGCAGTCAGTAAAACTTTTAACAGATGTTGGGCTATCATCCATCGGTAGAAGTTGCTTGAGCCCATCTTGTTTATCTTCACATAGCAGAATAATATTATCACCCATAGTTTTATACAAGTCCTTTTTCTGAGTGATACTGCGAAATGAAGCTGCTAAGAAACTGTTAAAAGATCAAAGCATTAGTGTAGAAGTCGAACAATTGCAATTATATATGAAATAGATGTACATGAGCATCCATTTGCATATTCAAGATACTACTAAGAAATGTTAGTCAAGTACATTCCTCTCAGAAAATGTTCTCATAAGTTGCAAGGGGCACAGTTAAAAAACTATCTATAGAGGATTTTAGTAACCATAACTTGTGAATATCAGCAAAATTAAATCGTACCTGCAAAGGGTTGAGTGTGCATGGAAGGCATGTGAGAGAAGTAATACACCAAGGCCAATTGCTGGATGAACAAAGCAGACAAGCGGTACTGTAGCAAATGCTACAATTATATTTGGATTATTTTTAATCATCTGCACAATCTTTTCCAAAGGCACGTCAGCTACTGTCTAAATGTGAGACAAGAAGAAAACTAAACCATGTATATGGGTCTCAATATAATCTCTACTTTCAGAAGCAATTTACCTTCAGCGACTGAAATGGCAATGAGAGAGTGAGTAAGTGGCGAATAATCGTTGATTGAGTACCATCCTCCCATGATTGCCAGCTGTAAATCATACAAAATAAATAAGAGAAAAACAATATTTTGTCAGTTTAACAACAGATTAGTTTCAGAAAAACAATGTACAAGGCCTTTTAGTTTGACACTAGAGCATTGCTTGTGAAGAATTCATAAAGCAAAAGATAGATGCCACATAAAATGTTTCTAAAGTTCGTTTCATGAAAAACATCTTTTGTAAAGGTTAGTAGGTTACCATGGAAAAGAAAGAACAAATTGGTCCTAAATAGGCATGTATTCCTTCAATTTCACAGTATTTATTGATACTGTGCGTGTTGATCAAGGGAGCACTAATCTAAGCAAACAAATGTTGATGACAAATTACCATACCCCTAGTAAATGATACACAACAACCAGTTAACATCTTTCATACCATTGAAGTAGGGGCAGTCTGTAAACACTGCCAATAACTACATTGTCAATTTGCTCAACTCACAAACATTTTGAAATGACACTTCACAAGAAAAAAAAAAGACAAGCATAGTGAAACAGGGAATTTTAAATAGGCAAGGATGATAAATCAATCAGAAGACTAAAATCTACTCGAAATAGTGTACACTTCTGAACCAACAATATAAGTCCACACATGAGCATAGACCAAGATGCACTAAGCCTAAGAAAATGATATGGGGCCATACACTGCCCCTAATTAAAAGAGGCCTACTACAATCCAATTACTTTAGCATCATTAAAGTAAGGGTATGTAGTGAAAATATTGAAATAGGTATGCACATGATTTCAGCAATGGACTTCATAGTGTCAAAACACACGTCCCACGACAATTGACTTTTATTGTGGGATGGGGAAAGTAGTAACTACTCTACTCATTTGCTCAACAAGACTAGGAAGTTCGGAAATTAAAATGTTCATCTTTGTGTTGTTCACAGATGTTCTTGTAATTATTTGAAAAGGAAAATAGTATGCCAATAAGATGAATTCAGGACATATGAATCAGCACACTACACAACAGAAGTGTCAAAGATGATGCTGAGGACTGCTATCTTGTTACTCAACATCGTTCCTCCAAATAAAGGTAATGTATTTAAGCTAGAAGCAAGGAACTCCAAAATTGTATGGACTATCTCCATCACAAAGATAAATAGCATTTTAAGATTCCTAGATCTTTCACAGTACCATTCAAATAGCCAGTGGCTGCATCTTACACAAAAGAAATTACAGATTACACATTGAAAAAAAAAAAGATACTTAGTGTGTACTAACCGCCTCTTGATGAAGACATGTAGAATGGCCGTGACATAAAGAATCAATTTTGAACTTAGTATCAATAAAATTGTGAAGCCATTAGCAACTACGTAGCACATCATGGTTACAAACAAGAAGGTTCCAAATGGAGGATTTTGCTCTCTGGTGAAAACTAGAAAGGCAAGAAACAGAAGAGCTGGTATGAAGCAAAGGAACATGAATGCTCTTGGCAGCCTCAGATTAGACTCTATAGCTGACAAAATAGATGGCACAGAAGAATCATGTTCCCATGCTGACGCTTGCCGCATCAGGCCAAATAACATTACAGCAATCATGAAACCAAGAATCTGCAAATGTTAAAAAAATATAGTTTCATAAGTTATCTGGCCAAGCGATTCATGTAAAATAAGCATATTCACATGACAATCCATCCTCTGAATTAATTAAATTCAGCAATAAGGATAGCACAATAATTATGCATGTATGTGCAACAAGATTACCTGTGATGAGTATAGCAAAAAGAATCTGCTTGCTGCTGCACTAAGTGAAACACGAAGACTCACTTCGTATGAGCAATGCGGGTCAGCCTACAAGAATAGGAAGCCACCTTATGTAGTAAGTACACAGTCGAGAAATTAGTATTTTAGTTCGTCTAACAGTAGATAAAAATAATTTGATGGATAGATCAGTGACACTTGGAAAATAGAAAATTTGCAAATGGACACCCCAAATTTTTTGAATTCTGAATTTTGGAGAGAAGCTTGTTTATGTGTCAGCTGATGTGTTCACTGCTGGTCGATTTAGTGGTGTTGCAGAAGCAGGCTTGGGTAGCTGGCAACACTCAATGGTGACCAGTACTACAAGAATGAAACATGAAGCCTGGTAGCTTAGAGACTAGGGGACTACACAGTAGTGATTGACAACCAGAGTGAGAACGTCAGCAACTCAAGCAGTACAACTTGTTGGCACATGAGGGGGCAGTGCTTCTGAGAGGTGGCAATAGCAGGTGGTACATCCGTGCATGGCAGTAAATAAAGTCACAATATGCTGGGATTAAAGCAGTATGCAAAAATCAAAATGACAATTTATAAGTTACAAAAGAATATAAGCTGGCATAATAAATGACTAATTCCTTGCATATTACAAAAATTTGGGGTTTCCATAATTTATGTTTTGCAGTCCCCCTACACACTACTGAGCTCACATTCGTGTAAAAAACTCAATATCACAGCAGATAAACTAACCAGGACAAGCACAGTAGTTCTCTCAGTCCCTTGATGTGAATCCCAAAAGGCAGGTGATGAATCAACCACTAGAGTCTCGGAGTAAATATTTGGAATAATGTGCAGACCTGATACAGGGTCCCAAGCCAAAGCGACAGGGGGGAAGCACCGCAACTTACAAAGTTCTACAATGCATACGAAAATACAAAAAATTATAATGTATTGACAGCGCAGAAGAAAGGTTTCACAAACTGTATGAATTAATGGTAGTCTGGTACAAGTATACAAACTGCTGTGTGATAAAGACCATATATCAGGAATAGAATGTACACTGTCTGTTATTTGTTCTTACTACTACCACAAAATTACCATCAAAAGACAAGGAAAACAGTACAAAAAGTGTTGCTATCAAGAATCTCGGTATATGCAGAGTTAAGAGAAGAAATAGCTCACTATTTTTCTCAGCTTCAAGTTGGTCACCAGTAGTTTTTACTCCACATCCAGCAGTTCTAAGAGATAATATAACTGGTAGAAGACCAAGGCTCACAGAAAATGACAAGTTTAAAGCCAGCGGGTGATCCTCCTTCAAAATTATTTCCTAAGATCAAGAAATTTAAGTTTCAACACATTCCATATAGTACAGTCAACAAACATCATAATCCATATTCTAGCAAGCAATAATTACTTACTTCAGGAATATAGCTGGAGCCAATAATTCGGGCAGCAGAAAGTGCACTTGTCCCTTCCTCTGGATTGAAGAACTGTCCTACTGCCATAGATGCCGCTGGAGGTGGTCTGCCTGAAATTGTCTGGATACCAAAGATCAGAATAACATCGACTTTTGACACTTCAGTCAACAAGGTAAACATTTAGAATGTATTTCCATTGATAAAAGTTTATATCCACGAAACATGCTAAAATACTGAACATCCACAAGATCCATCAAAAAAGTTTGCAACTGAATTGTAGAAATGAGCATTAATGCATTGATGTGTAGTGTCCCAATGTACTGGTAACATGCACAGACTAGATTGAAATCTGTAGAGTCATGAGTCTCATGACAATTATATATCAAAGTTAGAGAAGATGGTGAGTCCATAACTGTCCAAATAACCCCCTTTGATTTTAAAATTTTTATGACAGTATGGCTTATCACCACACCAAACCTTCAATATGAATGAGAAAAGTACACGGCCAGTCCCCATGCAAAAACAAAATCCTATATCCCCTTTTCAAGATTAAAGACCATTTTTTTGTTTTCACTTTCAGTTGCACATTGCTTCTTGGTACTTCCATAGCCAACAGATGAAGGGACAATGTAGATGAGTAAACGCAAAAGATTAATAACCAAAAGAAATACTCCTTTTCATTACTTCAACATTACATACATAGGCCCCCTCTAATTTCAAATATCGTTAATGACTTTATATTCGTTCATTCTATTACAATAGATGGATCAACATGCAATACACACATATTGCTAGCAGTCTCACACAGAAGAATTTTTACCCTTCTGTTATTGAAAGTAGATACAGATAACGAATAATAATAATTCTGTCTGCATGTGTGGAAAAGTTGAAAGGAATATGTTACATAGTAAACCATGGAGAAAGATGTCACATTATTGGTGAAAGTTGTGTCCATGGAGAAAGATGTTACATAGGAAACCTTTCAAAAATCATATTGTGCCAGACTAAAAGGATCAACAATGCCAGTAAAACTTACACAGGGAGTCAATCATTGATAAATGCACAGTGAAAATTAATCCTAATAATAAAGAGAGAGTAAATATTATGATATTTCCAAAAGTTTATCCTAATTCATGCGCAAGAATTATTCACCAGTAGAACAACATCCCAAATTGTCATTTCCAGGATGAACATGAAACAGGAGATTCTGAAATTGTTACTATTTAAAATGGACTATTGTATAAATAAGATTTGACTGTGACTGATTTCACCAGACACATTTCTGAGAAATTAATAGTTGCCAAGCAGGGGATTTTTTGTATCACAACAGTATAGCTATAACCTATTTTTGTTCACACCCTTATGTAGCCCTGAACTGAACATACATTTTTTAAGCAAAAGCAACTAGTTTTCTTATAACAGATTACGATGGAAGAAATTTCAGACACTGTCACCAAAAGGTTGACTTGCAAAAAGAAGCACAAGAACACAATTGATTGTGCAAAACATTATATAAGAAAACAGGAATGGTACAAGGGAATACCGGTCGAGGTGCCACCGAGATAGTCATGAAGCGGAAACCACTCATTTGTTCTGGACTAAGCAGAAGAAATGCAGTAGGAGGTGGTTGCTCAGTTTGGCTCCCAGGTTCAACCTGCTCAAAAGCATAGCATGCAATTCTCAGTTTATCACAGCCACGATGGCAGTGTGCAAGAAAGCAAATGGTTTTTGCAATGAAGCAGTGCAAATCAACTATAGTAATAGAATTGAGTTACGCTGTTATACTGGCATCATTAAAAGCAAACGAACAAGAAAATTTAAAAAGTTCCTCATGCAACAGTTTCTGGATGTAATCTACATAAACATACAAGTGCACTGCACACACAGATAAGACAAGGGGAAAGAGGAGCTGTACAGTGTGGATAACACAAAATATAAGCACAAACTATAGAAAGTTGACTATTAAATCATCTGTGGTCTGTGAACTGAATTACTGCCATTTGCTTTCACAGTACTCTAACATAATTTAGGAAAATAAGATATAGATATTGCAGTTAATAGTTTAAGACAGAGTAAGGCTGACTTTTGGCCTTGGATTGAAAAAGTTACCAACAAACTACTGGGATGGAAGGCGGCTATGTTGAATATGGCAGGGAGAATGGTGCTGGTCAGATTTGTGCGTACAGCCATCCCCATTTACCTCCTGATCACTCTTGGTCTGCCCAAATGGGCGTTTCGTGCTATCGATAAGAGGCTTTCGTGCCTTCCTTTGGAAGGGGAGAGAGCAAGTCAATGTTGTTGCCTTGTCGCATGGGAAAAGGTCTGCAGGCCACTTGAGCTTGGTGGTTTGGGCATTCATAATCTCGAGACACTAGGATGGCTGGATGGACTCTTCGAATGTGTTGGCTCTGGGCCTCTGGCTTCAAAAAACCAAGCCTGTGGGCCCATGAGCCGATCTCGCTCTCCAGGTGCATGCCAACAGCGCAGCTTTGTTTGCTGTTTCTTTCACTACCAAGGTCAGCGATGGTCACACCACTGTTTTGGTTGGACAGATGGCTGCATGGTCACTCATTGCGTGAGCTTGCTCTGGATTTGATTGCGACCATTCCTCCTCGTGCCATCAAGCAGAGGATGTGGCGCAGACTACCTCTGGCTTTGGGATGCACTGGAGGAGGTGCAGTTTTTGCCTAATGTCCCAGATCAGAACATTTGGCGACACTCTTCTTTGGGTATTTTATCCTCCAAATCAGCGTATGCTATGTTCTTTGTTGGTTCAGTTGCTTTTGAGCCATGGAGGAGATTGCAGAAATTCTGGGCCCCTCTAAAGTGCAAGATGTTCCTTTGGCTTGCCGTTAGGAACTGATGTTGGACTGCTCACCATCTAGCTCGCCGTGGTCTACCCCACCTGGAACAATGCCCGCTTTGTGATCAAGAAGATGAATCGGTCCAGCACATCCTCACAAACTGTGTCTTCTCAAGGGAAGTTTGGTTTCGGTTTTTCATTAGGATCGGCTGTCTTCGGAAGACATGGTTTTCACGGATTGGTGGCATGGTGCCATCCAGCGAATTCACAAAGAGCATAAAAGAGGGCTGAACTCACTTATCATCTTGGGAGCATGGTGTTTGAAGAAGCACAGAAATGCTTGTGTTTTCCAGCGCATTCCTCCCCGAGTGCATGTTCTCCGGATGATAGCTGAGGTGGCCCATTTGTGGTGTTTGCCAGGGGCTAAAGTCCTCACAGCTATAGGTTAACTACATCGCGGAGGTCGTTCTTTGTTTGTTCCAGGCGCGTAAGTAACCTAGTGTGTGAAGGTTGTGGTGTGTGTGTGTTTTGGCCTTGCTGGTGTTCCTCCTAGGGGAGGTTTACTTGTACGGTTTCCTTCTTTTTAATACAACTAGCTGAATGCCCATGCTTTGCTATGGATAAAAGAAAATATATTATAATATTGCCTAAAATAAATAAAAATATAGTTTCCATAAAATGTGTTATGCATATTTTTTTCTATAGGGAATATTCATCTTAATTTGATTTTATATGTGGCTACCATTTAGATTTGATTGTTTCTTAATACTAAGAACAAGGGATAATTTGCGAAGTTACAATGGGAGTACGTGGGGTGGCAGATTCACTGGCACCACCACTAACTCCTTTTAAAGGATTATAGAGTATAGAAGATACACAGCTCTCCTGTGTGTTTGAGAAAAAAAATAGAAGACAGAGTGGTGTTGGGCCATCAATAGTTTTAAGCAGAAGAAACAAAGAAACTGGTGAACATGAATCAGAGAATGAGAATACCAGCAAGCAGGAACATATACCTGTTTCGGTGCAGGTCCTGCAGGTATTTGGACCATCTTTGATGTAACTTCCACTATCTTTTTGCTGGCAGGTACTTCATTTCGTTCTGTTGAATGATCCTTTTCTGGCCACAAATGAATCCTCACTCCAGAACATGGAGCAAGATTAGTTACAAAAATAAAGTGACCTCTGCCATTTGATCCCTTGAACAAGAAAAAATAGAGCAGTCAGCTTAGCATGTTCACTCAGGAATCTGATCTATCCAAACTTCTAATAGGATATATGTAAAGAGAACTTTATATAAGCTTCCCTAATTAACTTAATAGAACATGCAACGAAATAAACCACTGGTTATACACTAGAAAGCCAGTTCCACCTACCAGTTTTTTAATATCCAACCATCTTCTCTTGCCATCCATTGCTAAAACAGTAATTGAATTTGACTGAATATGCAGGTCCTTTCAAGGCATCACTTGTCCATTGAACAGATGGCGGGCAAGAAAGTGAATCCTTTCGCTGCAAGTCTATAATAATAATACTATGTTACAATTGAGATAACAAGAAATGCATGAGATTTTGACACCATTAGATTTTGATAAAGCCCTACAACTACCTACCTCGGTTAATGTTACATTAGGTTGAATAATGTCTAGATATTACAGAAACATACTAAGTAGATCTCTTTGATCATGGTTCTAATTCAGTACTTCCATTGATCTTTTTTATAAAAAAATGTTTCATTTAATCTGTCTTTACTTCTATGATCTGAGAGGTCTGCAAGTGCTCATTTCGTAAGTTGTGAAGAGAAAATTAGTTAATTAAATTGTAAAGAGAACATGGAGAATTGCTAATTTAATATGCCATGGTTATAAATTTGAATTATCCCAACAGCACAATAGAATTTGCAGGAAGAAAAATTATTTCATGAGAAATGATATATGATTTTTCAATACATTCAAAAGATGACAAGGATATGTTCCAAAAACCTTATCATATTCTATTACTTAGAAACAAATAATTCTACCTAGATATGACATTCCCAGCTAAGCCTGATATGATCATAAAAAAGGTGGCACATCAAACATAAATATATCTTCTAAGCAATCAATTTGCAATTGTGCGAAAGGATGTAACAAGGAAAGAACGAGCTGTACCAGTAGCATACTTGTTACCACTTGCAATGAAATTTGAAGGCTTAACACCTGAAACAGGGGCCACCCAACTCAAAGACTGCGGAACTGCACTTTGGAGCATTTTTGCAAACACAAAAACTCTTTTTTGTGAACTCAAAAATGGCTGTCCATTCAAAGGATCTACCATGCTAAGAAGTGTGTGTGCAACCTGAATAAAGTTGAAATCAACATAAGTAAACTGTTGAAACATACTGAACAACACAAAGATAATTTGACCTGAATACACAGTTTTGACCTGTACAACTAACTGATTGCACCAGAGGATAGACTGATGCTCCATGGATAACCAAACATTCTTCATGCTGGAGCTTCCTACCATAAAACCATGAGTAGAAGGTACAATTCCATCCAATGAAGCTAACTTGGACCTAACCTGAATCAAAATGAATGGGAACTCAAGATTCAATCAGCCTTTTGGGAACGACAATATCTAATATCCGAAGTAATCACTCTATATTGAAAGTCAAACACCGAAAGAATGCATACATCAAGGATTCAAGGATCCAAAAAGTTGTGCAATTCATTGCGATATTGAATTAATCATCATTAATCATATGAAATTCCATAACATTAAGTGTTGTAGGAAATTCTAAAATAGAAAAATGAATGAACTTTCCTCTGGAATATGTACATTTTAAAATATAATGAAATAACTTTATGCCTCCAGAATGGTAGCTAAGACAATTGCTATAATTTAAGAGCTACCTGCCATTTGTTTTTTTAGAGATGTAGCAGCTACATCATAGATTATAGGGGACTAAATAAGTTCTATAATCTTGACCCAGTATATGATACATGGTCTACTTTTTTTAGTGGTTCAGTATTTTTTTTTTCTAGATCCTTTGGGAATTTCCGTTCCTGTGGGTGGATGGCATATTGGCAAACAAACAGTCAAAGATGCAAATTTACAGAGCATGCACATGACCAGATCTGCATAGGATTTGTTATATGAAATGAAAATATCTTATCAACAAAAAAGATACCTGATAATCATGGATGCCTCCGGCTACAGAGACAACAACAACATTCGAGAGTTTTGCACTACTTGTGCGTGATAGTCCCATCTTGTATCCATTTCTCCATTCTTCATTGACATGGGAAAAAAACTGACCCAGAGATGGCTGCAGCGCAATTGGAGGGTACCTGGACAGGCAATAATTCTCTACTGTGAACAACATTCTATACAGCTTCCCAATTGCAAGAAAAGCATGATGCAGCTACCCAAGTAACCAAAACATGCGTGTGCCCACACACACACACACGGCCACAGAGAGAGAGAGAGAAAGAGAGAGGGAGTACTGATGTGGACTGGAGAGTGTCAGTATGGTTTCCACAGCCGATTTCCTCAAGCCTGGATGGACAAGAGCTGCTCGAGCCACGAAACCACCCATGGAATGTCCAACTAAAATTACACTGGATGGCAAGTTGTCGGAGGATTGAACACGACCCTTTGGTCGTGCTAAATGAGATTCTTTGTATTGATCAAGGATCTACAAAGCATAATCAAGATACCGATTAAACCGATTGAAACAAATCATGTTCAAGTGTATTCAGCGTAACCTATAGGAAGATATTAAGCATTTTTATGTATGGGAAGTTGGGAACTAAACAGGCATTTGATAATAGCAGCTTTTACATACAACTGAGCAGAAAACTTTCCTTCTTGGTGGGGATGATAACAGAAGATAAATTAAACACAGTTATGAACGAAGGGTCAATTACAGCCTATGCTAAGATGTAATCTTTAAAGTTAGGATCGGTTACCCTGTGAATGGCGTAAACAACATATTCAGTATGCTCCTCAAGTATGCGGCCATCCATTGCAGAGTGTTCGCCTTCAAGATCAACAGCAAACCAATCAAGCATACGGCCATATCTTGATGGGATTGAAAAACCTTCCAGTTCATTTACTAAAAGTGCACTAGATGCTTCCCGATAAAAGGTAGGCTCAAGTCGACCATTTTGGTATGCTCGAAAGGATTCTGCAGCCAGAGATCGGACCTAGATGCACAATATTACATTAGGAGAAGCAATCATCACGTCATCAGTAACACTAGTACTACACATTCACAACAAAATAAGCAAAACCATAATCCATGATTGTGTAATTGTTAATGGCGGGCATCACTCAGCATTTGCTAAGCATTCAACTGCCTTATCCTTCCAATATATCGTTATGGCCAGAACATGCATGATTATGTAATGCTAACATGGGATTAATCGTCAACCTAGGATTGACAAGTTGTGCACCGGTGCTACGATTGGTTGAAATCTGATCGTCCTATTTTTTTCCAGGTTAATGGATTCTGGAACATACAGAGAATTGTTTGAATAAACAAATACTTTTGAACATTGAACTATTGAACATATGAACAGACAAGGATCGTCTTTGAGATACATTTTCATAGCTTACAAATTGAAATGCTTTCAGTGATAAACAGTCAAAAATTGAAATAACACAGATGTCCTATTATTTTATTAAAATATGTCGATATTTTCCAAAAAGGGTGAATCCCCTAGCAGTGCCATGTCGTGTGCATGCAACAAAGGTTACCTAACTAATCCACGTTATTGAAACTAAAATGTGCAGCATTACCAATCCAGAGGTGAGTTCAGCAACTAAGGATAAAAAAGGTGTAAAACAAATAAGAATATGCAGCTTCATTCCATCCTCTAATCTATCAGCAGCATGTGTGCTAATGCAGTACAACAGCACAGTCCATGCAGTGTATCAACAGACATGATCCAACCAGTAGTGAGTCCATCAGCATAGTGTGATGTCCAGAACCCCACTAGCATCCTTTCCTTTGTGCAAGTAGAATGCTTTATTTCCAAATGAATTTCAAGAATGAAGAAAGCCGTACACACATGGCCATAGCAGATGGACAAGCAAAGCGTTCACACCTGCTTGTAGCTGCCGCCATTGCCTGGGATGAAGAGCACGGGCACGCCTTTGAGGTTCCTGACGTGCTCGTCGAAGTCGATCTGCTTCCAGCCCTCGTGGTAGAGGAACAGGCGGTATCTGTCGGAGGAGACGTTTTTGGGCGTGGAGATGGGGATGTAGGTCGGGTACATGTAGGTCATCACGCACCCATTCGGCACCGGCCGGACCAGCCTGTTGAGCGCCGTGAGCACGATCCAGGCGGTGAAGACGAGCACCGCCGCCACCCTGCAGGTGCCGCCGAATCCGCCCATGGGGGGAAGTGCCGGGATCAGATTGCCAGGCGGCGGCTGCTGCACTTTCGCACCAACCCTCGCATGCGGGATGCAGAGACCGCTCCGAGATTTGAGCGGGAGAGGCGCGTGGATCGAAGGTGGGGGGATCGAGCAGCTCGGGATCTGGGGAGGCGTTGGGAGAGCGGCGGTTTCCGGGGCCAGATGCGACGGTCCTCGGGCGCGGGGGGTGAGGAGGGATGGAGGAGAATGGCGGAGGAGCCGAGGAGGGGGCGGCGGCGGCGGCGGCGAAATGATGGGAAGAGGCGGCGGAGAACTGGAGAGGGGGGCAGGGGGGAGCGTGGCGGCGCGTAGTGCTTGGTGTTTAGCGGTTGCGGGGTGGGGGGGTCGGCTCGCCGGCTGGTGGGGCCTACATGCAGTGGCTTGTCGGATCTGGAGCCGGACGGACGTACCACCTGAGGACGGCTGCCTAGTCATGTTCAAATGGGTCGTGCCCTAACGGGCCGTCTCGGGTATGGTACTATAGTAACCATACTTAAGTTGGCTTAGCACGGATGTTTATGGGCCGTGCCGGCACGGCCCGAGCAGCGGTGCCGTGCCGTGCCTGGGCCAACGGTGCGGCACGGCGGGCCGGCACGGCACGGCCCACAGACTGTAGTGAACTGTAGCTTTTTTTTTTAAGATCTGGCGACGTCGGCTGTAGGGGCCATAGGCCAGCGGCCCTCGTCGGCGGTGAGGACGACCGACCGTAGGCACTTGGCCGTCTCTTCCCCGAACGGCGACGCGAAGGCGGCGGGGTCGAGGTCCTCGAGCTCGGCGAACACGCGCGCTCCAGCCTCGACGGCACCGGCAATCGGTCAACGGAGCGGGCCAGAGCGTGACGAGTTAAGGAATCCGAGGTCGAGGTCGGAGACCATCCCCAAGAGTTGCCGGCCACGCGCGGAAGAGCCGGAGACGGACGCCAGGCAGGGCTCCTTCGCCGGCCGCGCCGGGGCCGCGCACTCCCCGCCACCGGCGAGCCGTAGGTACCTCGCGCCACCATCACCACCACCTCCTCCTCCCCCACCCCCACCACCCGACAGCGACGTCGACACGAGCGGCGACTCGAGGACAAACACAAGCACCGCGTAAAGGACGAGCACGGCGGCCAGCCCCTCGATCGCGCGCCGGCGGCAAGACGCGCCCACCGCAGCCGGCGGAGGCCGGGGAGGTACGCAGGCGGGGAGGTGGCGGCGGAGGCCACGGCAGGCGTCGGTGGCCGGGAGGAGGCAGGCGCGGGAGGCGGCGGAGGCCGGGGGAGGCGCACAAGCGGGGAGGCGGCGGCGGAGGGGGCAGGCGGCGTCGTCGGCGGCAGGCATCGGCGTCGGCATCGTGCGTCGGTGGCGTCAGTTAAGTGCTCACTACAGTGTACCAGGGCGGCCCGGGCACGGTGGGCCGCCGACGGGCCGTGCCGGCACGGCACGGCCCACGACCTCAGCGTGCCGTGCCTGGGCCGGCACGGCACGGCCCGCTACAGGAACCGTGCCTACACGGGCCGTGTCAGACCGTGCCGGCCCGGTCCGCTCGTTTGGCCAGGTATACGGCTGCCGCACGACGGAGTTCTTCCTGTGTCAGTAGGGGTCGAGCACCGAACGTTCGCCCGTGCCTCATACACACGCTAACGCCTAACACCCCACTTGAACGGGTCTTTTTTCCGTTTTCGGTCTACTTCCCGTTTCCAATCGCAAAAAGTCCACTTTGCCTCCTCCAGCTATAGGCTGAATTCTATTCTCATTCCACAACTACAAAACTGGATACACGGAGACTCTATAACTATTAAAATCAGCTTATTTTGTCTCCCTCGATATTTTATAAGGTGGTTTTGGTTGACGTGATATCTACGTGGCACATTGATATAGTAAACGGCTACGTGGCACTTACATGGCATTACAATTAGAAAAAAAATAAAAAAATATGTGGCTTACATGGCAATTTATTAGAAAAAACTAAAAAGAAATTATGGGGCCCATATGTCAGTGGGGTATTGCTTTTATCCACCCTTCCCTTTCTCAATAAGCCTCGGTCGGTGCTCGCGATTGGAGGCCACCACGTCCACCCTGCCTCGCCTTCACCTACCCTCACCTTTCCCCGGTCTTCTCCACCTGGATCTTCATTAGAGGGGACGATTAAGCTCAGTGAGGACAGTCCTAGGCCGCTGCGCCAAGAAGCGGCCGCCTCCTAGTGAGCTCTGCCCGCAACCACCGCTCATTCGTCGCTGCCGTCCACCTCCCTCTCCCAGTGACCCCTTCCCAGTGAGCTCCACGGGTGAGCTCAAGCTCGAGTTCAAGTTCGACAGAGATCACCGACCCACCCCGGCAAACTCGAGCTCAGCGCATCCCCAAGCCCCTGTCACGACCGAGAAAAACACCGTTTTCCCCAATCGCTAGTGCGTTGATCCCCGTCCCAGGAAAAGCCAGGGTATACTACCACAAGATTGATACAAAAGATATATCTTTATTATATCAATAATATTTACATTATTACAAAGGCACATAGGCCTGACATACAAATGAAAACACCAGTGGACTAGTGGGCCTATGGCTCCAACTTCACAAGCGCTCAACTAAGATATAAGCCATGACTCCACCAAGAATTTCATCTCCAAATCTTCTTCTAAAGAGAGATGTTGAGCAAGATTGAGTATCACCCACAGTACTCAACAAGACATACCCGAAAATGCACATAACGCAAAGGGGTACAAGGAATAATATAATAGGGTTGAATTTTGCATAAAGCTACCTTTCAAATAGTTTAGATTTAAAGCACGATCCTAATCTAGTCAGTATTATTATCACGGCTGTGCACCAACGCAAACCGACCTTAACCTCAGCTAAACTGCCTCCATGGAGTGTCATCATTCCAACCTTTTACTACTAAGAAGAAAAGCACTAATGGGTATATTGCTAGGCTTGTCCATAACCGAGGGCACGGTTATTCAAATAGTTTTACTCTGATCAAAGGTGTGCACTTTACCCACAAAACATGTCATTACCTCACGTCACCACGACCATGGCACCTAAGATAAAGAACATGACATAACCTTTCACTTTTTTCAGCCCTAAACAAAAGACCAACCTAGACCCTCATCCCCCGCTAGGTACTCTAGGACGAGAAGACGTGGTATAAGCCCCCGTGCATCTTTGTCATGCTGGTCTTCATTTGCGGAGACATCGGACCCATACTGGGCTTCATTTGTCCCATTATTGTTTACGACTAGACTAAGTTATGAGTTAACCCTTACCCATTAGACATGTGGTTGTATGGTTTATACTTTGTAATAGAGGCCCGAATACTGGTCCTTATAACGGCTGAGGTACGACTAGCGAAACTCAGTACCTCGAGGTCAACTGAAAATAGAGTTTGGGAATTTTGAATGAGAGTCGAACATGTCCTAGCTAATTAGCCACTATTCCAACATTAAGCATGATTATAGAGACATTCCCAAAGTCTACAATTATTGAAAACCGCTAAATTGTTTCTAATTAGCATGGCTAAGCATAAACCTAGAGTTATCTAGTAAGCACCACATATAGAGTTCTCACTAGCTAGTTTTTGTTACCTAGGGTTGTCAAGGGAAACAATATACAAATAATATGGCCATAACAAGGAATATAGGAATGGCGAAGAGAAAGCGGCCAAGTTGGTCGGGCGCACAATAGAGAAGAGGTAGAGGCCAAGGAGAGAAAGAGAGTGAGAGCGGTTGAGAAGGGGAGTGGGTCGGCGGCTCAAGCTGGTCGGGGGGGAGGAAAGAGAGGAAAGAGAAGAAGAGAAAGAAAGGGGTGGGCCAGATTTGGCCCGCGAGAGGAGGAGGTTTATTTTTGGGTTTTTTAGAAAACTCTTATAATTGTTTTGTTGCTTTGATATTAGTTAGAGTGCTTTGAAAATTCAATTAAAACCACGCCTCTGCCGCCGATTGGATGAGAGGATAGGGGAAGAGTAGATAGAGGAGAGTGGTCAGTGACATAAGCGTCACATAACTGCCACATAGAATGAAGACTAGGTCAACATGCGAATTAAAGGAGCATCTATATCCAGTTTTGCGATGGAGGAATGTGAATTAAACTTGGCCATAGTTGAGGAAGACAAAATGGACTTTTTCCTTTCCAATTCGAAGACGGCTTATTCCATTTTCATTTTTTCTGGACGTGGGCCTTTTTTCGCGGCCTACTTAATGCATGTGCTTGTGGAAAATTGGCTCTTTCTCTTTTTTTCAACTAGCATTTTGAATTTGTTTAAATTTTTATGCATAAAGTTTCTACATTGATAGTTTGTACATAAAATGTTTATATACTAAAAGTTTCAATGTAGATAATTTCCATGTATAAAGTTGAGCTTTAATTAATTTTATAAACTTTGAAATTTTTTGACTTTGATTCAAATTTATATGTACTAGTTGGGTGCCTATCCGTTGCAATGGGAACAAATTCTATACCAATTATAAATCATACCATGCAAAATGATGTCAAATAATTTAAATACTGAACAAGAAAATTTACTCGCTAGTATGGATACAACTTCGTTGCATAAATACATAAGGAAATTTCATGAAACTACAAACATTATTACATCCAAAGAATAGATAAGAAGATATTGAAGAAATGTTCTATTACAACATAAGATATACTCCCTCCATTTCAAATTACTTGTCATTTTAGGTTTGCCTTAAAGTCAAACATTTCTATCTGTGACTATTTGTTTTTTGAAATTCGTATAGTTTAACACCATATGATTTATATTTTTAGATTCACTGTGAGAAATACTTTCATAATATATACCTCGCATGTTGTTAAACTATACGGATTTCTACAAATTGATGGTCAAAGATGAAAATGTTTACTTAGGATAAAGCTAAAACGGAGGAAGTGGTAAATCATGTTGTAAGGACAGCCGATCTTATTCGTCAAGTGCACATGCCTTGTAACGGAACCAGGGTTTACAATCTTGATGAAATCGGTCTGGATTTCATGAAATCCTGATTTCCCGACGTGGAACGATATCTGTTTCTGACGGGAAATTCGAAGCAATTCACCAAATTCAAAGTTGAATTGAGAAAAATTGAATAAAATCATATAAAAATCTATAAATACTATGATATTTAGAGAACCTAATGGAATAAAATGTTTTCAAAAAAGATTAATAATCGTGTTGTTTTTAAACTGCAACTTATGAAAGAATGGAAAAGATATTTATAGAACCTCCAAAAGCTTCCTTTGCGCTTGTGGCGCAGTGTTGTTCCTCCAGCGGGTGTGAGCGGAATTGGAGTATGTTTGCTCTAATTCATACTAAGGGTTACAAACCATTTGACTCATAAGAAGCAACACAAGCTTGTTTATGTGAACTATAATCTCCATCTTCGATTGGACCAAGCATGTTGTGAGGTTATCAAAATGATAGAAAATTTCATGCCAATTTTTTAATAGGTTACTCACATTTCCTACATATTTCCACAATTTTTTGCAGACTATTTTTCACCTCTTCACATTTTTCCTCAATTTTACAAGTGTAACATACCCCAAATGTGATGACATGAAATATAGCCAAAATAATATGTCTTCTTGTGCATTACTGTATTTTGAGTGATGTTGGAATTTTTGGAGCATTATAGATGCATTTTTTATAGATCAAATCAACCAAAGGAATTTTAAATAATATTTTATGTCACCAAAAATTCCAGAAAAATTCTTACAAATATTAGACACCTCAAATGACATACTGTAATTTTTTTTGATTTTAAAATTCTTTTTGGACCCTCAATTAGTTCAGTCAAAATTTTCCAAAAGTAAGGTTTTACCCTTAATTTTATGCCTTCTTCACTTTTTCACCATATTTTATTCCTTGCACATATGGCAGAGCCATTTGGACATAATGTAGACCAAGTATCCATATATTCCCATGAATTTTTGCAAAGTCTAAATCTCTCTCTAACTCCCTAATTTCACCTGGTTAAAGTACCTAAATAGTTTCAATACAACCAATTTTCCAGGTTCCTTCTCATTATCCAGTGGGACCCACAAGCTGTGGACCCCATCTGTCAGCCCCCACACGCCAGCCCACGCCAGGGGCATGAGTGCAAGTCCTGGCCATGCCCGGCCGCGTGCCGAAGCGCACCGAGCGTGTGCCCCCATGCGTCGCCGGTGTGTTGACGCCACCCCCGGCCACGCCACCCCTACATACGCGTCGCCTCCACCTCCTCTTCCTCCTAGAGCTGCTGCCAAGCCGTGGTGAGGTCCCGACTCCCGACCGTTCCTATCTCCTCCGTTTTTCTCTTCGGCCGCAAGAAGGAGGGAGGCGAAAATCTTTGAAGTCGTGATGAATATATCGGTTTCAATTGCGTTCCCAATCCTCCTTTCTGTGCCTAACCCATTCCCTCCAAGCTCGCCCAAAATGGTGGAGCAGGTTGCCCGGAACGGCACTGTGAACTTGGCACTCCAGAGTGCACGCAGAGCACCGCCGCAGTCTGCAGTGACCTCGTTGTCGTTCCTGCAGCCTCGGTGCACTCCCAGCCGTGCCACTTCGCCGCCTGCTTTGCCTCGCCCTAAGGACCAAAACACCCAAAAAACCCCATGAATCGTGTAGTGATTTGGGAGATCGACGTCGTCGTCTTCATCTCTGGCCGACCGCCGCCGCCGCCAAATTATCCCTCGCTGGTGAGCAATAGGTCAATTCCTTTGGTATGAGTTGTCCCTATGGAGTCCCTAACCTCTAGCCAACCTCGCCAGGATCGATGGGCCCGTAGGTCAAGCCGCCAACATGCTGCCAGGTCCTCTGCTCTGCCGCCGCTTTGCCTCACCGTTGCCGCGCTTCGCCGGAGCTTGCCGGACTGCCTAGCCGCTCGGTGAGCTCCCCAGTAGTGCCTAGAGGTTTTCCCTTGCATCGGCTTAGACCAAATCACATCGTAGCGCCAATCCCCTCGACCACCCGAACCAAGCCAGCACTAAAACCCGCTGCCCGCCCTGCTCTGGTGACCTCCGGCCATGACCCAGCCATTGATAGGTTCGCCACAAAGCCCTCTACCCTTTTCCTTTTGGCCGCGCCCCGAGATCGGCCGTCGCTCACCGCCGGCAATGGCGAACAGCGCTGCGGGCCATTGACATAGCCGCGCTTGGCCTCCTGTGTCACTGATGTGTGGGCCCAATTGGATTAGGCGCCAGGGACCTAAATTAGAAGGAATTAAAACCTTAGGTATTGATTAATGAAGAAACCTCCCTATGACATGTGGGACCTAGACCTATGTGTAAATACCCTAAGCCTCAAGCCCTCTTTGTAAAGTTTTTTTAACTCACGTGGGGACTGCAGGTTAGTTTTCCTGAGAGCCTAGGAGGTTACATCAATAATATTGTGAATAATTATACTAGTACCTTGGGATGATTTATGAAATGTTGTCGGAGGTGTTACCTCGAGTTATTTGCAAATGAAAAATGAGATGAACACTTGGTTTCAGACCAGGGCAGCAAGTGATACGCATATGATTATAGTTGCGTATTGATAGGGGGAGTGTTTGCCTAGATCGATTAAGGATTGAACTCCATGTTACCAATTAATGTTTACAGTATAATTATATGTGCTAGTATAGGATGGCCTTGGCTTTTAAGTTGCTTAATGCTAGCCTTGCATATTGGTAGGCTGGTGTAGTATGAACTATTTTGTGAGGATAGTTCAGAGGAGCTACCTATGTAAACTGTAAGGGGTAGATTGGTCCCCTCACGGTGTAGATGTCTAAGTTTATCCAATACAACGGTGTTGGAGGATGAAACCTCGACGGCGGGAAGTCAGGAGACCCCCCTTTGAGATTCGGCCAGGGGAGTAGTTCTCAGGCGAAGCCGGCGTCAGAGAGCAGAAGACAGATGCGCGAAGAAGACGTAGAAGAAACAGAGGAGTCCGGACCGTCCGAAGCTGGTCCGGACCGTCCGAACCGTGAACGAAGGCAAAAGGGTCCGGACCGTCCGAACCGGGTCTGGACCGTCCGGACCGAGGAGATCACGCGGGGAAGACGATGAACAACGAACGGTCGGAAGAGGGGATCGACGCACAAGGGAGACAGGAGGATTTATACAGGTTCGGGCCGCCGGAGCGTAAAACCCTACTCCTGTGTGTATGCTATGTGGAGATGAATGTGGTTTGCTATGTTACAAGGTGAGCTCAGCACGCGGCCGGAGCCGGAGAAGAAGAGCAGTAGGTTGAGAATGAGCTCGGATGCTGAGAGCTGGGGGCTAGAGGCCCTCTGTTCAGTCTGCCTTTCGCCGGTGGCTTGGTCCTCCTTTTATAGAGCAAGGGGTTTCCACAGTGCCAGCACACCAAGAGAGAGAGAGAGAGAGAGTTTCTGGAGAGTTCTCTGGTTCTTCCCTCCGCCTGCGACGCCCACGCCGGAGTTGGAAGACGTCCAGTCGCTCACGTCCGCCTGCAAAGCCTGCGCCGGAGTAGGTATGCAGCGGGCGGTAGAGTCGTGAGGATGTGATGGGATGTGATGGAGCACGCTGCCGAAGTCAAGGGTCTCTGACTGCTTGGACTTCGGCGCACGCCCTCGCCACAGAAGTCAACAGGCCTCTGACAGCAGACAGGTGTCCATGGGAGGCCGTCCTGAGACACTTACGCGTGGCGGAGCGGACGACAGGGGCAACGTGCCCCGTCGCCTCATCATTAATGCTGATATTTGGAGAGCTGGTCCATCGATCCTGCCGGAGATCGACATGTGGGCCCCGGGCAGGGAGTGAGACGATGGCGCCCAGAGGCAAGGTACGGGCCTGAGGCCAACGATGCCTCGGGGCCGAAACCGGTGGGGACGGCGCCCCGGGGACGAGCCCGGGGCCGATAGGGTCAGCGCCCCGGGGACGTGCCCGGGGCCAAAGGCGAGGGCGCCCCGGGGTCGTCCCCGGGGCCGATAGGCGCGGCGCCCCGGGGACGTTCCCGGGGCCGATAGGGTCAGCGCCCCGGGACCGAAGGCGAGATGGCCCCTCGGGGAACTGACTTGGCCGATGACCCACGCGTCCCTAGGGTATGTGGGACCCCCTATCCCATTTCGCCGACAAACGGTGATGTGCCTCATGAGATAACAGGTAGTTTGTCTCATGGCGTTAGGTTTAAAGCATGGGCCTGCTACCTAGTGACTCTAGGTCGCGACCTAGGGTGGATTTACGCTTGACGTGTTGGTGTAAGGCTATACTTTAAGTGATGTAACGGCCGTGTTATGACCTCTAGACCACACCCAATGTGCAGGGTGTGGTGATACCAACGGGTATCGAGCAAATTGGAGAAAATCATATCATGTTAATACAGTTGTACAATCTCTGCAGAGGTAACCTAAACTAATCGATTAGTCGCGCTTGCGGTCATGAGTGACTTGGTGAAGTATCATGAGTATAGATTTATGATTTTCAAATATGTTTATAAACTGGATTGAATGGGAATGATGGTTTATTACTGAAAGAGTGAATTGAATTTTGGAATACGAAATTGCCGCCATGGATGGCCGCAAATCTGGTGCTATGTTGCTATACATTAATCTGTGTTATGTACATGTTTTACATGTTTTGAACTATGCCTTTGCAAATGATTGCAAACTAAAATTGGCTTTATGTTAAAATAAGTCCACAAATAGCCATCCTTGATAATAGCTTGCATGTATTTAGGATTGACACTTGCTAGTACAATTATGTATTGACCCTTGTTATATTGTTGTTTTTAGAATTTGATGCAGATTATGAGAGCTTCGGTTCGGGCAACGTTGATCTTCAGGAAGGTTCGTGCTAGGGGTTACTTACCCCTAGTCAGTTGCCTGTGCGGTTGGTAGATAGGCATACTGTGAACCACTATAGAATATTTCTGCTGCTACTTTGTTTATATTTAGCTAGTCGGCCCTATCGGTATTATAAAACCTAAGTCATCTATATTCTATCACCTTTATATAACAATAAGTGTTGTATGGAAATGTTGTCGAATTGGGGATGCGTGTACTAGCCACCGATCATGAGACTAGTACAGTGTACGCTCCAAGTATTCCGGGAATTCCATTCCTGGGTGCCGACAACATGGTTTCTCGACTATTTTCGAATTTTCAGGAAACTAAAAATATCATCAGTTTCTCGCTCACATAGGTCGGTTTCCCACTAAAACCGATCAAAATTTCAGTCATTCCGCATATGTCTTTTCTCCTTGGAATTTCAGTATTTTCGATCGAATTCCCAATAAAACTGACCAGTTTCCAGTACTCAACTCGAGCATTTGAATTCAAATTTTGGTTTCTAGATTCACCCGGTTTTTCTAAATTTTGTCAGTTTTTGCAAAAACCAATGATCTCACCAGGTACTGGGATTTGTTAACCCATTGAAATTGTAAAGCCTGAACAGAACAATTATGGCATGCATAACCATTGTCCAAGGAAGTTGTGAAAATTGCAATGATGCCAGGTGCACACTCAATTTTGCTAGAAAGTTGAGTGGTATTGTAGATTTGCCCCAAAGTTGAGGTGAATATCCTCTCACTTGCCACATTCCCCCTTTATTACTTGAACTACTCTCGTATTCTTTTTTCCCCATCTTCCTTCATCCATGGTCTCATCATTAACTTTGGCCATCATTGCCACCGCGACCAACTCCATCGTTGCTCCCGAACCAAGTTCTGATGCTCGCCTGCTCTACTTGTTGCCACTACTCGTCGTTGTTCTAGCATGGCCAGATGGAGATCTTTCCCATTGTAAGCTTGGTCAAAGGTGGCTTGGTGACAACTTGACCACGTCGCTGAGGACCTGAGGTGTTTGCAGATTTGACCTTTGGCACGTGCTGCAATGGGAATATAATATTGCATCACGTGGAACATAAAAAAGAGTCAAAATCTTGTAAGAGACTCTCAATAAGAATATTGTAAGTATAGAAGTAGTGAAGTAAAACATGCATTGCACCTATGGAACGATGAATCAACAGGAGAAATTGAATAGATGGTGGATAGGGTTATAGGCAATATGCACCACATCTATTCAGAAGTCTAAGTGAGGGTGTGAGAACAAATGAAAAATCACATCAGAAACCCACATCAAATTTTGGGAGAAATCGACAAGTCACATAAAGAATTTCCAGCGATCCTGAAAGCTCTTTCATGGGTGGGCACTTCTTGTTCTAAACCTTAATTACAGAATTGTGAGTCTAGCTAGGCAACCCTTTGTCATTCAGCAAAAGAATAATGATAGATGCATGGTTTTCTCTAGTTGATTCATTTGATTGGTTGATTTCTTTATTGTAGTAGACAGTAGCTGAAAAAATATTTCTTTTAGAAAAAAAGCAGCAGAAACTTTGTAATGGGGAGAAACAGGATAACTCCCTAATCGCACACTATCTACCAAATCTATTGGATCAACTTCTAATTATATGAAGTTAAACATATATGTAGCATTCAGCCATGAAAAATATCTAAAGTACTTTAGAAGGAGGGAACATTAGAAAGGTGCACTTGTCATGTATCTGAGCCCGTGCATGGAATGAATGCAAAGAGAAACAAACAGTGCTCTTGCTATTGCAGCAGCAAATGGAAATGACAAACCATTCAACGGATTTTAAAAGGCTAAGAACAAGAACAAAATGTCCATCACACATGACTGAAAGCAACCTTAGTTGAAGCAGTGTATCCACTGCTACTGTGTCTGCATGCAGGGGGATCTTTTAATGGATGTTATGTAGGCAACACTTCCCTCTTGCTCTTGCGCTAGAAGTTAAAATATCCAGAAAGGAGAACTCATGAAGGGCACTGATGAAAACAAATCTCGTCGTCAGGCTCTCCGACGACATCAACCCCACAACCCCTTCTCACTATACTCGAAGCCACCACTGTTGCCAACATAGAATCATAGGGACAAATGTAAGGGCTCTACCTTATCGATGCAGGTGAGTGACCAACCCAACACAAAATTTTAGGCATGCATGGCGGATTTATTCAGTCATAAATAAAAGCAGCTCAGCAAGGTTACAGAGACAATAGGAGAAGAAACCTGATCACCTTAACTATAGAAGTAGTATCCCACTAGCGACTTCAATCTACGTGGCATCCTCTTTTACCCAAAGGCACACCATGATACCACTTTGCATTGAGTTCTTACTACTTACATCCATCTGAATATCCAAATCATCCGTTTTTCTATAAATAAGAGTGGTAAGGGTTTATAAAAAGAACATAAATTTTAGAAGCAATCCAAAAACATCAAATTAGAAATGAAGCTGAACTGACAATACTCCCTCCGTCCACAAATGTGATTTTAGGCTCTTTTAGAGAGATTAAAGATGAAGAGAAAAGACTGGGATGCTCCTAATTAAATGATGGGTGATTGAGAGGTGGTATCCCTAATTAATTGAGGTGTAGTTGGGAAGCGAAAGGGTTGTTGGAAGTAAGATGGGAAACAATTTGAATGAAAGGTGATCGATGGAATAAATAGTATTCCAAAATCCCTTATGCTAGACAAATAAGGAGTCCCAAAATCTCTTGAATTTGCACGGATGGAGTAACTCATACCATTCCACATGAAAACCGGTCCTCTTTGAGCTTCGGTTGTCCTAAGCTTGAGAATCGCTAGACCTAAGTCGCAACGAGCTTGGGGGCAGCCAAATTCGTGTCACTTGAGCTATAGGAGCTAGGGGCACCCTAATTGAATGGCCCAACCTCAAGGCCTCGAACGGAGAGGAGAGGTGAATATTGTTGAAAATATTAGCAATTTTTCATAAAATTTAATCCAAAATATGAGAGCGTAAACCAGGACGATGATAAAGTAAGCAATGACCATGATGATAATGTAAACAGACATGCACCAAATGTAAACAAGCATGTCTATCTCATTTGCATATGGTAGAAACACCAAACAAGAACATGAGAATAGAAGAACATACGGTGCTGCAACAGTTGTTGCGATGGTAGTAGAAGCAGAACCATTGCCGTTGTCTCCTCCAGAGCCGTTGTCGTTCCCGCCTCCAGAACCGTTCCCCTTGTTGCCGTCAGCCATGGTGAATGTAGTTGAAGTAGTGGATCTATCCTAGATGTAGTCAATCGATCAAGCAGTCGCGCGTTGCGCTCCCCAAAAACCTAATTCGCCTTCTCCTCCTGGTGCAGGATCAGGAAGACGGAGGTTCTAGAGGCCTGCTCTCCCAGCGCCCGTGCACGTGGACACCGAGATGAGAAAACCAAAGTAGCAACTGGAGTGGAGTGTGTATTTCTGTGTTCTCCCTTTTGTATGGGAGATCAAATCCATTCTCCTTTTATAGGAGAAAGGGAAGATGAAGAGGAAGGGACTCATGGAAGAGGAAGAAGAAGGGAAAGAGAGTAATTGATCATCATCAACCAGCCATCAACCATCCTCGACTACACCACCATCAACCAGACATCAATTAGATGTAATTGATGTTGGTTATCATTCCATTTAATCAATCCTTAAATTAATTCTCAAAACTTTTCACCTTTCCCATTGATAACCCATGAGAAATTGAACAAATGTAACTCCTAGCATAATGAGCCTTAGAATTAATTTATTTGATTTAATTAATTTAAATGGATTAATTACCAATCAAATCTAACAGTGCCAGCTCCGAGGACGTCGTGTGGCGGCAGGCCGGTGGTATCAGGACCTCCGGTGACAGCGGTGGCTATGAGTCTCTGGTGGTGGTGACAGGTCCAAGGCCCTTGTGTGGTGCCCTCATGCACTGACAGTAGCACGCATGTCCTCGAATATCCTTCAACCACATCAACGTGCTCCAACGGACGACTTGTTGCATTACGACCACAACAGTTGGGTGGACATTCGACCATGGCAGCATGCATCCGCAGGCAAGGCAACTTGCGGCACCAATTGCCACCGTAATGAGTGACGACCATAATGGTAAATTTTTTTGGCTGTTTGAATATTGATATTGGTTCGTGCCACAAATTGACAATGGTACTTATACCCGGCACTATTACTATCTATTGTCCACCGCTGATTTTCTTGTTTGTTCACTTTATTGCCAAAAAACCTTATTAAACTTTTGGTACGGTAAGATAGGATCTATATCCTCTGTCTTTGGTAGAGGAACAACAAAGGTTGTCGTTCTGCATATCCACCCTCCATTACTCCATATAGATTTAACGTCTTCATAACTCATAAACGGATCATAGAGCCGTATATACATGGTTCACCAAAGGATTGGTACTTCTTCGGCTAATCTTACTTCGTTTTGTTAGTTAACAGATTCTTTGCTGACAAACCAATCAACGGCACAACTTAATCACGGGGCTTAGTGCTCAGTCACCGCTCTCTTTGCTTGTGGTTGCCGGCCGTTCTTCGTACTCAGGGCTACTGCAGGAGCCCATACCATCCAATGCCCTAGCCTTCGGCCGCTGGCCACTGCCTATCACCGCCACACCGATCGTCCCCACTGCTAGCTTGGCGCACTTGGTTAAGCACACAGCGTTCATCCTAGCAGCAGAAATATGAGCCAGCAAGATGTAGTATATTTATGCAAAATAGACAAATAAGAAACTAGACCGTTTGATGCAAATGGACGGTGGATCTACAAAACGGCAAACCTTTGCCGTTCTTCCGCCTATACGGATCTGGTAAGATAAGATTGGGTGGTGTTTAGTTTGAGGCTGGAATTAACAAAATTTAGTAGGGTTGTGTTGGTAATTGCATGTTTAGTTTGTTGGCTTGCTAAATTTTAGTGACAAAAATTTGGAAAGGTTAAAAATTACAATAAAGTGAACAAAACCTTAATACTTGTTATGAGTGTGTTTCCGAGAGAAAATACGTGGAAATCTCTTTGCTTAGAGAGAAGTGAGTGCGGGCGTGCCGGTGTACCTAATACACAAAATAAAGAAAGAACATTGGGAACATGTGCTTTATTAATCTCGAAGATCATAAATACAAATTCTCGATGTAATATGTGCGCTCCATAGCCTGCCGTTGGGCAGATTTGAACTTAACGAAGTGGTCTTATGGTTCCCGAGACCTTGAGAGGCTCCCAATTAATTACCTCGGTAGGTCAAAGCCTGCAGGAGAACCTTTGATTAAGCTGCTTGTGGTCGTCTTCGTCGTCTTCACTTCGTGTTCTCCATGCATGATGAGATGGTGATGTAAATGGTGGGCACCGACAACATCCATGGCCTCATCGGTCCGTGCACCGGTGTTCATGACGTAGCCTTCGCATCGGCTCCGGCCGCCCTCGTCGTCCAGCCTCGTCAGTCTTGAACGACGTGTTGGTGTAGATTGGTTGTTGAAGACATGCATAGAATAGCGTAGCTCGGAGAGCTTGACATCACAGCAGCGGCATCGGGATTAGATTAGATGAAGGAAGAAGTCATTGGAGACGGTTGGTGCAGATGGCAGCCGAATAAAACATGGCTTGGCGCCTTCCGTGACTTGATTGCTGCTCCTTGACATAGCAGAAGCATGAAGAAAGAAGATAATGCCGATGGAGAAGTGGGTGTAGGCGGCAGCCGAAAGAATGTGCCTTGGCACAGCTCCTCCATGTGGTAGGGAAGTAGGGAAAGTTTATGCAGACAGTAAGAGCAGATGGCGATCGAAAGGACTTGATTGCCTCTAGCTAGCACCACAGTACGAGCACATGCTTGCATGCATGGTACTGTACATGGGGGAGTGTATACAGCACATGCATGGCTACAGCCTACGAGGTCCCCTCATGTCCTTGGTTTGACCAGTGGCTTGATGGCGTGGGGAGCAACTCCTATCATGGGTGGCCCTGGTCATCTCAACAGCAACGGTGGGTGTGCAGGCTCCGATCTTGGGAAGCTTGGCAGTGCGGGATGCAGCTCTGGCTACCTTCATGGCTTGATGGTATGCACAGTTGTTGCAGATGCGGGCGGCTCGGTGGATTGCCAGTGGCTTCAGTGAGGTCACGTCAGGCACGACTTGACAACGTCCGTGGCGGGGCTTCATCAAGTTCCTGGTAGATGTGGCTTGGTGTAGACGTTAGTTGATGGTGAGGTGAGGGCGCCGGCGCCGGTCGTCTTGAAAACACTAGGTGGGCGAAATCACCGGTGACCTCCGGCGAGATGATGACCTCCCACGGATTAGCATAAAGACGATCTTGGCACAGTTCATCATCTTGCATGGGCATTGATGCAGCAACTCGAACGGTGTCATCTTCATGGCGCCACGATAGCTTGCTAGTTGACAACACCACAGGCAGACCGGCTCGTCTTGATGTAGCATCACGAATGGATAGCGTCTCGGCGTAGCACCGTACCATGGATGGACGGCGTCCTGGTGACGTGATGACCGGGTAGAAACATGAGGAGAGTGACGCCGGTAGGAGCAAATGGACGTCGACGGCACCAGGAAGGAGAGACCGTTGCAGGCAGGGTGAGGATGCTAGCATCTTTATCTTGGCAAAATGTGTCAGCAAAACCCACTCGAACTCACTCCCTTGCTCTGTTTCTCTCTATTGAAACGAGTTGTCCGAAGAATTTCAGACGAGCTACAGTGCTCTGAAAAACTGAAGAACAGAGTCACACAAGAAGCAGAGTTTTTTGTTTGCTACTTTTCTGGTTTCTCTTCTATTTATTCTCCTCCACCAAGGGAGTTTGTTACATGCATAATTGACCGAGTTCATTGCTAGATCAGATCACCATGTCATCCCACGATTTCTTCCCTAGCTCAGCCACTACGAAAAAACTGAAAAATAACAGAAAAACACTATCTGCGTGCTACTACTAGAGCCCAGCAGAACCGGTCTTCTCTGAACATGCAGCTCCTACATGCATTGCTATAACAAAAGAAATGGAAAACGTGCACAAGATTATTGGAAAGCTTAACAAATCACCCCCTAATCCTGATGCATCTGTACCTGGACCAAACCCAGTTTCATCATCAATTCCTAAAACCAAATCTTGCCCAGCGACTTTGTCAAGATATCAGCAAGTTGATCCTATGAATGAATGTACTCCACTTTCAACTTCCTTTCTTCAACACATTCCCGGATGAAATGAAAACGTGTCTATATGTTTACTTCTGTCGTGGAGCACTGGATTCTTGCAGAGGTTTATTGCAGACTTGTTGTCAATCTTTAGGATAGCACAACTAGGCTCTTCGAGCATCAGCTCTCTCAGCAACCTACTAAGCCATATCCCTTGATAGGCAGCGGTAGTGGCAGCAATATACTCAGCTTCACATGATGACAAGGCCACCACCTTCTGTTTTTGTGATTGCTAGCTGATTAAACTGTTCCCTAACATTAACAATACCCTGGTTGTGCTCTTCCTGTCACAGATATCTCCAGCCATGTCACTGTCACTAAAATCAGTAAGATGAAGACCTCCTCCTTGCTTGTCATATCTGCAGCCAATTCTCAGTGTTCCATTCACATACCTTAATATGTGTTTGTTCAGTTGTGGGAGCTTCCATGAACCTACTCACATATCCCACTGAAAAAGCCAAGTCTGGCCTTGTGTTCACCAAGTACCTAAGACTTCCTACCACACTTCTATACAATGTGGAATCCACAGGTTTGCCTGATCCCTCCTTGGTCAGTTTCAGCCTGGACTTCATGGGGACTTGAGTAGCATTGCATCCCTCCATACCGGCCCTGCTAACAATTTTTTCAGCATAGGCTGCCTGGCAAACTATCACAAACTCCTTGGTTTGACAGACCTCCATTCCTAGATAGTAGCTTAACAATCCAAGATCACTCATACTGAATAACTTCTGCATTTGCTTCTTAAATTTGTCAACTTCCAGCATGTTTGCCCCTGTAATTATTAGGTCATCAGCATAAACTCCCACAATTAGCCTTGAATCTCCCTTTCCTCTTGTGTACATGGCATGCTCTGTTGCTGATCTGACAAAATTCAGAGAGTTCAAACTTTCATCCAGCTTGGCTTTCCAAGCCCGTGGAGCTTGCTTGAGGCCATACAGTGCCTTCCTAAGGTTTAACACCTCAGGATTGGTACTGTCCACAAAACCCGGCAGCTGGACAACATATATCTCCGCCTCAAGTTCTCTACTCAAGAAAGCCGACTTAACATCCATGTGGTGAATTTCCCATCCATTTTAGGCTACCAGTGCAATCAACAGCCTCACAATCTCCATTCTTGCCACAGGTGCGAAGACTTCATCATAATCAACCCCATGTTGTTGAACATATCCTTTTGCCACAAGCCTGGCCTTGTATTTAGAAATGGCTCCACTGGCATACCGTTTGATTTTGAACACCCATTTCAGACCAATTGGCCTCACTCCTAGAGGCAATTCAGTAAGGGCCCAAGTATTGTTGCTTTCGATTGAGTTCATTTCTTCGGCCATTGCCTTTCTCCAGCAGCTCTCTTTCTGTGCTTCTGCAAAGCTAGTTGGTTCCTCAATCACCAATAGACATTCATCATTGTAGTTGAAGTCAAGGATCGGCATCGTCGTGGCGAGTGTGTTTGCCACCATCTTGTAGCGGCGTGGCCCCTCATCTGTCCTAGTGCTGGCGTCAGTCGGGGAAGGGGGTGTAGAACTCAACTCCAGTCACGGCGCCTGATGTAGCCGTGGCTGGGATCGTTGGCGAGGCTGGTGATGCCACCATGGGTGCAGCCATCGCACCTGGTGACATGTCATCTTGCACCTCATTCTCTGTCTCTTTCGTGCCAATAGGGACGCCGTTCTCGGTTAGTAGAGTAGTATAGTGCTCCACGGTGAAATCCTCTTCGCCTCCTTCATCAACTTTATGGCTTCCCCAATCCCTGAATGTCGCCTCATCGAAGATGACATCGCGTGACACACAGACACGTCGTGCCACGGGATCATACATGCGGTAGGCTTTGGAGCCCAACTCGTAGCCGATGAAGACCATCCTTGTGCCGCGATCATCAAGCTTCCTTAAGTGCGGCTTCGCTGTCTTCACATAACCGACACATTCGAAGACACGAAGGTGTTCGACCGAGGGACGGCCCCCGTTCCAGGCTTCATAGGGCGTCACCTCGTCAAGGGCCTTGGTTGGTGACCTGTTCAACACACACAGCGCCACCACCACTGCTTCACCCCAAAAATACGTAGGCATTCCTGCTACTTTCAACATGGACCGTGCCATCGCGACAACTGTCTGCTTTCGCCACTCGACAACGCCGTTCTGCTACGGTGAGTAAGGGGCAGTGAGTTGGCGCTTCAACCCATAATCGGCGCAGTATTCCATGAATTCCACCGAGGTGAATTCACCCCCGCGGTCAGTGCGCAGTGCCATCAGTTTGCACCCACTCTCCACCTCCATGCTTGCCTGGAACTGTTTGATGGCCTTCCCTGCTTCACTCTTGCTGGAGAGGAGTCGGATCCACATGTGCCGACTCCTGTCATCCACAAGCAACAGGAAATACTTCCTACCGCCTAGTGTTGCCGGCATAATTGGCCCGCATAGATCGCCATGCACCAGTTCGAGCGCCGTCTGTGCTCGAAATTGCGCCTCCTCCGAAAACGGCGATCTGCGTTGCTTGCCCACAAGGCACCCATTGCATAATTGATTGACGTGATCAATCTGCGGCAGCCCGCGAACCATGTCTCCTTGCGCCAGTCATCGCAATGCCTGAATGTATAGATGACCGAAGCGGTGTGCCACCACCACACCGCTTCGGTGCTGCTCACCGCCAAGCACACAGGTGTCGCCATGTTTAGCTTCAACAGATACAGGCGGTTGCTTGAGCATCATACCTTAGCGAGCAGGAGATCATTTGGGTCGTGCAGCGTCAGCACGCCGCGCCAGATGTGGATGCCATAGTCACGCTCGTCAATGTGGCCAACACTAATAATGTTGTTTCGGAGCTTTGGGATGTAGTACACCACCTCCAGTGACCGGTGCTCGCCGTTCTTACATTGGAACACCACGGTCCCGCGGCCGTGGATGTCTATGACAGACCCGTCGCTGAATTTTACTGTCCCGACGACGCCGGTGTCGAGCTTGGCGAAGGCAGACCGTGCCCCGGTCATGTGGTTTGTGCCCCCCTCAAGGTACCTTATGTTGGGGACGGTCTCGTCACCCCCGTCGCCTAACTCCAAGGAATTTGCCTTCTTCTCGGTCAAATGAACTTCATGCACACCAAATGCTCGACCGAGTGTCGCCTCCCTAGCGAGAGACACCCCCGTCACATGCGCCATGAGCAGAGTAGGCTCCTCCTCCCCCTACGTGAGGTTAGCCTCCCCTTTGCGCGAGCGACAATGTGTTGATCTGTGAACTTTTGAACTCAGATTCTGTATTGATCTGTGTTGATCCGCTCGAAGCCAGCTCGAATCGAGCTGGCTTGCTTTTTTTTACTTGCAAAACAACATCAATGCCAGGTTGTAAGCCTACATGCACTGAAGAGGCTTCCATTACGCCACCACATGCCCCTCCTAGGGGTCATTAACCGGTACTAATGGACCTCTCTCATCTGTACCAGAATTCCAATGCCGGTTGGGAACCCGGCATTGATGGCCCCTTCCTAATCGACACTGAAGACCTATCTTGTAGCAGTATGCCAGTGCTTGGATGATGGAGGCCCAGCGGCTGGCGTATTTGTGTACGTACGTATGCCATCAGCATACGGCCACAGCCCGCAAGTGATGCATGGACGCGCATAGGGCTAGACGAAAAGCTCGTGGCTCGTTAGCTTGCCCGACTCGTAGCTAGCTCAGCCCGACTTAGCTTGGTTCGTTCTCTTTTCCTAACAAGCTGAGCTCGGATTTTAGCTCGTTACTTTTAACGAGCTGGATCGAGCTGCTTGCAAACTTAACGAGCTCGAGCAAGCAGCCAAATCCCAGCCTAGTCCACTGATTAGCCCAATAGGCCCACAGCCATAGGCATCCTACATCTGCACCGCACACAGACAGAGCTGCGGCAGGCCGGCAGCCAAATCCCCACCTAGACCCTATCACTCCAGTCCCAATCGGCCTCAATGCCGCAGGCTAGGGTTAGGGCTAGGGACCTACATAGCCGCCGCCCCCGCTGCCCCTAGCCCCCGTCGTGCCATCACACGCCATGCCCATGCCCCCCCCCCTAGCCCCTTGGCCCTCCCTCGCGTTCCTCCTCGTCGCTCTGCTCTCCCTCCCCAGGCCCCACTGTATCCGTAGAGCACCAAGCAACGCAAGGCTACCCCGAGTGCGCAAGGCCCGGAGGCTGGAGTCCCCGACCCTGAGGTGTGAGTATTACTTTCTCAATTGGATTTTCTGTGTCATGAATTCAAATCAGCTTGTGTAGCAGTACAAAGATTTTCTGTGTCAGAATCAAGCTGGTGGGGTATCTGTTCATTTGAATATTTGATGCCACATTAAGAGCTTGAGATGGTTGATAATCCTCCTCACTCTCTTTATGATGCATATCTTGTCCAGAGTCGGCATGTTGTGAATGCTCTTGTTTGATTCTCAAAATGTTGCAATCCATGTCAGTATGTCACCCAATTGGCTATCCCTAAAACAACCTTTTTCTCCAGCAGTATTGGAACAATGGATGAAGTGGTTATTTGCTTATCACATTTTGCACCAATACTTTCTTTTTAACTTTAATGCTGAACATAGCTCGCGAGCTGGACCGAGCCGAGCCGAGCTGGCTTTTTTGCTCGTTTCGTTAATGAGCCGAGCTGAGCTAGCTCATTTCCATAAGCAGCCACACCGGGCCGAGCCGAGCCACTCGTTATCCAGCCCTACACGCGCATGAGACTGCAGCTCCTTATTGGTTTGCCTTCTCCTGTACATGCAAGTATGAGAGAACTATATGCACGTAGCTGCTTTCATTCTGTTGGTTTGCCTTCAGCTGATCAGAGCCCTGCTTCATGTGTACGTATGGGCCACTTATTAGTTTGCTGTCTCCTTGGGAGCTCGTAGCAGGCATCATGATATGCAATTGCTACTTTAACTGCATGTATTAGTTGGCTGTTTTCTTGTAAAAATATGTAGTATATATAACAAATGCGATTTTAAAAAAAGAATGCACAAAATGTCGTTGAACAGAGTGATGATGTTGTCGGTGCCATAGCCCCGGGTATCTCATGAGAAGCATTTGGGCCACTCGAACAGAGAATAGACCTAATCTTGTAATACGGGATACAATAGGACTCGGCATACATAACCTTATACGACAAGGAAAGGATATAGTCATAATCGGACATGTTGTATTTCTAGAAGAAAATCTCTTGGTTAGAGTCTGATTGGGATTTGTACTCTGTACCCTGTCCCCTAGTATATAAGGGGAGACAAGGCGTCCCTTGAGGGCAGAAGAAGTACAATCTCACTAGAGAAATCTCAAAGGCAATACACTATAACTGGACGTAGGGTATTATCTCATTTCGAGGGTCTGAATCAGTATAAATTGTTTCGTGTTCCTTTCTAATCCATTAAGTTTAGGTCTCACGATTAGCCCCATATTGTTATTGCCGATACAAAATATCGATAGTTGTATTTTTTTACTAGTTTATATCCTATACTGAACATCCATTGGTACCAAATAAAAAAAGATTTTTTAGATGAGAAAAGATACACTTAAAAGTACACAAAATAATTGGCAAAACTTACAATACAAAAATTTTTAGTTCATGTATATACAGAGGACAAAAAATACAAATGCATAGTCCAACGCAGTGCAAAAGCAATGCATGTTATTGTTAATAAAATGCCTTACATTTTCATATATCCTTTTAAAGATAATTGAAATGTTTTATATCCTGGTCTCTATATCGTAAGGCACACGGTCTATTACATTTTTTATATCCATGTGAGTGCATTGAATTTTGAGTTTAATGGTAATTAATACATTCCATTGTGTTACTACATAAATACATTGTTCATATTTTTTATGAACAATTAAGTTTATTTTCAGTTCTGCGGTCATATTATTGTAGAACCGGTCAACCGGATACATACCCTCCTAAGGCCTCATTTGACAGGTCGAGGGTTGGCCGGCATTGAAGGCCAATTTCCTGGTTCTGAAGGGAAAGCCACCACAATTATAGCCCACAAATGTGAATGGTTTGGAATTAAGGCCTATCTAAACGGGCTCAGTCTCTCTTCCTTAGAAAAAAAGGTCTAAGAAAGATTTTGACCTGTACGAAGTTTAGATATTTAAATTTAACTAATAAGATGTCCGTGCCTTGCAGGAATGCTTAAATAGATATCTTGCTCGAACACTACTATCACAAGGTCCATTTCATGGTAGATGCTGCTGCTAATTAATGTGTCATAACGTTATTATTATATCAAAAGCCATCTGAATCGGATATTCTACTAAGAACACCTTATTATAAAATAATTTATCTATGTACTCCTTCAGTTCTAAAATAGAGTTATCTTTAGATTTAAATTTTATTTTAGATATAGCAACCTAGGTTATGTAAAATATGACTTTTACCCCTAAACTCCATATACTATCTCTAGTATCCCATCACACCACCAAATTATGGTCCCTACACCCCACCCACTTTGATGAGAGATATTTTAGATACTTCATCTCAATACATAATTTTCTCAAAAACTCTAGGACAGAGAGAGTATGTGAGTAAGTACTACAAAGAACAAAGAACAGCTGGCTAACCAAAATAATCCTCTTGAAATGAATATTACAAAAATTATAAAAAATAAAATAGTGAAGATAGACATATTCACAATAAGCACATTTAAAACAAGGAAAATTGCAGAAAACCATCTAAATGTCCCCTTAAGTTTGAGATTCCCCCTATAAGATGATTTGTTGTAAATACCTCCTTTTAATTTAACATGGTTTGAGACTCCCTTCCAATGCCGTTGCTCATGTGTTCTCGTTGCTCCTTTTTACATGTGCTATACGACTATTGTCCCACTATGCCTATGGCACAAACCCATCTTCCTCTTAATGATACAATGCCACACCATTCTCGTCTTCCCTATCTTAAATCTTTCAACGAACTAGCTGCCGCAGGACACCATGAGACAAACGCAACGACTCATCTTCTAGTGATCCAATGTCCAAGAGTGGAGACTCATGACCACCATCGTCCAATGACATGCTAGGTCACCAGTGGAGATGTCGCAGCCATATCATTGGGCCGGGCCGTCATGAGCGGCAGCCCCGGCTTCTCTCAGCATATTGGTATTCCTAGAACGCATGTATGTGTCTACGACATAAGAACGGCGAGCAGCGGCATTAAGAGGAGTCTCAAACCATGGTCTAAATCATTTGGATCATCTCCTCCGAACGTCCTCACTTCTCTCGTGATCCAACGTAGAGCCTAATAACCTAATGGGGCATTGAGGCCCATATGCGTGAAGCCTAATGAGGCATGTCAGCCCACATGTGTAAAGCCTGAAGCGGAAATCTAGGCCATAGGAGAAACACTAGTGTATGAGATCGTCAGGTTGTATCCGAGATGTGGACCCAAGAAGTGGGATCCTCAGCGGTGTAGGTCAAAGCGTCACATGCTTAATTGGTGACATGGGCTGTGTCTGTGCCGGCCCGGCATGAACATGCCCATCATGCCTTTGGGCCGTGCTTGGGTCGCGACCCCGACCCTGGCGTGCCGGCACGGCCCAAATCCTAGGTCTATTCCAAAGCTGGTCAATCCACACCCTCGCTGCCATCATAAATGACCCTGGCTCTGCGCATCATCTCGCAGCAGTTCGGTGCCCGCGCGACACAATAGCACAGCAGGTGAGGACGGCGAGCCGGGGCACTCGGGAGGACTGCGGTGACGTGGATGGTGGTGGTGTTCGAACGGTGGGGTTGCGGTGTCGACCACTAGCTCTGGCAGCCGCGCGCGCTACAGCGGCTAGGCATGGTGGACGGCGGCGGCGGGGTGGCGGCCCATATATTTCTGCCCTTTCACTTCTTGATTTCCTCTCATTTCTGTTGATTGGAGCTCTGGTGTCGACAATTAGGCTTTCCCCTAATCCTCCCCTTGGCTCCTCCGATCCCCTCCTCTTTTAGGTATGGCAAATAGCATCTACTTTCTTGCTTTTTTACCTTTGGTTGGGCAGGATTTGACAGAGATGCAAGACTTCTAATTCTTGTCCATGATGTCTATAGTTAATCGATCTCATGCATCTTTGTTGTTCATCGTGCCGAACTGCTAGGTTGAACTGACAAATTTGTATTGCACACATATTGTTTGATAAAATGCTCTAATATCCCTTGAATCCACTCAAGTGATCCACATTTTCCTTGCAGCTTGAAGGATATTAGTAAAACTAAAAATCGAACTATCTGCGTAGCTTTGATACGGATGAGTAGAAACCTGAACAAATCACTTAATTCTTCCTTTTTTCATAAGATTGGTACTGTAAATAATATCTGAGGTTTTACTGCCAAGTGTAAGTATTATTGCACTTGATTCATCTCTATTATCTTTTTTGTTAATGCCATAGTTTGAATTGATACTGATGCCTCGAATGTTACTCGAAGTTGGGTAGTTTACGGCAGAGCAAAGGCTTAGCCAGTGAGAAGGAGAAAAAAGAAGAGGGAGAGAGGTGATGATAATGAAACTGACAAAAACAAATAGAGCAAGGAAGAAGCCATGGAAGTTGACCCTGAGTTTATGTTTAATACATCCCATTTTGATTAGACTAGTTTGGGAATTTTTGTTTTTGACTTGATGTTTGAGAATTTTTTAAGATGGTGTGGTAAGGTTGTTCTAACTGCCGTATTTTTAGCTTCATTTTGTGAGCGGGATTGGGTTAATATGGTCACTATGGTGGGCTCGATAGTTTTATTTTGTGATATCAATCCATATTCCCTGCTTTTGTAACAGTAAAATTTACAATGTCATTGTCCCTTAACATGACATTTGCTCTGGTGCTATGGGCTGCTAATTTGCTTCTTATATCAGTTCTTTAGTGAATTTATTACAAAATAGTACATCTAATTTTAGAAATTTAGTACCATTCTATAATGTTTTATTGGCTTTTCATTTCTAACTACTGAATCTCATTGAAACAACACTTTTGCAGTGTATTGGTAAGATAAGAGATATAATGTTAAAAACATGCTATTGAACTTATATTATTATTTCAGCATTATTGTCTTTACTTACTTGTTGTATCTTGTAAAACATAAACTTGATCTCGAATCAACCACGTATACCTGTCATCCTGTAGTATGAGAACTTGTGTACCACTAATTGTAGATGACGAGAATTCTAGTAGATTCTTGTTTAGAGCATGAGCCAACTCTAAACAATTGCAGTCTTTCCGTGCTGATGATCAGGGGTGAAACTCATGTTTTTTTTTTCCTCTAGGATTGACTGATTTGTGCTCATTGTTCATTATATGGCATTTACACAAGTCAGTTAATGAATTTTTATCCTATGTATATCTCTCGCAATGGAGCTTGTTTATTCTATGATAGACAATGTATGTCATGACTTCTGTTTTCTTCTGATGTACTTTTGGCTTTAGTGAAACCTGCATCCATTCATTCATGATAATTTGATATATGCAATAACTGCATCTTGCCGTTCCATACAATTGCGCCAAACTAGGAGATCTGTAGCTTTCTCTTGGCCACTGTTTGCCTCTTTGCAGAGGCTATTGTGGCAATCATTGTATTAATTACCTAATTGTGTAAAGATGACACTTTTGATTATTTATTGGCAACTCTGCTTTGGCTTCTGCAACTCCAGTCCGTTACATCATATATAAAGATAGGTTTTCTTGTCAGTACCAGTTACTTCTGAATTCTGTTATTACTTTTAGAGCTGCTGGCCTACGACTGATAAATGTTTAAACTTTAAAGCAACATGAAAGTGACTCAATTTCATTTAAGTGTCTTGTTTTCTCAATGGTCTTGAATTATTCTCTACCAATTTCATGAAGTCAGTAACTAAAAGGTAATTCTCATGCATTTAAATGGCCTTAAATCTAACCAGTTATAGAATATGAATTTGTTCCACAGGAGGAAATGCATGGTATAATTTTAGAAGTTTTTGCACCAACAGCTGTGGCAGTGCCACCATGGCATGGTTCCCCTCAGCCAACCCCCCAACCAATTGCCTTTTATTTGTTTAGGAGTGGAGGGTATTACTCATTGATTTTTGTTGTGTCTCTCGAATTTGGATACTCTTTTCAAGTGAACCCCCAAGTTTCTTTCTTTATTTATGGTTTTTTAGATGATTCCACTGATTTCACTATACCGTAGCAAACAAATGGAACAATCAACTAATGGGTACTTTGCAAAGAGTATACAGCTTTAAAGGATTTTGGTGGAAAAACCATTATCTTTCTTGTTTGCTTGACATCTTTCAAAAAGTTAAATTTTCAGCGAAGGAATTGAGGATCTTAAATTGTTCATATAGGAAGCTTTAGTCAGAAATAAAGAACATTGCTCCATGATCTGATGACCAATGAGACTTGAGAGTTCTGTGGGTAACCAAAATCGAGTCTTTGTATGCTTTAGCCTGAAATGTTGAATGTGTAGTTCCAATGAATTTGGTCAGCAAACACATTGGCCCTAATTTTAATTAGACTTGAATATATGTTGGTATTTCACTGGTCTTTCTTCTCATATATGTGCGGCACAGACATATTCATGTTTATGACTAAAAGTCCTTGAGTTTTCTTCAGGATGCTTCTTGTGAAAGAAACTTGAAGCACTTTGTACCTTCTTTCGGGGCTTTCTGTACTCCATAAACATCATTAACATATTAAAACTGGTAAAAAAAACCTAATATGCAAACATAACTGCTCTATTTGTTCATCACTGACACTTATATGCCTATGTCGTGCTCTGTTTCCTTTCAGGCAATCATTGGAGTTTGGACTGTGGGCCCGGCTGTAATTGGGGGTTGGTTCAATTTCCTAACTGACATTGGTCAGAGGCTGCTACTTCAAACTTTCTTCCATGACAAATCCAATATGAATTTTGTGTGTTGTCATTTGCAGAAGTACTTGCATGGGTGAAGGAATGGAGAGCGGACGTACGGAATGCATGGATGATCAAGGAAGTTCATTGGAGATCAACCTATGGCCTTCTCCAAGTCTTCTCTTGTCTATTGCAGTATCGAGAGACTGGTCACTTCTCCAGTTTAATGTACAGAATGCCTTCTTGCATGGTTTCTTGGAAGAAGAAGTTTATATGCGACAACCGCCTGGGTATGAGGATAAAAGAAAGCCTGCTTATGTCTGTAAATTAGACAAAGCTCTTTATGGTTTGAAACAAGCATCGAGAGCGTGGTACTCCAGGTTAAGTTCGAAGCTTTACGAGTTAGGCTTCAAGACCTCAAGGGCAGATACTTCTTTGTTCTTTTATAATAAGGGCAGTGTCACTGTTTTTGTTCTTATATATGTTGATGATATAATTGTTGCCAGTTCGGCGTAGGAGGCAGCGAGTGCTTTATTATAGGATCTTAAGAAAGACTTTGCTCTCAAGGACCTTGGTGATCTTCCCTATTTTCTGGGAATAGAAGTTACTAAGATATGAGATAGTATTTTGCCGACTCAAAGTAAATATGCTTCAAATCTGTTAAAGAAGGCTGGAATGCAAAATTGCAAGCCAATGAATATACCAATCTCGATGACAGAGAAGTTGACTGCTCATAGTTGTACTGTTCTAGGATTAGAAGATGCAACAAATTATAGAAGTATAGTGGGAGCCCTGTAGTACTTGACTTTGACAAGTCTAGATATTTCATTTGCAGTTAACAAGGTTTGTCAATTCTTGCATAATCCAACCATTCAGCATTGGATGGCAGTTAAATGAATATTAAGATATATTAAATCAACAGTTGACCTTGGGCTCAATTCACAGGTCTTCTTCGACATGTGTAAGTGCTTTTTTAGATGCTGATTGGACAGGTTCTGCTGATGATAGAAGATCAACTAGAGGTTTTACAATATTTCTTGGGTCTAATTTATTATCCTGAAGTGCTAGAAAACAAGCTACGGTGTCTCGTTCTAGCACCAAGCAGAATATAAAGTTGTGGCTAATGCAACTGCAGAAGTAATGTGGATACAGACCTTATTAAAAGAAATAGGTATTAAAGCTCCTGAATCTGCATTGTTATGGTGTGACAATCTAGGAGCCACCTATTTAGTAGTTAATCTTGTTTTCCATATTAGAACAAAGTATATAGAGGTGGATTATCATTTTGTCAGAGAAATGGTTGCCAGAAAGCAATTGGAGGGTTTGTTGCATCAGGAGATCAGATAGTTGATGGATTTACGAAGCCTCTTCCGGTACAGCAATTGCAATGGTTTAGGTACAATCTCAAGTTCGATAAGTTGTGATTAAGGGAGACTGTTAGAAGTTGTAGTCATATACGAGAATACATGCTTATTCTAAAGATAGAACAAATAGAAATAGTTTTAGTTTCCTGATTGTATAAGGTTCTATCTATAGGAGTCCTTTTCTTATACAGCACTTATACACCACGTTGGGGGCTGTTCCTAACCAGTATAAATATAATTACACAGCCTTGAGACAAGGTGAGAACGCTTCTACAAATTATCACACGGCCACTTATCTCGTGTCTAATCTCCTGCTTCCCGGCGACCGCGTGTGCTGACAGTGCTGTCAATGGGCTGTAGATAGAGACGGATGTTTGGCTGCGAGCAGATGGCTTTGGACTGTGATTGAGCAGATGAATGTACGTGGATGTGGCTGTGTGTAGTAGATGGGTTGGAGATGGAGGTGCAGATGGATGGTGTGTGCGTCGATGGGGTCAAAGAGTTGCGTGTGTTCTCTGATGTGAAGGACTTGCATGTCCTCGGCTGCCTCGTCGATCTCCATGTGTCTTCGGTGTTGATGGCTGCGCACGGTATGTTGTTGAAGGCCGCACGCGGCGCGCGGCGTCGTTGCGTATGAGCAGCCCGATTTTTCTGCATGATCGATGGATAAAACCATATATATATATATATATATATATATATTTATTTATTTATAGTCTGGGTTTATTATATTAATTTTACATGTAATTGAATTTTTCTCCCAGTATTCTATCGAAATTTCTCCTATTATTTAAATGTCTTCTAATCTTCAGATAATTCTTTCAATATCCTTTTTGGACTTAATATCTCTATATCAATTTGGTGCAAATGACTATATTTCTATGTATTATATATTAGAATTTGATATATAATAGTCATCTATATTCTCACTAAGCTCATAACTATAGTCATTTGCACCAAATTGGTATAGAGATATGAAGTTCAAAAAGGATACTAAAATAAGTTGTCCAAAGATTAGAGGACATTCAAATAATAGGAGAAATCTCGATGAAATACTAGGAGAAAAATTCAATTACCTATAAAATTAATATAATAAACCTGAACTATATAATTAAAACATGCATAATAGTGGCAACCCCAAAGAATATAGAAGAGTTTAAAATACATATAAAAGAATTAATAAACTAGGAGTAATAAGGAAAAGTAGGAGTCCACATAGATTGACAGCATTTATAGTAAAAATCGGTAAATCAAGGATGGTCATCAATTACAAAAGGTTAAATGATAATACTATAGAAGATGCTTATAAGATTCCTAATAAGCAAGAATGGATCAATAGAATATAAGGTAATAAATATTTCTCGAAATTTAATTTAAAAGCCGGGTTTTGGCAAATAAAAATAACAGAAAAATTTATAGAGTGGATTACATTTACATGTCTCCAGGAACACTATGAATGGCTTATTATGGCACTAGGATTAACAAATGTCCCTGTCTTATTTCAAAGAAAGATGCAAAATATATTTAACGAAAATCAAGAATTTGTATTAGTTTATATAGATGACTTGCTAGTTTTCTCAAAAACATATAAGGAACATATTGCTCATCTGAAAACATTTTTTAGGAAAGTAGAACAAAATGAGTTAATTCTATCTAAGAAAAAGATGGAAATTTACAAGGAAAAAATCAATTTCCTTGGTATATGTGTGTGTGTATATATATATATTAGAAACTGTATCCTTCTCGCGATTTGTTCGTCTACCACTTCTGCTAGGCTTTGCTACTACAAAATAGCTCAAAGGTGCCCCCTATCCGTGCGGGTTCACAAAAACCGGCAATGATAAGGAGTTTCCCACCCCCTAAAACCCCACGTGCCTAGAACGGAGGAAAACCGGCACTGTGGTTTATTAAAAAACCAGCACTGATAACATCGTCTCTCAGAGAAAAAGATTTATAAGTTCATTCTCGAGCCCTCGAGCCCCCAAGCGATCCAGAAATTTCCCCAACTCCTCCCCGTCTCACTATGCCCCCTCTCTCCACGTCTCCCTCTCCCTAGCTCGTGCCACACCTCCCTCTCCCCAGCTGGCGCCGCGCCTCCTCCTCCTTGTCGCTCTCACTAGTCTGCCACCGTGCCATCTCGTCGCCGGCCTCTCCAGCCCACCCCCGCGCCCCCTATTTTCTCTTCTCTTTGACTCCGTCCAAATCTAGCTCCTAGATGACGGAGCTCGCCGAGGACGGGGAGCTCACTCTAAGCCTTATCCTCACTCTTTCTCCCTACTCTTGTAGACTTGGGCGGCAGACGGAGCAGATCTGAAATGAAGTGGCGGTCATTCTATTGTTGAGATTGTTTTGTGTTGATTTTTTTATTATGTCTTGATATATGATGAGATGTGTTGATCTGTGAACTTATGAACTCAGGTTCTATGATTCTGTATTGATCCGCTCGAAGCCAGCTCGAATCGAGCTGGCTTGCTTTTTTTTACTTGCAAAACAACATCAATGCCAGGTTGTAAGCCTACCCGGCACTAACGAGTGTTGGAAATATAGTCAAATTTCGGCATATTTTAATCCAAAAATTTATTAGAAATATTATAACGAAAAAGTGTGTGAGTGATTCGTTACTTACGCTAAACATGTATATGCTGCAACTTGCATCTAATAACATATTTAACACAAAAAGAATGAGAGTGAGTAAAAAGTTGTACCCATATGCCATTCCAGTGTCAGGGACACTGGAACTGGTGTTGGTGTAGTGGGAAGAAGTTGCAAAGATGAAGTAGATATAAACAAGTAGTTGCGTCGAGAAGACGAGGCAGATGTAGACGAGGATGGAGTAGTCGCACCGAGTGCTCCCCAAAAACTTGATCGCCCGTCTACCTATACAGGTCCTCAGACGAATGCAACTTCGGAGGCCTACTCGTCCAGGAGGCTTGTGCACACAAGCTCTCCTGAACCAGAGATGGCTAGAACTCTGCAGCAGAGGAGGAGGAGGAGTTGGTGGTTCTTAGTGGGCTCTGGTGCGGTTTGGAGGAGGAGGCCTATGCCTCCTTTTATAGTGTGCGGAGCAGGCAGCCCAAGAGTCGGTGGTTTGGAGGAGGAGGCCTGTGCCTCCTTTTATAGTGTGCGGAGCAGGCAGCCCAAGAGTCGGTGGTTTGGAGGAGGAGGCCTGTGCCTCCTTTTATAGTGTGCAGAGCAAGCAGCCAAAAGGCTGGGATTGAATGAACCTAATGGCCCAGGTGAAGAGTCGTAATTAACCATCCACCCGCCATTCATCAGTTCAACAAACTCGCACACGCACACGCCATGCCTCGGGTCAGCTCGGCTCAGCCACAACCCGGCCCGGCGAGCGGGCGCGTGTGGCCCTCCATCTGCCACCCTCAACTTGTCAACATGTCCACAGAATTACAACCTATTTAAGTTGAGTCAATTCCTTGTTAAGTTCCCATGTGGGACTAAACAATTTTACCACCTAGCATTAACTTTGGGCCTTTTGAAATTCCTAGGATTAATGGGCTAGGCCCGTATAAATCTAATAATCCCCACCAAATTTCAAGGATCATAAGAAATATTCTCAGTTCTGCTCCTATTTGACATATTAGTGTTTCGGTGGAGACTGTTAAGATGAACTTCCATCTAGAAAAGAGGCTACACTTATCCACAACTGATCAATGGATTATGCCTTGAATTGACAGTTTTGTGCGGATAAGCTTTACCCAATTTCTTAACTGATACTAGGCTGCCTAAAGCATCCCCTCTGTTTGGAGCATATAGGTCATACTCCAGACCCATTCATGAGTATCAAGAGATCATCCAAATCTCATAGACTGTGACCAGCAGTCAAACTCATATAGGTGTGTTCCTTCTAAGATGTTCTATAGGCCAATATCTCTACTTAAATAGGCCACTCGCATCACATTAAGGTATAAACCAACCTCCCATACAGAATAGGAGAATAGTGCATCACCATAGAAATGAGCCTTTTAAGGGATTCTCCTTCCAGTCAACCCAACAGCTTGTTTTGTCATCCTACTTCACGGGATCTCCGATCACTAGGACAGGTTACCACTATGGTGTGACTCACGTGGGTCTCAAGCCCATCTCATTCGATGCACTGTCTATCATATTACGTGATAGTCCCTTAGTGAACTGGTCTGCCATATTCTTTGTCATCTGAACATAGTTCAGTGCTACCACTCCGGAGTTTTTCAGCTTTCTGACAGACTTCAGTCGCCTCTTTACATGCCTAGATGCCTTCATGTTGTCCTTCAAGCTGTTCACCTTAATAATCACAGTTTGATTATCACAGTTCAACAGGATAGCTGGTACTGGTTTTCAACCACAGGCAAATCCATAAGTAGTTCACGAAGCCACTCGGTCTCAACAGTGGCAGTGTCTAATGCTGTGAGTTCTTCTTCCATTGTTGACCTTGTTAAGATGGTCTACTTGCAAGACTTCCCGGAAACAGCGCCACCTCCAAGTATGAACACATATCCACTTGTGGCTTTTATCTCATCAGCATTAGAAATCCAGTTTGAATCACTATAACCCTCTAGGACCCTTAGGTACCTAGCATAGTAAATGCCATAGCTCACAGTGCCTTTTAGATAGCGTATTACTCTCTCAAGAGCACGTCAGTGATCATCTCCCGGATTTGAAACAAACTGGCTTAACTTGCTCACGGCAAATGAGATGTCAGACCTCGTAGCACTAGCCAAATACATCAGTGAACCAATGATCTGGGAGTATCTCAATTGATCCCTTTTTATTCTTCGGTTTTTCCTTAATAACACACTGAGATTATATGGAGTAGGAGCAGGCTTGTAGTCACTATAACCAAAGCGATTCAAGATCTTTTCCACATAATGGGTTGCAAGAGTGTAACCCCACCATCACCTCCTCTTAGTAACTTAATGTTAAGAATCACATCAGCCACTCCCAAATCTTTCATCTCGAAGTTCTTGGACAAAAAGTCCTTGACCTCCTCAATCACATTGAGGTTGGTCCCAAAAATTAGTATGTCATCGACATACAGGCATAGGATTACTCCCTCTCCCCCACCATAGCGATAGTACACACATCTGTTAGTTTCATTCACAACAAAGCCAGCAGATGTCAAAGTTCTGTCAAACTTCTCATTCCTTTGCTTAGGTGCTTGCTTAAGGCCATACAAAGGCTTTAACAATTTACACACTATTCCTTCATGACCTTCTACTACAAACTTGTTAGGCTGATCCATATAGATCTTCTCCAACTCTCCATTTAGGAAAGTTGTCTTAACGTCCATCTGATGAACGAGAAGACCATGAGAGTCTGCCAGGGCAAGTAGAACTCGAATTGTGGTCAATTGAGTAACAGGTGAGTAAGTGTCCAAAAAGTCCTTGCCTTTCTTTTGGGTATAACCCTTGACCACGAGCCTTGCCTTGTCTTTTCAATTATACCATCAGGCCTAAGCTTTTTCTTGAAAACCCATTTACATCCTACAGATTTGCACCCATAAGGACAATCAACGACCTCCCAAGTTCCATTAGACACAATAGAGTTCATCTCACTCTGTACTGCTTCCTTCCAATTGTCAGCATCAGGAGATAAGTATGCCTCTTCTATGGTTCTTGGAGTGTCATCCACGAGGTATACAGTGTAGTCATCACCAAAAGACTTTGCAGTCCTCTGTCTCTTACTCTTTCGAGTAACTACAGTGTTATCCTCCTCAGGATTTTCCACAGGCATTTGTTCATCACATTCTATCGGAACAGATGAATCAGGAGATAAAATAGATTCTTGACTAGATAAGCTAGATATCTTTTTCATAGGAGACTCATTCTCAAAAAATGTAGCATCTCTAGACTCAATGATTGTACCAACATGCATGTTTGGTACCCAAGAGTTTACAATTAAGAACCTATATCCCACGCTGTGGATAGCATAACCAAGAAAGACATAATCAACAGTTTTCAGTCCAAGTTTCCGCTTTTTGATTATTGGCACATTTATTTTGGCCAAACATCCCTAAGTGCGCAATTATGAGAGAGTCAGCCTTTTCTTTTCATATTCCTCAAATAGTGTTACTTCCTTATTCTTTGTTAGAACTCTATTTAGGACATGACATGCAGTCAATATAGCCTCACCCCACTATTCCTTGGAAAGTCCCGTAGTGTCTAACATAGCGTTAACCAAATCAGTTAGAGTGCAGTTCTTTCTTTCGGCAACCCCGTTTGACTGGGGTGAATAGAGAGGTGTCCTCTCACGAATAATACCGAGTTCCTCATAGAATACAGTAAACTCATGCGAAAAATACTCTCCACCACGATCCAACCTTAACCATTTAATTTTCCTTTCAAGTTGGTTTTCTACCTCAGCCTTATAGATCTTAGAGTAATGCAATGCTTCATCTTTTGTTTTCAATAGGTACACATAGCAAAATCTAGTATAATCATCTATTAAAGTCATGAAATATTTCTTTCCCCCTTAGGTCAGCACGCCGTTCATCTCGCACAAATCGGTATGAACAAGTTCTAGTGGTGTCAAATTCCTCGCCTCTTTAGCCTTCTGAGGCTTGCGAGGTTGTTTTGATTGAACATACGTATGGCACTTAGAACCTTTGACCAAATTGAACTTAGGGATTAAACTCATACTGGCTAAGCGTGTCATACAGCCAAAATTAATGTGACAGAGTCGAGAATGCCAAACATTACACTCGTCATCATTACTCACATGGTTCACAACTTTATTACATGCATCATTCAAAGAAAAGCGGAACAATTTATTGGACTCAAAGACAAGTTTAAAACCATATCTACAAATTAGAGAGCCGCTCACGAGGTTTTTCTTTATTGAGGGGACATGTTGCACGTTCTTCAGCTACACAATCTTTTCCAAAGTAAACTTTAGATCGACTGTACCAACACCATAAACAACTGCATGTGACCCGCTCCCTATCAACAAGGAGGTACCTCTGCCGTGTTGATAAGATGAAAACAAGAAAATATCAGCACGCACATGAATATTAGCACCACTATCAACCCACCATTCAGGTGAGTGAAATACAGAGAAAACTATAGGTAAAAAATTACCATACCCGTAGTTCCTCTAGCCTCACTAATGACCATGTTGGCTGACCTCTTCTGCTTATCCTTGCAGTCTGGACAATCCTTGGCCCAATGGCCAAAATCATCGCACACAAAGCAACTTCCCTTTCCCTTGCCCTTTTTCTTCTTAAAAGTGGTATTGCCCTTGGGCTTGACATCGAGCTTGTTCTTCTTCTTGTGGGAGGTTTGAGGGTTCTTCTTCTGCACTAGATTAGTGCTAGAACCTCCCTCAGTTCTCTTGCCACGATTATCCTTTGCTCTCGCCTTCTCTTCAACACCCAAGGAGCCAATGAGATCAGTAACACTGAACTCTTGTCTCTTGTGTTTCAGAGAAGTGGCAAAGTCTGTCCAAGAAGGTGGCAGTTTGGCAATAATGCCACCTGCCATAAACTGTTGTTCTCCAGTTCCTTTGCCAGCACCTGAATCTCATGAGCACGTTCTACTACAGAACGGTCACCGACCATTCTGTAGTCATAGAACTGCTCCATGAGATACAGCTCACTGCTAGCATCAAAAACTCCGAACTTGGCATCGAGTGCATCACACTTCTCTTTGCCTGTAGGTATATGCATGTACACGTCCACTATGTTGTCAGCCAATACGCTTACCAGTGCACCTCGAAACAGGCAGTCAGCCGCCTCAAACTTGCACTCCTCCTTAGAGGTAGGAGGCGGTTCAATCGGCTTGCCTTGTGCAATATGAAAGCATTGCATGGCTGTCAACTACAGTAGTGCATGTGGCTTCCAACGTTTATAGTTGGAACCATCAAATGGGTGTGGCTTAAGTGACGCAGCAAAACCAACTACCGAAAAAGACCCATCAAGTTTTTGGATTGTTAGAAATATAGTCAAATTTCAGCATATTTTAATCCAGAAATTCATTAAAAATATTATAACGAAAAAGTGTGTGAGTGATCCGTTACTTGCGCTAAACATGTATATGCTGCAACTTACATCTAATAATATATTTAACACAAAAAGAATGAGAGTGAGTAGAAAGTTGCACCTAGATGCCATTCCAGTGTCAAGGACACTGGAACCGGTGTTGGTGTTGGTGTTGACGTTGTCGTCGTTGTTCTGATCCGTTGACGTAGCCATGTTGGTGTAGAGGAAGCAGATGTAGTAGAAGAAGTAGTCGTAGCAGACGCGTCGGTGTAGTGGGAAGAAGTTGCGAAGATGAAGTAGATGTATACGAGTAGTCGCACCGAGAAGACGAGGCAGATGTAGACAAGGATGGTGTAATCACGTTGAGCGCTCCCCAAAAACTTGATCGCCCATCTACCCATGCGGTTTGGAGGAGGAGGCCTGTGCCTCCTTTTATAGTGTGCGTAGCAGGTAGCCCAAGAGTCGGACGAAGTCCACAGGACGGGAAGCCGAAAGGCCAGGATTGAATGGACCTAATGGCCCAGGTGAAGAGTCACAATTAACCCCATTCATCAGGCCAACAAATATTAAGAGCGGGAGGTGAGAGGTGAAGAGTCTCTGACCGTTCCCGTCTCGACTCACACACACCACGCCTCAGCCCGGCGCGCGCGCGCATGTGGCCCTCCATCTGCCCCCTCAACTTGTTAATAGGTGCACACAATTGCAACTTATTTAAGTTGAGTCAATTCCTTGTTAAATTCCCATGTGGGACTAAACAATTTTACCACCTAGCATTAACTGTGGGCCTTTTGAAATTTCTGGGATTAATGGGCTAGGCCCGTATAAATCTAACAAAGAGGCTTTCATTACGCCTCCTGTGGAGGCCATAGGCCCCGAGTATTTCAATGAGGGCAATTACGACCACTCAAATATAGGGTAGGCCGGTCCCTACAATTGGAGATCAAGTAGGACTCGGTTTCATATTATCTTGCATGACAAGTAGAGGGATATAGTCCTAGCTGGATACTGTATGTACTCATAAGCAAAGCCCTTGGTCGTATTTGACTGGGTTTTCTACCCTGTAATCCTTATCCCTCCAGTATATAAGGAGGGGTAGGGAACCGCCTGGGGCAAATGATAATCTCATCAAAGAATACCGCAAAAGCAATACACCACAACTAGAAATAGGGTATTACCTGACCTCGAGGGCCTAAACCAGTATAAATCGTTTTGTCTTTCGAAGTCCATCGAGTTTCGGTCCGATGAATAGCCCCATATAATTATTGCCCCTCCTAGGGGTCATTCACCGGCACTCATGCTATTTTATAAGAACCGATTAAATAATCAGATATGCCCTATTGAGTCACCTGCTGGTCGCGTTAAAATCGCGATGCAGGTGCTATTTTATAAGAACCAATTAAATAATCAAATATACTTCATACTATGCCTATAGCCGGGTGTATACATTCGGGTATATTGATTATTTTAAGGTATTGAGGATATATTCTTATAAGTATCAATAGCTGGTCTTATTAAAATTAGGGATGCATGTATCTCTTAAGTACACCTCATCACACATTGGATTTACTCTATAGTGATACTCGGCTTACATGCTTAGCTAAATTGTCTTAAGCAAAATGTCCAACTAATATATAGCTGAAAAGTTTAATTTCTAAAAAACATATCACTCGGAAAACACTTAAAGGTTAAAGATCTTTGACTTTATGTTTAATTATTTTCTAATTAAGCACAAAGTCGAGGGCTACACCTAATAGGTGCGCCTATTCAGTGCACACTATTCATCTATGAAGCCCTTCATAGCCTCATTGCCAGCTGATATGAGGACTTGGGAGAAGAAACACTCGGACAATGAGTACTTGGGAGTAAAGCACTTGGGAATCTCTTCACCGTGGAGTATGAGCACTCGGCATTAGCTGTGACTCAGCTATGAAAGTCTCAAGAGCTACTGTGTAGCCATGGGTCCTAGGTACCTCAACGAGGGCAATTACGGCCACTCGGACATAGGGTAGGCCAGTCCCTACAATTGAAGATATAATAGAACTCGGCTTCATATTATCTTGCATGACAAGAAGAGACATATAGCCCTAACCGGATACTCTATGTACTGGTAAGAAAAGCCCTTGATCGCATCTAACTGGTTTTCTACCCTGTAATTCTCATCCCTCTAATATATAAGGAGGGGTAGAGAGCCCCCTGGATCAGATGACAATCTCATCAGAGAATATCACGAAAGCAATACACCATAACTAAAAGTAGAGTATTACCTCACCTTAAGGGCCTAAACCAGTATAAATCGTCCTGTCTTTCGAAATTCATCGAGTTTTGGTCCAACGAATAGCTCCATATAATTATTATCAATACAAAACATCGACACCTCCACATACTCCTCCTAGGGTCATTAACCGGCACTCATGGAGCATCTCATCAGTACCAGAATTTCAATGCTGATTGGGAATCTGGTATTGATGGCCCCTTTCTAATCGATACCGAAGACCTATCCTGTAGCAATGCGCCAGTGCTTGGACGATGGAGGCCCAGCGGCCGGCGTATTTGTGACGTACGTACGCCATCAGCATACGGCCGCAGCCCGCAACTGATGCATGCACGTGCACGAGACTGCAGCTCCCTATTGGTTTGCCTTCTCCTGTACATGCATGCACGAGAGAACTATATGCACGTAGCTGCTTTCATTTTGTTGGTTTGCCTTCAACTGATCAGAGCCCTGCTTCATGTGTACGTATGGGCCAGTTATTAGTTTGCTGTCTCCTTGGGAGCTCGTAGCAGGCGTCATGATATGCAATTGCTACTTTAACAGCATGTATTAGTTGGCTGTTTTCTTGTATAAATATGTAGTATATATAACAAATGCGATTTTAAAAAAAGAATGCACAAAATGTCGTCGAACAGAGTGATGTTATATTTTTTTACTAGTTTATATCCTATACTGAAAATCCAATGGTACCAAATAAAAAAAGATTTTTCAGATGAGAAAAGATACACTCAAAAAGTACACAAAATAATTGGCAAAAAATTACAATACAAAAATTTTGAGTTCATGTATATACAGAGGACAAAAAATACAAATGCATAGTCCAAAGCAGTGCAAAAGCAATGCATGTTATTGTTAATAACATGCTTCATATCCTGGTCTCTATTGTAAGGCAGACGGTCTATTACATTTTTATATCCATGTGAGTGCATTGAATTTTGAGTTTAACTTTTAGATGGTAATTAATACATTCCATTGTGAAATACATTGTTCATATTTTTTTATGAACAATTAAGTTTATTTTTTAGTGCTGCGGTCATATTATTGTAGAACCGGTCAACCGGATACATACCCTCCTAAGGCCCTATTTGACAGGTCGAGGGTTGGCCGGCATTGAGGCCAATTTCCTGGTTCTGAAGGGAAAGCCACCACAATTATAGCCCACAAATGTGAATGGTTTGGAATTAAGGCCTATCTAAACGGGCTCAGTCTCTCTTCCTTAGAAAAAAAAAAGGTCTAAATAGATATCTTGCTCGAATACCACTATCACAAGGTTCATTTCATGGTAGATGCTGCTGCTAATTAATGTGTCATAAAGTTATTATTATATCAAAAGCCATCTGAATTGAATATTCTACTAAGAACACCTTATAATATAATTTATCAATGTACTTTCTCGGTCCCAAAATATAGTTATCTTTAGATTTAAATTTTGTTCTAGATATAGCTACATATGACATGTAAAATATGACTTTTACCCCTAAACTATCCCTAGTATCCCATTACACCACCAACCCATGGTCCCCACACCCCACCCACTTTGATGAGAAATATTTTAGACATTTCATATCAATTCTTAATCTTCTCAAAAACTTTAAAGATAGCTATATTTTAGAATAGAGGAAGTGTATGAGTAAGTACTATAAAGAACAGCTAGCTAACCAAAATAATCCTCCTGAAATGAATATTACAAAAACTATAAAAAAATAAAAATAGTGCAGATAGACAGATACACATTAAGCGCATTTAAAGCAAGGGAAAATTGCAAAAAACCATCTAAATGTCCCCTCAAGTTTGAGATTCCCCCTTAAGATGATTTGTTGTAAATACCCCCTTACAATTTAACATGGTTTGAGACTCCCTTTTAATACCGCTGCTCATGTGTTCTCATGGCTTCTTTTTACGCATGCTATATGACTATCGTCCCACTTTGCTTGTGGCCCAAACCCATCTTACTCTTAGTGACACAGTGCCACACTATTCTCGTCTTCACTACCTTAAATCTTTCTAAGAACTAGCTGCTGTGGGACCCCATGAGGCAGACGCAATGGCTCATCTTCTAGTGATTCCGATGTCCAAGAGTGGAGACTCATAACCACTGTTGTCCAACGACATGCTGGGCCACCAGTGGAGATGTCGCAGCCATATCATTGGGTCGAGCCATCATAAGTGGCGGCTCTAGCTTCTCTCAGCATATTGGTATTCCTAGAGCGCATGTGTGGGTCTACGGCATAAGAACGACGAGCAGCGGTATTAAGAGTCTCAAACCATGGTCCAAATCATTTGGATCATCTCCTCTGGACGTCCTAACTTCTCTCGTGATCCAAAATAGAGCTTAATAACCTAATGGGGCATTAAGGCCCACATGCAGGAAGCCCGATGAGGCATGTCGGCCCACATGTGTGAAGCCTAAAGCGGAAATCTAGGCCATAGGAGAAACGCTAGCCTATGAGATTGTCAGGTTGTATCCGAGATACGGACCCAAGAAGTGGGATCCTCGGCGGTGTAGGTCAAAGCGTCACGTGCTTAATCGGTGACATGGGCTGTGTCTGTGCCGGCCCGGCACAAACATGCTCATCGTGCCTTTGGGCCGTGTTTGAGCTGCAACCCTGACCCCGGCGTGCCGGCACGGCCCAAGTCAAAGGTCTATTCCAAAGCCGATCGATCCACGCCCCCGCTGCCGTCATACATGACCCTGGCTCTGCGCATCATCTCGAGGCAGTTCGGTGCCCGCGCGACTCAATAGCGCAGTAGGTGAGGACGGCGAGCCGGGGCGCTCAGGAGGATTGCGGTGACGTGGATGGCGGTGGTGTCCGGACGGTGGGGTCACGGCTGCGGTTCATCAACCACCAGCTTTGGCAGCAGCGTGTGCTACAGCGGCTAGGCATGGTGGATGACAGTGGCAGGGTGGCAGCCCATATATTTCTGCCCTTTCACTTGTTAATTTTCTCTCATTTCTGTTGATTGGGGCTCTGGTGCCGACAGTTAGGCTTTCCCCTAACCCCCCCCCCCCCCCCCTTGGCTCCTCCGATCCCCTCCTCTTTTAGGTATGGCAAATAGCATCTACTTTCTTGCTTTTTTACCTTTGGCTGGGCAGGTTTTGACAGAGATGCAAGAATTCTAATTCTTGTCCATGATGTCTATAGTTAATCGATCTCATGTATCTTTGTTGTTCATCGTGCCGAACTGAGGTTGAACTGACAAATTTTTATTGCACACATATCTTTTGATAAAATGCTCTAATATCCCTTGAATCCACTCAAGTGATCCACATTTTCCTTGCTGCTTGAAGGATATTAGTAAAACTAAAAATTGAACTATCTGCGCAGCTTTGATACGGATGAGTAGAAACCTAAAAAATCACTCAGCTCTTCCTTTTTTTTCATAATATTGGTACTGTAAATAACATCTGAGGTTTTACTGCCAAGTGTAAGTATTATTGCACTTGATTCATTTCTATTATCTTTTTTGTGAATGCCATAGTTTGAATTGATACTGATGCCTCAAATGTTACTATCTTTTTCAGTAGAATCAAAGTTGGGCAATTTGCGGCAGAGCAAAGGCTTAGCCAGTGAGAAGGAGAAAAAAGAAGAGGGAGAGAGGTGATGATAATGAAATCGACAAAAACAAATAGAGCAAGGAAGAAGCCATGGAAGTTCAACCTGAGTTTATGTTTAGTACATCCCATTCTGATTGGAATAGTTTGAGAATTTTTGTTTTTGACTTGATGTTTGAGAATTTTTTAAGATGGTGTGGTGAGGTTGTTCTAACTGCTGTATTTTTAGCTTCATTTTGTGAGCGGGATTGGGTTAAGTCACTATGGTGGGCTTGATAGTTTTATTTTGTGATATCAATCCATATTCCCTGCTTTTGTAACAGTGAAATTTACATTATCATTGTCCCTTAATGTGATGTTTGCTCTGGTGCTATTGGTTGCTAATTTGCTTCTTATATTAGTTCTTTAGTGAATTTATTACAAAACAGTACATCTAATTTTAGAAATTCAGTACCATTCTATAATGTTTTATTGGCTTTTCATTTCTAACAACTAAATCTCATTGAAACAACACTTTTGCAGTGTATTGGTAAGATAAGAAATATATGTTAAAAACATGCTATTGAACTTATATTGTTATTTCAACATTATTGTCTTTACTTGTTGTATCTTGTAAAACATAAACTTGATCTCGAATCAACCACGTATACCTACCATCGTGTAGTATGAGAACTTGTGTACCACGGATTGCAGTTGATGAGAATTCCTATAGATTCTTGTTTAGAGCAAGAGCCAACTCTGAACAATTGCAATCTTTCCATGCTGATGATCGGGGTGAAACTCGTGTGTTTTTTTCCTCTAGGATTGACTTATTTGTGCTCATTGTTCATTATATGGCATTTACACCAGTCAGTTAACGAATTTTTATCCTATGTATATCACTCGCAATGGAGCTTGTTTATTCCATGATAGACAATGTATGTCATGACTTCTGTTTTCTTTTGATGTACTTTTGGCTTTTGTGAAACCTGCATCCATTCATTTATGATAATTTGATATATGCAATTACTGCATCTTGCTGTTCCATATAATTGCGCCAAACTAGGAAGTCTGTAGCTTTCTCTTGGCCCCTGTTTGCCTCTTTGCGGAGGCAATTGTGGCAGTAATTGTATGAATTGCCTGATTCAGTAAAGATGCCACTTTTGATTATTTATCGACAGCTCTGCTTTGGATTCTACCTTCAATCCGTTACATCATATATAAATATAGGTTTTCTTCTCAGTACTAGTTACTTCTGAATTCTGTTATTGCTTTTAGAGCTGCTGGCCTACAACAGATAAGTGTTTAAACTTTAAAGCAACATGACCACGACTCAATTTCATTTAAGTGTCTTGTTTTTTCAATGGTCTTGAATTATTCTCTACCAATTTCATTAATCCAGTAACTAAAAGGAAATTCTGATGCATTTAAATGGCCTTAAATCTCGGCAGTTATAGAATATGAATTGTTCCACAGGAGGAAATGCATGGTATCCTTTCAGAAGTTTCTGCACCGACAGCTATGACAGTGTCACCATGGCATGGCTCCCCTTAGCCAACCCCCTAATTATTTGCCTTTTATTTGTTTAGGAGTGGAGGGTATTACTCATTGATTTTTGTTGTGTGTCCGGAAGTTGAATACTCTTTTGAAGTTAACCCCAAAGTTTCTTTATTTATTTATTGTTTTTTAGATGATTCCACTAATTTTGCTATACGGTAGCAAACAAATGGAACAATCAACTACTGCGTACTTTGCAAAGAGTATACGGCTTTAAAGGATTTTGGTGGAAAAACCATTATCTTTCTTGCTTGCTTGACATCTTTCAAAAAGTTAAAGTTTCAGCGAAGGAATTGAGGATCTTAAATTGTTCGTATAGGAAGCTTTAGTCAGAAATAAAGAACATTACTCCATGATCTGATGGCTAATGAGACTTGAGAGTTGTGTAGGTATCCAAAATCGAGTCTTTCTATGCTTTAGCCAGAACTGTTGAATGTGTAGTTCCAATGAATTCGGTCAACAAGCACATTGGCCCTAATTTTGTTGGTATTTCACTAGTCTTTCTTCTCATATATGTGTGGCACAGACATATTCATGTTTATGACTAAAGTCCTTGAGTTTTCTTCAGGATGCTTCTTGTGAAAAACTTGAAGCACTTTGTACCTTCTTTCGGGGCTTTCTATACTCCATAAACATCATCAACATTTTAAAACTGGTAAAAAAACAAACCTAATAAGCAAACATAACTGCTCTAATTGTTCATCACTGACACTTTTATGCCTATGTCATGCTATGTTTCCTTTCAGGCAATCATTGGAGTTTGGACTGTGCGCCCAGCTGTAATTAGGGCCTGGTTCAATTTCCTAACTGACATTGGTCAGAGGCTGCTGCTTCAAACTTTCTTCCGTGACAAACCCAATATGAATTGTGTGTGTTGTCATTTGCAGAAATACTTGTAAGGGTGAAGGAATGGAGAGCGGACGTACGGAATGCATGGATGATCAAGGAAGTTCATTGGGGATCAACCTATGGCCTTCCCCAACACTTATCCTACACAACCACACCACTTTTAGGGCATAGAAGGTAAGAGATAAAGTTGTGCACGTTCTGGATTTGGATTCGGCCCTCCTGATAGCACCAACTTCAAACAGATCTAGCCGCTGATCCAGAAGGTTTCTCAGGGCCCATGAGTACTTGTTGGAAAGATTATGAAGTCTACTTTCAGATGGTTTTGGTTCCACATCAAAATTTCTCCCGAGCTGTTCGAAATCGTCGAAATAAGCCATGTATCTCTTTCAGTCCGAATCTGTTTTGGGTCTTGGGCCTTGTAATTGTGTCTTGCTTGGTTGGCCCATGTTATTGACGACCTCCCACCCGATGTAAGTAATAAATAGATAGCCGCTGGCACCTCTAAAGTTTGGATTTTGCTCAGATTATTTTGCTGCTATGTAGTTTCGCCGTAAGATCAGTTTATGGAACCCCAACTTCGTGTGCTTAATCGTTCATCTGCAATTTAGATTGTGTTTTTCTTGTTCTTGTGAATTTCGTTGATTGTTTGCAGGTACAAAACTTTCGTGGCAAGGTTGATTATGTGAGCGTGGTGAATAACGACTAGACGTGCAGGTGTAGCAATTACGATTTTAGCCTAAAAAAGTCAGCGTACTAACATTGACAAATTGAACCTATCGGAAGATTGGGCACCGATTCACACCAGGCCAGCTTAGGGCCTAAGGCCAAAATCAGATTTAGTATTTTCAGTGATTTTAATTAGTTTTCAAATTTCAGAAATCATTTTAAGTACCTTTTTGGCTATTAAAAATTGCAGAAAAATTATGTGGGCTTTATTTCTACAAAATTGAGTTATTTCTAGTTAAATGGAACCAATAGGGAATTTAACTAGACGATTTAGTGATATGAATTTATATTTTGACCAATGCTATTTATGAATTCATGTCAAATTAATTCCTCGGTTATTTTCTTCCCAATGGTGAAACAATTAAGAAAAATTTCAAGATAAATTCTAGTGTCACTTAGTTTCTTTCTAAAGTTTTCTGCACAACGGTGACTCGATTTAGAAACTCAGTCAAATTCGTGTGTGATTAATTATACCAACATAAATTAATTGCATAATGTAACTGTTGACGACGAAAATCACTGGCAGCGTCGGGAACGAGCCGATGATATGGTTCGGCGCCTTAAGACACGCGAAGGCCTGGGAGATTTGCTTAACTCCAGTGCAGGTCCTAAATCTTGAGGTTCGTAGACGTGCCAGTCAATTTGACCCTGCAATTGACAAGGAGATAGAAAATATTACATCGTTGAGCCAATCGGCTGGAAGCCGAATTGGACTCGCTCCATCGGCCGATGGCCGATATAGACGAGCACTTACACATCGACTATACGCCGATGATGGCATAGATAAGGAAAAATAAATTAATTAATTAACTACCCTATAGTCGATTGCAATAGAGGCGCAAGTAAATATAATAACAAATAAACAGTACAATCGGCTTTAGATGAGATGAAACCTAGTAACTACCGATGGCCGTACTGTTAATGTCAACCTTGACAGATCGGACCGAACCGAGACAGTATAAGATTAACATTAACAACACTAGACCGATAGAAACTAGATTAATCGTGCTTACCATGATAGATCGACTGAGTATAAAGATAATTTATCGGCTAAACACTCCGATAAGACATCGCATAAACATCCATCGGCTTAGTAAGGATAGAATTATTATCTCCAGTCTAATAGATCGGACCTAACCGTTGCAGCACAGACTGATAATGATAACAGAACCTCAATGGGCCGATAGATCTAATGCAATCGTGATGTAAAATATGATAACTTATCGGCTATACATCTTGATAAAATGCTTGCATAAAACCGATCAACCTAGCAGGAATAACTTATCACGCAGTTTAGTAGGTCGGACCTAACCGATGCAGCACAAACTGATGATAAGTTACACCCAGTAAGCCGATAAACCTATGCACGCGTGATGTGATATATCTATTCGGCCTATGAGATCAAACCTAACTGATGCAGCCGTAGACACAACAAATATATCGTGGTAAGCCGACTACCGTAGGCTGACTAGAATATTGGACCTAACCGAGGAAGTCCTAGCCGATATGGTAGTCGGGGTAACGAGACTTACTCTCTTACAGGAGGTCGAACTTAACCGATGCAGCCCGGCTCGAGAAGCAAGAACCCGTTGCATAGGGTGGCGATGCGCCGAAGTTTGTATTGATCTGTTTGATGATTACATGATCCCCGGGCATACATATTTATACCCCGAGTTGATACAGTCCTGATCAGATGCGAAACAGGAGTTTCCTAACTATAAAAAGAAAAACAACAAGTCCTGATCGGGCACAAGATCAGGTTTCCTAAAAATTATTATCTCTACCTAATTTATAGATAAGATACTAACTGCTTCTCCATGGTCTTCACGATTCCTTCTTGAATTCGGCTTCTTCTGGATTTAATTCCCGCCAGTTAACCGTGATTTTTCCTTAACCGAATCCAATAAAGATCCATACCAAATTTTGGCATTAACACATGCCCCCAATTTCGGAGTTTGTTATCGAACTTCGAAATTCTTCTGTTTGGGCTTCAGATTCCTTTCATACCGAGGCGGCCCAAGGTAGCCCACTTTTCCTTAAATGTTTGAAACAGTGCCAACGGCCTCGATTCCCGCTCGGTCATCATACCTCTATAAACAGCTTCATCTTCCTAGCCTCTTTTCTTTACGCTTTCACATCACCAGAGCCCTTTCCACTTCCTCCGAGACCTCGACGAACTCTGGCAAACCCAGGCGCATCGCTACGGTCCTCTTCTTCAACCTCCGATCTTCACTCATCTCCTTCTTCCGTAATGGCCTCTGCAATCGCCGTCCCAGAGGTAATCTCCTTGTTTAATCGCCTTCCCTGTCTTGCAACTTTGATTGGATCTGCCGTAATCTTATCCTGTTCTTCGCGTTCTTGTTTACTGCAGCACCTTAGAGACCAGATTTTGATTCCAGCCGCCGATTACCCAAACTTCTTCTACCATGGTCCCATGGGTAGTGAAGATCCTACAGATTTCATCAACGCCGAAACTCAACACATCCCTTTCAAGAACTCCGCCATGCTAGTCAGCGATTGGAGCAACAGTTTCAGGTCATGGCCCAACAAGCTTTTAGGGTGGAGGAACTGGTATAACAGAGTATCGGCCGCTAAGAGAACTCTTTGGGATGAAGCAGACATCGGCCACTGCATCAATCTCTCGCTGGCTGAGATAGAGAGGAACAAACCCTTGCTTGCATCGGCCTCATACTTCTGGTCAGACGCCCTCAACGCCTACCTATTTGGACATGGGCCGATGACCCCAATTTTGATAGATGTAACCATGCTTACCTGCCTCAACACAACGAGTTACATCAATTCCTTCAATCTCCAATTCAAGCCTACTCATCGGTTTCAAGCAAAGAACATCGGTGGTTGGTCCAAGTACATATCAATCCATAACAAAGGGACCGGACCAGTCGATGATCGGGAGCATGTCGCTTTCCTAAATCTGTGGTTAGAACGGTTTGTTTTTGGCGGTGCAACCCTTGGCCCAACAACCAATATGCATTGTTTGGCAGAATGTTTAGCCGATCGGAAACAAGTTCCCTTGGGGCAATATCTTCTGGGCGCCACTTACCAACTGCTGCATCAGGTGGCAATCAAGCTATCGGCCGGCCAGCCAGCATCGGCTCTTCCTGGCGGTAAAATAACTCCCGTCAGACTCGGCCAATGGTTCAAAGGCCTTTATTATGGCTTCACAAAGGATGCCACACTATGGTTCGCATATGATGATGCATCATCATTTGAGATGCCCTCCAATTTCAATCCACTTGACGTTCTGGCCGATGATGAATCGAAGACCATATTCCTATCGGTCATTATTCCCCGTCTTCTACCGATTGGCTTCTCTCAAGGCCGATCACAGCCATCGTATGAATTCTATCACCCAACAGTCAGCTCCCGCCAGCTCGGCCTCGGTCAACTCCCCATCGGCTTGTTCTTCATCAACAAACTCCAGGCCCGGGGAAATGTAAATAGCGCTCTGGAGTACGATTGGCTGCGGATTCTAACAGAATCCCTATCTCTGGGCACTGCCACCGATGTGGAGGTATGCACTGCCAATACTAAGCTCTTTTCCCGATGGTGGTCAGAATGGAGGAAACACCTTTTCAACTCATCAGCCATTCACTACTGTTCTCGCCTCAACTCCAACTACGTCGAATCTGATGACGAGGTAACATTCCATCATCCTTTAATCATTTTCCAATCATCTCTTACAATCCTATCTTGCAGGCTGTTGATGTCGAGCCACCAACAATAAGCACCAGTGGCCGGCCGATTATATACCAACCACCATCGACCAACCCACACCTAGGGCATGATGCTCCCCCTCCGTCGGCTCTTCTCCGGGCGCCACGGCCAACAGGACCAAAACGCAAGAAGCTGGCATCTCGCCCTCACAAGAAACAGAAAATCAGTGCCGATGTCGTGGTCATGGTGCCGCCTGCTACTCAAACAACATCGGCTCCTTCATCCTCGCAGGTATGTGCTAAGTCTTGATATTATCATCCGTTTCCCATCTTCACATTATCGATCTTATTGCTAGCTTGAGTCATTGGATCCCGAACCTCAACCTTCTGCTGACATCCTTGCAAGCATCGAGCCGATGACTTCTGCAGCCATTCCAATTCCGTCATCTAGCCCTGAAGCCGGTACTGAGATTGCTCCTACTTCGGCGCCAGACATCGGCCACTCTAAAGAACAACCTATTCAACTATCTGATGCCGATGTCACTCCTCAAGCTGCCCCTTCCCTGCCTCAGGTAATTTCTTCACAACCATACTTTATTTTAACTAACTACTGATTCCTTTACCAATGTCAACCTGTAGTCCTTAGCCGATCTGTTTTCCTTCGACATCGGCAAGTACTTGGAAGCAGATGAGGAAACAGCCACCAGTGCAACAACCAAGCCATCCTTTCCAGCCGACGTGCGCGAATACCTGCTAAATATCAATCGTCTGCTGGAAAACCCGATCAACGCATTGGTGGGGGATTGTGGGCCGATCTGGGCAAGATTTGTAGAGATTGAGCATCACTTGCCTGAAGAGCTCGTCAACGCACTGACCCCTACAGCATACCTGGAATCCCACAAATTCCAACTCGTCAAGCTCAGGCAGCGTATAGCCGATCGTGCCAACCAACAGAAGATGATCCAAGACATCCAAACCGATCGGCTATCAGCTCAAATGGAAAAGAAGAAGCTTGATGACATGGTAGCTGCCCCTCAAGAACTCCGACCCAAACTAGACCAACTGAAGAGAAGGGAAGCCGATCTGCTGGCAGAACTTGAAAAAATCCGCAAGGATATCGCAACAACAAAATCCCAGCTCATCGGCCTACCACAAGCCATCCAAGATCAAGAAGCCAGAGTTGCAGCAGCAGTGTGTCAAGTCATTCATCGGCGCAAGAACATGAAGACTATTCCAAGCTCCGATGAATACGATATCCGTGCCATAAATGAAATCGACCAGATTTGCCTGCGTGCTATTGCAACAATTCAAAAATTCTTGTAAAACTTTAACATTGATGCTGTTGATGTTGCTCTAGAACATGCCGATCATCTTTTGCTGTAATATAATCTGGTCCAACTTTAACATTGATGCTGTTGATGTTGCTCTAGAACATGCCGATCATCTTTTGCTGTAATATAATCTGGTCCGCTCTGTTGCTTATTCATCTTATTCCATCTTTGCTTGATAGTATTTTATTTATTTGATCTAAAGGCGATATCAATTGATATCGGCTATCTTTAGGCGATGCAAAAACATCGGCTTTTTGAACTGTTTTAGAAATCGGCCGCATCCAGCCGATTCAGGAGTTGATCCAAACACTCGAATAGTACTTCTTGAGATATTTCCCATTAAGCGCTTTAGCAAACTTTGTCCCCCCAAGATCTTCTAATATGTAGGCATTGCCAGGCACACAACGATTAACCCGATAGGGCCCTTCCCAATTAGGTGACCACTTCCCAAACTTACTATCTCTGGACCTGATCGGCAAAATCAATTTCCATACAAGATCTCCCTCAGCAAACGACTTATCCATCACATTTTTGTTATAATGCCTAGCTGCCTTAGCCTTATTTTCCTTGATCCTTTCCAGTGCCCTTAACAGATTCTGAGCCAAATCCTCAAGTTCATCAGTCATCAAATTATAATAATCATCGGTTGTCAGTTGATTTTGCAAAGAAATCCTCCTAGAGCCGATGTTAGTTTCCCAAGGTAGAACTGCTTCATGCCCATATACCAACTGATATGGTGGCACCCGAGTAGATCCATGACATGCCATCCGATAGGCCCACAATGAATCTGCTAATGTAGTATGCCATCGTCGCGGCTGTTCATCAATCTTCCGCTTGATTAATTTGATTAGACTCTTATTTGAAGCTTCTGCCTGTCCATTGGCTTGAGCATAATAAGGTGATGAATTCAATAACTTAATCCCCATACTGGCAGCAAATTGTTGAAACTCATCAGACACAAAAATTGATCCCTGATCGGTAGTTATCGTCTGAGGAATTCTAAACCGATAAATTATATGCTCTTTTACAAACTCAATCGCATCCTTGGACGTGACTTTTTTCAAAGGAATTGCTTCTACCCACTTTGTAAAATAATCTGTTGCCGCCAATATGAATTTATGCCCTTTACTTGATGGAGGATAAACCTGGCCGATCATATAATTCCCCATCCTCTGAACGGCCATGGTTTGATGATAGGATTCATAGCCGATGCTGGTGCCCGCTGTATATTTCCAAACTTCTGGTAATCTTGACATCCTTTATAGTACCTGAAGCAATCTTCCAGCATTGTCGGCCAAAAGTATCCTACTCTTCTCAATACCCACTTCATCTTATGAGCCGATTGATGAGTTCCACAAACGCCCTCATGCACTTCGCATATAACCACTTTGGCTTCTTCCAAATTCAGGCACCTCAGCAGAACTCCTTCAAAAGTCCGATAATATAATTCTCCATCAAGCAACACATATTTCGTAGCTTTATACCGAAGTTTCCTAGAAACCGATTGCGACGGATTTTGCAGATAACCAATTATTTCCTGTCTCCAATCATTGGCTTTATCCTGAATATCATTATTGGCTATTTCAACTTCAACCTATTTATTCAGCCGATAACCCGAAGCAATTTGCGCAAGATCATTGGCTTCTAAATTCTGTTCTCTAGGGATATGATCCAACGATACCATCCTGAAATCCTTCAATAAATATCTGCATTCTTCATGATATGACCTCAAAATATCATCCCTGCATTCATACTCCCCAGATAGTTACTTGATCACCAATAAGGAATCCCCAACAATTTCTATGACATCGGCCCCGATTTCCTTTAAGAGTTGAAGTCCTTTCAATACCGCCTCGTATTCCACTTGATTATTAGTCTGATAGGGTTTAATTGTAAAAGCAAACTCAAAACTTGCCCCCCGAGGCGATACAATGACCAAGCCGATACCAGATCCATGCTTGCAAACCGATCCATCGAAAAATAAAGTCCACGGGATCGGCTCCACATAATTGTCATGAACCCCTCTGTGTTGCACAATCAGATCAGCTATTGCTTGTCCCTTGATTGCTTTAGCCGATTCATACCTCAAGTCGAACTCTGTCAAGGCAAAGATCCATTTACCAACTCGCCCTTTTAACACCGGAGCCGATAACATATATTTTACCACATCGGCCTTACAAACTACTGTACACTCAGCCGATAGGATATAATGCCTTAACTTTGTGCATGAGAAATATAAACAAAGGCATAATTTTTCCACAGCAGGATATCTTGTTTCAGCATCCAAAAGCCTTCTGCTTAAATAGAACACAACTCGCTCCTTGCCTTCAAACTCCTGTATTAAAACAGAGCCGATGGATTTTTCATCAGCTGATAAGTATAACTTGAACGGCACTCCTTTCTGCGGCGGAATCAGAACAGGTGGGGAACTTAAATAACTCTTAATCCCATCAAATGCCTTCTGCTATTCTGCCCCCCACACAAATTCTTGATCGGCTTTCAATTTCAACAAAGGAGTAAAAGGCTCAATCCTTCCTGACAAATTCGATACGAATCTCCTTACAAAATTAATCTTGCCGATCAACGACTGTAGCTCTGTCTTGTTGACTGGCAGTTCTGTATTCCTGATGGCTCTGATGCTCCGTTGACTAACTTCAATTTCTCGCTCATGAACCATAAAACCCAAGAACTGCCCAGCCGATACACCAAAAGCGCATTTATTGGGATTCATCCTTAATCCGTATTTCTTTGCCCTTTTCAGCACTTTTTGCAAATCGGCTATATGGCTTTCATCACTCTTGGATTTAACCACCACATCGTCGATGTAAATTTCCACTAGCAAGCCGATGAGATCATGAAATATATAATTCATCGCCCTTTGATAAGTCGCACCGGCACTTTTTAATCCAAACGTCATTACCACCCACTCATATAAGCCGATAGCTCCAGGACATCGAAACGCAGTCTTATGTATATCTTCTCCAGCCATAAAAATCTGATTGTATCCTGCATTGCCATCCATGAAGCTAATAATCTTGTGGCCCGATGCTGCATCTACCAACAAATCTGCTATCGGCATCGGGTATTCATCCTTGGGGGTAGCCTTATTCAAATCCCGGAAATCGATACATATCCTCAATTTTTCATTCTTCTTTTCCACCGGGACGATATTAGAAACCCACTCAGCATATCAGCACGGCCTTATAAACTTTGCATCATATAACCTTGTAATTTCTGCTTTGATTGGCTCATATAACTCTGCCTTAAATCTCCTTAGAGCCTGTTTAAACGGCCGATATCCTGGTTTAATAGGAAGCCGATGTTCAACAATGGATCGGCTTAACCCTGGCATTTCATGATATTCCCAAGCGAAACAATCTCGAAACTCTTTCAAAAATTTTATTAATTCTTCTTGAAATTCAGGACATAATTTTTTACTTATGTACGTCGGCCTTGGCCTATCTCCTGGTCCAATATTAATTTCTTCCAAATCATCAGCCGACGTAAATCCTTGTCCCAACTTCCCTTCGAAGTCTTCAATGGTGCCCATCCGAGTAATAGCTCCGAGCCGACTTGCCGAATCGGCTGTATCTCCCGACTAGTGATCTTAAGATAATCCCCTTCTCATACTTTTCCAGACAAACAATCGATACCATCGGCTTCCCAAATCGGCAAATCAGTCATTGCAATGTTGGTTGATTGATCTGCTGGGATTACCTCAACTTGATCTCCCTGCCATTGTATCAGACACTGATGCATTGTCGAGGGCACGCAACATTTTGCATGAATCCAATCCCTGCCAAGGAGTAGACTATATGATCCTTTTCCATCGATAACAAAAAACGTGGTAGGTAATGTCTTGTTCCCCACTGTTAATTCCACGTTCAACACGCCTTTCGTCTCCGATGGATTCCCGCCGAAGTCCTTCAAGACCATATTTGTTTTAATCAAATCTTCGGCAATTTTCCCCAACTTCCGATATGTGGCATACGGCATTAAATTGACAGCTGCCCCCCCCCCCCAATCAACTAGCATCTTCGTCATCGGCTTCCCATTTACAAAACCCTTAATATATAATGGCTTTAAATGCTGATGCCTTGATTCTTCAGGCTTGTCAAATATAGCCTGATCGGGTTGCAATGTCAACTGAGCAAAAATCTCCTCATCGCCCTCTTCATCAGATGAAAACGCTTTGTATTCCCTAGGCAGAAAGAAAACCATGTCTACTGGAGCCGACGAATCAACCTCATCGTCATTTTTCTTCACACGCCATACCCGCTTAGTCCTCTTGTGACAATGATCGGCTTTCTTGCAGTCTCGCCGTTCTTCTTCCTGTTGCTCCCAGTGCCGTAACCGTTGTGCCCTTCTTTTCTGACTTTTCGTAAATATTCCACTAGGACACCACTGAGGATTCTGGATCTGCTGTTTTTCATGTGATCCCTCTTCATCATTTTCTTCAAAAAAACTCTTCATGGATCGGCCCTAATCGGCTATGTACCGATGCTCTCCTTTCAAGCGGCCGATCTCGTGAAAATCCTTCATGGTCAAAAACCCGAGATCTTGTAACACCGCATTCAGGACAATCTCTGATCGATGGCAGTCTAATCCCTCGCTCCCAGCAAAATTGAAAGAATGGGCAATCCCAATGTGGATTGTATCTTTCCTCGTACGGCGAAGCCCGCTGTTCCTCTTCGCGCCTTGCATATTTATCTATCAGCTGCGATGAAGTGATCCTAGATCTTCTAAATTCCCGATATCCTCCTTCATCGGCTTGATTCATCGATGATCCCGCATAAACCATATTCACGGGGAACGGATGTCCATCGATCTTCGTTGGCTTTTTGTCCTCAAACTTGATCCTTCCCTGTTCGACAGCCGACTGAATTTGTTGCCTAAAAACTTTGCACTCGTTAGTGTGATGCGATATCGTGTTGTGCCACTTGCAATATCTTTTCTTCTTTAGTTCTTCCGCTGACGGAATTATATGATTTGGCGGAAGCTGTATCTGTTTCTCTTGCAATAACAGATCGAAGATTTTATCGGCTTTATTAATGTCAAAATCGTATCGCTCCTCCTTGCCGATATCCTTCACCCACGGGCATGATACTGATTTCTTGTTTCTAGCCCACTCCGCCAATCCGACTTCAGCATCAGATTCTTCCTCATCTAAGTCCGATGAATAAACCTGTACCTGAGCAACCCTTCTCTGAAATTTATCCTTTTTTGCCTCTTGAAATCGGCTTTCATAAGCCGATACCTTCTGTACCAGGTGCGCCAGGGACTCAAACTCCTGTGATGAAAATCTCTCTTTAATTGGCGCTAAGAGACCCTGAAAAGCCAAATCGGCTAGATGTCCGTCGCTCAGACTCAAACTGTAACATCGGTTTCTAACGTCCTGAAACCGCTGGACATATTCTGGCACCGTTTCATCTGGTCTCTGCCTAACCGATGTTAAATCTATCAGTCTCATCTCATGGATTCCAGCAAAGAAGTATTTGTGAAACTATTTTTCTAGATCGGCCCATCCCCGAACTGAATTCGGCGGTAATGAGGAGAACCATGTAAAAGCCGATCCAGACAGTGACAAGGGGAAAAACCTAACTCTCAGAGCCTCCTCAGCCGATGCTTCTCCACACTGTGCCAAGAATCGGCTAATATGCTCTACTGTAGATATGCTATCCTGACCTGAGAATTTAGAAAAATCTGGGACTCTATATCGGTGTGGTAATGGGACTCTGTCAAACCACTCAGGATATGGATGCCGATACATAAACGTTTGCTCCTTTGGCTTTATCCCAAACTGTTCTCTTACTATTTCTGCAACCCTTGCCGATAAGTCTTCTTCCCTTGGGATTTCCTGCTGATATTGTATAGGCGGAGTTTGTAGCCGATTTTGCCTGAGATATTCTCTCTGATAATTACCTGAATCGGCAATACCTCCTGGGTAATTCTGCTGATATCCCCCATAATAAGCCATCTGATGGTATCCCGCAGGAACATCTTGTTGCCCCCCAGCCTGATTCTGTGAAAATAAATTTTTCGGTATATCCTTTCTAGGGCCATAAGTAACTTGATTCGGCTCCATCTTTGGTGGGAGATAGATAGGACCTCGAGTAGGCTCTTGAGCAATGGATCCATCCACTGCCTTCTTCATGAGGTTATGCAGCGTGTTCACCAGGATCCCTGATTGATTGATCAGCGCATGATGTACTGCTTTATTCACCATCTCCTGTAAGGGTTTTATTGGTGGACTCTCAGGTGGTGTACGGCTCGATTCTCCTACCAGAACTGGTTTTGGAAACTGAGATTTTTGAATCGGCCCTTGTCGTGTCATGCCAAAAGATTCCAAGCAGAGTTTTTGAAAATTGGCCATATTTTGCTCGACTTGCTGCCTCTGCTCGTCTGTTAAATCCTCCATATTGACCGGGATCACGTTGTCTGTTTTGATCTCTTTTCTGGCCATGTTGAAATTCCGGGTCCCACCGGGCGTGTCAAAAACGTGTTGACGCCGAAAATCACCGGCAGCATCGGGAACGAGCCGATGATATGGTTCGGCGCCTTAAGACACGCGAAGGCCTGGGAGATTTGCTTAACTCCAGTGCAGGTCCTAAATCTTGAGGTTCGTAGGCGTGCCAGTCAATTTGACCCTGCAATTGACAAGGAGATAGAAAATATTAGATCGTTGAGCCAATCGGCTGGAAGCCGAATTGGACTCGCTCCATCGGCCGATGGCCGATATAGACGAGCACTTACACATCGTGATGAGGACATCAACACCATCGATACATCCTCACCTACATCTACACCTACACAAGGTCCTACACAAGGTCCTATGACTCGCGCCCGTGCACGTCAATTAAATCATCAAGTAAGTTCACTCTTAAGTTCATGTTCGGTTCCTTTAGACCATGGAAACCCGTGTACTCTTGTGTTGCTTAGAAGCCAAGGAGAACAAGGAGAATACCATCCAGGAGAGGGAGTCGCGCCGATTGGATTCGGACTGCAGGACAGCACCAACTTCTAACGGCCGCCACGACTTCATACGGACTCCGTTTTGGACGTTCAAGTACTTCATGGAAAGCTTATAAAGTCTACTTTCCAATGGATCTGGCCTCACATCCATATCTTATCAGAATCGTCCAGAAACGTTAAAATACTACCGAGACCTTTTCTGTCTACGGTGCTGCGCCACCTTATTTTGGCCCGTGGGCTGTGTATCAAGTTGAGCCCATTAGGGGGGCATCCTAGGGTTGGAGAACGACCCCAACACCCTTGAGGTCATCCTTCCATCTATTTATATGTCTCTAGAGCCGCCATGAACAGTTGGGTTTTGATAGATTGAAGTTTTAGCCACTGCTACTTCGCTTGAAGCGCGCGTGTCGACTAGATCGCCTGTCTTCTTGTTATTGGAACCCTACCTCTTGTATTTTCAGATTGAAACTTCATATTTGATTTAGCAATTCAGTGCTTGTTCAACTCGCTCTTGCTTGTTCTACGATTGCTTGCAGGACGAGAGCCCTCGTGGCCGGTTGATCGCGCTCCACAAGATCGCGTTCACCTTCTGGAATCGGTGTATCGGTCGCTAAGGCGCAACATCGTGGATAGTTGTAGTCGGGCCGTGAACGTCGGTTTCTCCCACCAATCGTGATTACCTTCTCCATCGAAAGATCGGGACTGAACCTCGCATCACATCGACTATAAGCCGATGATGGCATAGATAAGGAAAAATTAATTAATTAATTAACTACCCTATAGCCGATTGCAATAGAGGCGCAGGTAAATATAATAACAAATAAACAGTACAATCGGCTTTAGATGAGACGAAACCTAGTAACTACCGATGGCCGTACTGTTAATGTCAACCTTGACAGATCGGACCGAACCGAGACAGTATAAGATTAACATTAACAACACTAGATTGATAGAAACTAGATTAATCGTGCTTACTATGATAGATCGACTGAGTATAAAGATAATTTATCGGCTAAACACTCCGATAAGACATCGTATAAACATCCATCGGCTCAGTAAGGATAGAATTAATATCACCAGTCTAATAGATCGGACCTAACCATTGCAGCACAGACTGATAATGATAACAGAACCTCAATGGGCCGATAGATCTAATGCAATCGTGATGTAAAATATGATAACTTATCGGCTATACATCCCAATAAAATGCTTGCATAAAACCGATCAACCTAGCAGGAATAACTTATCACGCAGTTTAGTAGGTCGGACCTAACCGATGCAGCACAAACTGATGATAAGTTACACCCAGTAAGTCGATAAACCTATGCACACGTGATGTGATATATCTATTCGGCCTATGAGATCAAACCTAACTGATGCAGCCGTAAACAGAACAAATATATCATGGTAAGCCGACTACCGTAGGCCGACTAGAATATCGGACCTAACCGAGGAAGTCCTAGCCGATACGGTAGTCGGGGTAACGAGACTTACCCTCTCGCAGGAGATCGAACTTAACCGATGTAGCCCGGCTCGAGAAGCAAGAACCCGTTGAATAGGGTGGCGATGCGCCGAAGTTTGTATTGATCTGTTTAATGATTACATGATCCCCGGGCATACGTATTTATACCCCGAGTTGATACAGTCCTGATCAGATGCGAAACAGGAGTTTCCTAATTATAAAAAGAAAAACAACAAGTCCTGATCGGGCACGAGATCAGGTTTCCTAAAAATTATTATCTCTACCTAATTTATAGACAAGATACTAACTGCCTCTCCATGGTCTTCACGATTCCTTCTTGAATTCAGCTTCTTCTGGATTTAATTCCCGCCAGTTAACCGTGATTTTTCCTTAACCGAATCCAATAAAGATCCGTACCAAATTTTGGCGTTAAGAGTAACTAATGTTTGTTTTATTAATTTTTCCTGCTATGGGACAACTCAGGCCTATTGAGCCTCTCGATGAAACTAACTTCACTAAGTGGAAGAATGTTGTGCTCCTGAACTTAGGAATGTTGGACTACGGTTTGACAATTAGAGAGGACGCTCCTATGGAGCCCTCGGAAGACTCAAAAAACTATGAGGATCTCAAGTGGGCCTATGATGAAAAACCGGTCGCTTGGGAAAAGTCCAACAGGATGTCACTCATGTACGTCAAGAGTAACATTTCTCCATCAATCATAGGAGGGATCACTGATTCTCAAGACGTTAAGACGTTCCTGGCAAATATTGAGGAAAACTTTAAGTTCTCATCTAAGACTTATGTCAGTATACTAATTATGAAAATGGTTTCTAGCCACTATGATGACAGGGAAGGCATCAGGAAGCATATTTTAGAGATGAACCATATGGTGTATCTGTTAAAGCAAATGGGTATGTCCATATCAGATGGTTTTCTTGTCCACTTTATCATGAACTCCCTCAACTCAGATTTTGATCCGTTTAAAATTCACTACAATACACAGAAGAATAAATGGACCATATAGGAGTTGATATCCCACTCAGTCGAGGAAGAAGAGCGTCAGAAAGCTGAAAATCAAAAACTTAAGGATCAACTCAACCTCCTCAATTCTTCTAAGGGTAAGGGTAAGAGAAAGTTCTCTCAAGGTGAAGGCTCTAACTCCAAGAAGAGCAAGCCATACACCCCACATTAACAAGGAGGAAACAAGGCCAATTCTTCAAAACCTCAGGGTTAGGCCTCAACTGGTACCTATGTGCTAGGAAACAACATTTGCAAGTTTTGCAAAGAGGAAGGACACTAGCAAAAGAGCTACTCAAAGTTTAAGGCATGATTAGTACATCACGGTACGCATGAAATCTACATAATTTCTAATGTTGATGAATCTCTTTATGTCGAATTTTCCCAAGATACTTGGTGGATTGATTCAGGTGCCACTACGCACATTGCAAATTCATTGTAGGATTTCAATACCGTCTAGATGCTAAGAAAGGGCGAGCGAACATTAAGAGTAGATGATGGAGTGGAGATCAAACTTAGAGCCGTTGGAGAAATCACACTCAGACTTCCAAGTAGCTTCGATCTTTTATTATTAGATGTTTTATTTGCTCTCTCTGTTAAGAGGAACCTTATTTCTGTTAATGTATTGACAACTACTCGTTATGACTGTCATTTTAATAAGAGAATATATTATATTCAGTTTAATAATAAGGTTATTGATCTAGCCTTCGTGCAAGACAAGCTCTATCGACTATCTCTGGTTGATTCTGTGACGAATGTTGTGAATTCCTCTAATGATGAAATGGAGACGTCATCGAAATTGTGGCATTATCGTTTAGGCCACATTTCTAGGGGAGAATAGAACGTCTCATTAAGGAAGAAATACTCCCCTTAGATTTTTCAGATTTAGATCAGTGTTTACACTATAAGGGGAAATTCGCTAAGACAATTAAGAAATGAGCCACTAGGAGCTCAGGTCCCTTAGAAATCATTCACACTGATATTTGTGGACCATTTCTAGTTACATCAGTGGATGGTTTTGACTCGTTCATAGATAATTTTTTCCGTTATGGTTATGTTTACCCCATAAGCAATCATTCCGAATCACTTGAGAAATTTAAGATATTTAAAGCTAAAGTAGAAAATAAGCACAATGCAAAAATTACGGTTGTGCGATCGAATCGTGATGGTGAACACTATGGGAAACATGCTCCGTTTGGGAAAATACCTAGTCCGTTTGCCCAATATCTTCATAATTATGGGATAGCAGCCCAATATTCCATGCCTAGAGAAACTCAGGAGAATAAAGTGATAGAGCGACACAACTGTAGGACATGGTACGGAGTATGCTTAGTCATTCCACTCTGTCAAATAAGTTGTGAATTGAAGCACTTAAAACAACTGCCCATATAATTAACATAGTACCTAGCAAGTCAATACTTAAGACATCTTATGAGCTATGGACCGAAAGAAAGCCAACTCTGAATTATTTACGTGTATGGGGTTGTCATGCAGAAGCAAGAATATTCAACCCACATTTGAAGAAATTATATCCTAAAACTGTGAGCTGTCATTTCATTAGATATCCAGAAAGATCCAAGGGATACCGATTTTATTATCTAGACCATGTCACTAAGTTTGTGAAAACTAGACACGTTGTCTTCTTAGAAAATCAGGACCAGGGGAGCTCGTAGGAGAAGGGATATTAATCTTGAGGAGATTCAGGTAAATGTCACCTTACTGGAAATCTAAGAGAATAATACTCCCACCATTCAGATTGTGCCTCAAAATATAGCGCCATCAGATGGTAATTCTGGATCAATTGGCACTACGTCTGCTATTGAGAAAACTGATAATGAGTCTCAACAGACTTCAATAGTATAGAATGAAGAAGCTCCTCAAACGCAAGTAGTCAATAATGAAAATCAGCAATTAAGAAGATCATAGCGGAGAGTAGATCTGTCATCCCTAATTATTATGATGTCTACATGAGTGAAGACATTGGGAAGGTAGATGATCCTACCTCGTTTAAGGAAGCTATGATGAGTAAGCATTCATCCATGTGGCTTCAAGCCATGAAAGATGAACTCAGATCTATGAGCCATAATAATGTCTCAGATTTAGTAGAAGTTCCTAATGGAGTCAAAATAGTAGGCTGCAAATGGGTCTACAAAACTAAGCTGGATTCCAAAGGGAATGTCGAAAGGTTCAAGACAAGGCTTGTAGCAAAGGGTTTTCACAGAGACAAGGAATTGATTATAACGACATATTTTATCCTTTCTCTAAGAAAAACTCATTCAGAATTGTCATGGCATTAGTTGCATATATGATTTAGAGCTCCATCCAGATTGATGTAAAAACAACTTTTCTAAATGGCGATTTAAATGAGAATGTCTAAATGGCACAACCGGAAGGTTTTATTATTATAGGAAAGGAGCATCTAGTGTACAAACTTAAGAAATCTATTTATGGACTTAAAACATCTAGACAATGGAATCTGAATTTTGATGAAATCATTAAGAAATTTGGATTTAAGAAAAATAAGGTGGATAATTGCATTTATGTTAAGGTTAAAGGTGGAAAGTTTATAATACTAGTACTCTATGTGAATGATATTTTATTATCTAGCAATGATAACAATCTACTACAAGAAACTAAGGAATTCTTGTCATCCAAATTTTATATGAAAGATCTTAGTGATGCATCTTATGTTTTAGACATTAAAATACACCGAGATAGATCTAAAGGAGTACTAGGGTTGTCTTAGAATCCATACATCAGTAGAGTATTAGAAAGATACAACATGAGTACGTGCTCTACACCACCTGCTCCAATAATAATGGGTAATAAGTTTGGATCATTCCAAAACCCGAAGAATCAGTTAGAATCAGACATAATGAAAACAGTACTGTATGCTTCAGCTGTCAAAAGATTAATGTATGCGCAAGTCTATACATGACCAGACTTGGCATTTGTGACTAGGATGCTTGGCAGATATCTGTCCAATCTAGGTTTATACCACTGGAAGGCAGTTAAGAAAGTCCTGCATTATTTGCAAAAAACTAACTATTACATACTCACATATGGAAAGTATGAGAAGCTTGATTTCTTAGGCTATTCAGACGCAGATTTTACAGGGTGTGTAGATGCTGAAATCCACTTCAGGTTATGTCTTCACCCTGGTGGGAGGAGCAATTTTGTCGAAAAGTTCCAAACAGACATTAACTGCATTGTCGACAATGCTGGCAAAATTGTGGCATGTTATCACACTACGGGACAGGCTGTATGACTCAGAAATTTTATCCCGAGATTGAAAGTGGTAGACTCCATTAATAGACCACTTATAGTATACTTCGACAATGAGGCCGCAGTGTTCTATATAAGTAACAACAAGTCAAGTGAAGCTGCCAAACATATTAACATTAAGTATCATATTGTGAAAGATAGAGTTTAGGATCATATCATTGAGATTAAGTATATCAGTACTAAGTTTATGCTCGCGAATCAACTTACCAAAGGCTTACCTCCTAATGTATTTAAGGATTATGTTACCGACATGGGGACAAGTAATTGCCTTAACTAAGATCCTAGATATAGGGGGCATAATATTCAATCAACACCCGCTAAGATAAGTTAGGAGTTTATCTAAATACTATAGTAAACTATAAGTCTTGTTCTCTCAATGAAGTTCAATTTCGTTGTGACACATTGCTTTAGGGAGCTGTTTTACTTAGTGGACTCGTGAGTTAATCTTACGATCAAGGGAAGATGTTGGTTGATCGTTTCGGCGTGGTGCCGATACAAAATTAGAGGAGATAGACTACCACCGGTTTCCCTCCCACATAAGAAAGAAATTAGAGATAAATTAGGAGTTGTGATCGGTAACAACTAAAATTGGAATCCTATCGGGATTGGCCTATGAGCCCCACCAGCACGCCTATAAGAGGGAGAGGGATAGAGAGAAAGGGACACCTAATTATCTCGTCTGTTGCCTAAGCCCTAAAACCCTAGCGAGAGCCCAATCGATACTCAGGTGCTAGAAGGGGTTCGTAGTGCCGATCCAATTAAAGTGAAGCAAAGCAAAAGCAGAAGAAGAATCAAGAAAAAGGTGAATTCATGGCTTCACAAAGTGGTTAGTATAGTTTAGTTCTGTGAATTAGCATAGGTGATCACGTATAGGCTAAGATTGATTTATGTAAATAAGACTCCTACAATTAGATCTACAAGAGCATATACCATAGTTGGAAAGTGTAGGACGCCCAAGCAACTGAACTCGTTAGGTTCAAATTTAGGAAATGTTGCATGATAAATTGGTACACTAAATTTTCCTGATCATGCTTCTCTCTCTCTCTCTCTCTCTCTCCTTGCATTGTGCACAATCTGAAGTAGCTTTTGTAATCTGTGCCTCAAGCTGTCCAGACAACTTTGGAGAAACATTAGGAAGCTCCTAAACAGACTAATTTTAAGTTGTCCACGTAAGGCTCCACCTTCTTTATTGCGGTTGTGTGAGCCTTAGAAAGTGGCTTGGAAAATGACTTATCGCGTAGAGCCATTGTCCGGAAAGCCACATTGTGTGAGCAGTGCTCTTGTTGCAGTTGTTATTTCTGGGGCCATTCAAGCTATTATGCATGGAGAAGGGAGTGTACTTGACGGTTGTGGTACACTCCTGAGATCACATCACCAGGTTACTTTGCAATGTAAATGCCCTTATGAGGAGTAATGATCTTGAAAGTTACAGTAAAAGCTGTACATATCCCTCAGTTCAAAAGTATATGACTTATTTTGACGGCCAAAAGTAGGCTTTGGCCATAAATTTCTCTTATGCTATTTCGCTTACTGTTACAAAATCACATGAAAACAATTATTTTATGCAAAAGCTAAATATTACTACTCCGTCCCAAAATAACTTCAGTTTTAGGAGTGAGAGGGTAAATTAAGACGGAGGAAAAATGACCCGGTGCCACCTGTTAAATGAGACATGGTTAGGAGTAGTAGGTTAGTTAAGGTAAGATAGTAAGAAATTTGAATGAGAGGTGATTGATGGGACAAGTAGGACTATAAAATTATACTATCTCTGTCCTAAAATATAACAAGTTCTAGCATTAAAAATTTATCTCAAAATATAACAACTTCACACCTACATTCTTTTTTAACCAATCACAAATTTCTACCAATAAGTTTCCAACCTACTTCCTTTTCTCAACCAATCACAACCTTCCATAATTAATTCCATCAACTTCTTTAATACTTATCCACAGTTCTAAAACTTCTTATATTTTGGGACGGAGAGAGTACTTATTTTGGAACAAAATTTGAATATAGAATCTGTATTATTCGCTGGTCAAATATAAAGATTGAATGATCAACATACATTTTATATTTCCGAATGGAGAGGAAAAAACAACCTAAAGATTGGACAGTCAAAATACATCTTATATTTCTAAATAGATGAGGAAAAAACTACCAAGTTGTTTGTTGACATCAATTTAATGCTTTCCTCCCTCTCCCCTCATAGATAAACATATTACCTCCTTCTAAAATATAGCAACTTCTGTCTATGTATTTGGACAATGCTTTATAGCCATCTCCATGCTTTTCGATATTTTTCTTGTTATAAAAAGAGCTTTCCCCCAATCCAATACTCCTAGTCGGTTATCGCTAAGGATGACTACGACTGTGTTTGAGATAGCTTTTTCTTTAGATTGTTGATACGGATTGTTTTTTAATTAACACGATAAATTAATATTTTAAAAAATAAATTTTACAAATAGTTTAGAATAGGTTGTCTAATCATTGCAGTAGAAGAAAGTTTTTTAAGAAATCGTATTTTTAGAGACGTGAAGCAAATAATCTATTTCAAAAATCTAAAAAAAAAAGAACGCAACCTATAAGACCAGATAATCAAACAGTGAATATATGAAGATTTCATTCGAGGCCTCGGATCGATTGTTCGCCAGCTGTGGGAGTCTATAGTATAGAAGTATACTCTTGCTATCTTAAAATAAAAAAAGAAATTTAATATTAGATATAACATATCCTAGTGCTATAGTTCTGAACAAAATTAGGTTTTTTATATTTAGACTATATATGTCCAAACGGGTCAGCCGGGCCGGCATGGCCTGCTACGGCAGGCACGGATGCTGTAGTGGGCCTTGCCGTGCCGGCCAGCGCGCCGTCCCCCCGATCCAGGCATGGCACGCCGAGGCCGTGGGCCATGCCGTGCCGGCACAGGCCCGTCGGCGGCACCTAGGCCGGAGGCGGCCCACGGCACGGCTGACCTGGTCTGCTCCCCTCCGTCCCGTCCCCTGGATTAGACCGTCCGCCCCCCTAATCGGACCGTTGTCCCCCCTCCTCCCGCCTCCCGAATCGGACCGTCCGACTCTCCCCCGCGATGGGACCAGCCTCCCCCTGCCCTCCTGGATTGAACTGTCTAACTCCACCCCCCCTCCCCCGATCGATCGTTGCCCCCTGGCCCCCCGGATCGGACCGTTGCCCCCCTCCCCAATCGGACCGTTGCCCTCCGCCCGTGCTTGTAGCGGGTCGGCATGGCACGGCACGAGCACATAGGCCATGCCGGCACGAACATGGTTACTGTAGCATCGTGCCTGGGCTGGCCTGCTAGGGCACGGCCCACTTGTACAACTATAATTTAGGCGGTGCGAGTAGATCCCTTTCGCCTCATTCCTTCCGTACGGCCTCACGGCTCCCGCCTTTCCCATGCGTTGTTCCACTGCACCGCCAATCCGCTGCGCCGCCGTCGACGGCCAGTTTCTTGATTCCTCTCGGCCGCCTCCCCCACATCCGAAAACTTGCACGTCCCTAGATCGTCATCGCTGGAGAATGAGCCTTGACCGCCCCCTCCATAACTACTTTGTTCCCCAGATTACATTGGTATTGCCTCAACCTCTCATCTTCGAATCTGTTCTCAATCTTCGGTGGCCAAACCCACCCTCCTTCGATTTGAATCTTTCTCCTCAATTTTCAGTCTCAGCAATGCACAGTGGAGTAAATGCGACTTCTCTCTCGCTCGACTGTGCTTTGTGTTGACTCGCACAGTTTCCTGCTCCACTGCACTCCGGTCTCCATTGCCTCCACTCTGCCTCGCTGGTGGCCTCCACCGGTTGAGCGGCGACATGCTCCACTCTAGGTGGCATCTGAATCTTTCTCGGTGAGTTTTTTTTTTGAATTTTCCTTCTCTTCTTAGGCACATCCATTGTGAGGGCCATGCGCATATTATGGTGATTTTTAGATCTTGGACGAACTTTGAATTTCCAGGTTTTATTAAATCTTATTCGGGGGTGGCTTATATCATATATGGAGCCAAATGTCCTTCCAATTCCATATGATTCCCAAACCAGAAAAAAAATTGATATTGATATTAGTTGGATTTATTTTTTCTATTATACTACTAGAATCAGAATTGGGAACGAAATTTAGATCCCAATTTTAGAAAACAGTACGATTACAATTTCACCTGCAACAGATTATATTATGTATTCTATTAAATCAATTTCTCAAGAAGTATAAATGATTTGACAAAACTATCACATAATTATAGGATTATGCTATAATATCGTAATACGACTGCTATGGAACCAATTTTATCACAAACTACAAACTTAGGCCTTATCACAACAGATTTTGTGCTAGCTTTATTACAAAACTACAGATTTAAAAGCTTCATCAGGATAATAGCGCTAGGCATGGAACCTCATCAATCTATAGTTTTACGATAAATTCAATGCAAAATCAATAGTTTTCTAGCATTGTAGCTTAACATATAGTTTTTAATAAATTTGCTTACCGAAATATATAATTTTGTCAAAAAAACCTGTAGTTTTATGAAATTTACCGTTAACTTCTTATTTGAATGCTAAGGATGGGTTTTAATGCTCTATGGTGATAGATTTGCATACGGATGCAGGATCATGGCAAGCAGCACTGGAATGAAAAGCGAAAACAATAAAGTTAAGTTTGAATGGCGCAGTGTCACATCTTGATTTTTTGCTTTTCGTTCTTTTGCTGACTGCAAAAATTCACCTCTGGTTTATTCGTTTAAAATAGCTTAACGAAAATTTTGTCAATTAAAAGTATTTAAAATGACTAAGCTAATCAATTACGTCGTGGATTTGTTCAATTTCTAATTGGAGTTTATTCATATTTTGGAGTAGAGCTCTTTTCCTAATTTAATTTCCCCTCGGATCCAAAACATATCCTTTTTAATTCCTAATTTCTCCAAATATCCAATTCAGATTCCAAATAGTCCGAACTCTGCAACTTTTCAGAAAAATCCCTATCTTTTCCTTCTTTCTTTTCCTTTCTAACTCTTTTCTCTTTTTCACTCTGCCCCCTGCCTTTCTTCCTTTTTCTCTTTTCCTCCCTTTTTCTTCTACCTCCGGCAGGGAGGCTGAAACCTCCCTCCTCTTCCCGCGGCCGGCCCAAGCCGCCGCCGGCCCGTGCCCTGCCATGGCCCGACCCACACTGAGCCGACGCCCCAGCGCCGCCCTAGCCGCGCGCCACCCCTATATATATACAACTGCCCCCGTCCTCCTCTCCTCTTTCCAAAGTCACCGCCGCCGTCATCTCCTCCCGTCCGCCGACGTCACGCCGCCATCGCCGCCTTAGCCGCCGCCCGCGTCGTATTCCCTCCCCGGCGCCCCTTCCTTTCTTTTCCTCGCCTCGGCATCCTATCTCCGCTGCCGAAACGCCCGCCGCCCCGCCGGTCTTGCCTCCTCCCACTCGTCCCACCGCCGCCGCCTGACTGCCGCTTGCCATCGCCGAGCCGCGCTCCCCCTGCGCCGTCGTGGCTGCTGCTCGGCCGGGGCTTGCCCCGTGCCACCGATGGGTGGGGCCCGCGGTACATGAGCCACTAGATTAATCCCCCTCTCAAAAATAATCTCTCCTCTAAAAATAAAAATCCAGGGAATATTCTGGACATATTCCTTCTCTTTACCCTCAATTTTTCCTGATTTCAATCTTTCGGAGTCCATAACTCGTCTATCCGGACTTTGATTCGACTCATTCTTCTTTCTAAATTCTTCTAAAATTGAGCTCTATCTCCTGGTTCAGTTGTTTATGTTAATTGATGTTATTTAGGTTGTTTTCTTGTTTTTTTTATTGTTTTTCGTTTAGGATCGTATAGACACGGGAGTCGAGGAGCAATTCGTCACAGAAGATGCAGTGCAAGGATAATATTTGGAGCAAGGCAAATGCACTTCTTGAACATATTGGACTTAGTTTATAAAATATTTTGTTTTGAATACATGTATTTCTGGTAATTGGTTTGCATGTCGTTATTTAATATGACATTATTTAACATGAGTATCTCAACTACCAGATATCACAACAGTTTTTTTTTTATCATTAGCTAGTCAACTCTCGACTAAAAGCTGAAAATTTGGTTCTCCGTATAAAATATACATGATAGCATTGCCATCTTCACATATTAGTGGCATGAAGAAAATGCTAGCGAACTTAGAATGATTTATTAGGGTATAAGCGCTAATTACTCCATCTGGTCACACATTCTTGACATTTTGGACAAAATCAAGTTAAACTTTTGAAACTTTCTATCAATGACTTTTGAAATACTTAGTCTGAAAACATAGAAATGATCTCTGTAGATTTATGTTGAAAATACTTACTTTCATAATCATTCTCATAAAAAGTACTCAAAATTACATCTCAAAGACCGTAAAAAGTCAAACATCAATTATTTTTTATCATGAGGGATTAGTGTTGTTATTATGGTAGCACTTTTTCCAACAACTGCTATTAGAGTTGATGTAATGTTGTTCTTATATTTTTTATGAATTCAATGCAGTTTTCCCTAGCAATTACTAGTTAAAGGTGTTGAAAGCACCCTAATAAACATAATCTTAAAATCATGTTTGATGTCAAAAGGCCTTAAGAAAACCAGGTAAGATATCTTGAGGTGTGGGCTGTTAAAAAGTGAAGTAACTCTTGTTGGCTCTAACACTGGATAGACATTCACTCTTGGCAAGGATAGAGAGCAAGGGAACAGAGAAGGGTAAAGTAGGTACATTTTCATTGTATCTCATATGGTGCTTATTGCCAAGACAAGTTTACAAAGAAGGATGCATGTCCTTATATAGGACTTGCAAACCAACACACACATGGATTTTTTTCTACAGCTAATGTCCTACTAACACAAGCTAGTAATAGCTACTAGTCAAAACAAAATTTACATTCTCTGCTTCAATGCCATGCATCTGCTTGCCGACATCAGCAGTAGTTGAGCTGATCCAACTCAGTTTCTTCTTGTACTATAAGCCTCAAGTCTCTGCTCAGTAACTAGGCAACAACTAGCTTACTTTTCGACTTCTATATAGAACCATGCAAGCTACGCTGTCCAGCTTGCATGCATATACTTCATACTTAAGCATCCTTGAGCTTTGTAAATTAAATATCTAACAACTCTGACCAAAACAAATCAGTTCAAGTTTTGTCGAACATATTGCAATATCAGACAACGATTTTCTGTAATTTTGTGTACATACGTAGGAAAAAAAGCATAACTGCATTTTTATAACAAACATTTTCCAAATGTATTAACTTAGTTGTCTTTGGTGAAGCTTGCTTGGAGCCGATGCTGCTATCACAGCCTACAGACTATCGACCTAATAGGGTTACATGCATAGCGCATTTTCCAAGTGACATGATGCAAATTTTCTCAATAAAGTTGGCTAAAATACATATGGATAGTGGCTCAATACAGTTATACGGGTACATAGCAGTGAGGGATCATCTTGATTCAATGCTTAATTATGTTGTGAATCGTAGCAGGGATGATCCTATCATCGTGCAGCAGGTGCACGTCCTACACTTATATGCAATTATTTAGTTACTTTGTTATTCTACACATTATAAGTCCAATTTCATCTCATGCATAAACCAAACTGGAAAATACATGTGGTGGCATACCACATTCACTCAATCATAAAAATTGGAATGAAGGGGACAATACTACAACTACTTAATCTCTTTTATATGGTGCAAGTTTGTGGATAAATACTAAATAGAATGTTGTATTATCTTCTTTGCTTTATTTTTAAATGGTCTGATATGTTAATAAAAAAATACAGGATTTTATTGCTTTGTCACATATTTTATATTGCATGAATATTCACCTATGTTAGCCCTAGTTATTTTTGTGTTATGGCAGCAAAACTGAACTGTAAATCACAATGGTACCAAACCATTTTTTTTGTTGTAGAATGAATATTATTATGGCATTGACTATTGACTGATGTATTAAGTAAACTATAGGTTTTCTAGATAAAACAAGCATGATAATTTTCGACCCATAATCATGTAAGAGTACAACAGTGAGCCTGTACAGTAAAATTATGTTTATTTTCTCTAATGCATCTGAGGATACAAATATTTGAGTTACAAAAATATCCTCTTAGTTCTTCTCTCCAATGCATCTGAAGATCTTATCAATTGTGTTTTTTTTACCATTCTGGGGCATTTGATTTGCCAGTTTGCCATTAGAAAGAGCTAATTGCTCACACGCCAGTGGAATGGGCAGAAATTAATCTGAGTTGCCACTGCCATTTGGTTCCCTCGGTGACCTTAAATTTTCTGCCCAAAATATGGGAGCTGTTAGACAGGAGCAAGATCTTGTAATTACCAAAATACCCCTTCCTAAACTATTGACCCTCTGTCTTTGGGATGAATGCACCAAACAGCTGTGGGGATCTCTATGCTGGGCGAGTCAGAAGAGGGCAGAGTTGGGGCCCGAGTGGCGGAGGTATCTGCAGCAGGTGCAGGTGCAGGTGTCATCAGGGCCCAACACCATCCTGCCTGGTGAGGTGGCAAATTAAAGGATGGCATGAACAGAAGGGTGGTAGCTGCTAGCAACGAGTTGCTTGGTGGCGACACCAAACCAAACTGGTAGGGATGGCCACTGTATAGGCATAGGAAACCTGCAGTACATGTGGCTATATCTTCTGTTTACGGAAACCTGCATTACATATGTCTGTGTTAAACCATGGTAGCAGTATAACAAGTTCCGGCCATTTGGCTAATTTTATTCTCCCTTGCATGCAGGTTGTCCAGAATCATCTTGTTCACGTCTGTACTAGAGCCAACAAAACCAAACTTATTCATAAGTTTCTTCCTTCTCTAGCATGTCCAACCAAGCCTAGAAACATGCATCATTCTAGGGAAAAAAAAATCTAATGTGAGAACCATGACATAATAACACGCAAAACATACTAAAATTAACACTTGGAATTTCATGTGCAACCAACTTATGTGTTATAGGAAAAATACCAAACTATCAATTTTTAGAGCCTATAGTTTGCGGCATCATTTACTTGATATCAAGAAGGAAACTATAATTTTAAACAATTTTAACTTTACTAGGAAAATATACTAAATGATAATTTATAATAATTTTGCAGGGTTCTTGCATTGAAATGATTGGCCCTAAGCGAGGCATTTCAATGCGTTGTGCTGTTGTTTTTGAGTTTGACATGAGGATAAAAAAAGGAGAGCGAGAAGAAGATGATCTAGAATTGATGGAGCATTAGAGTACAGCGAGATAACTACACGAGCGATGAGTCCAATGATGAGTCGTATTAGTGGCAATTGTGGTGCAGTTGACATAACTTTACCGGGCAGTGGAGGCGACAATTCAGGTTGCCATATCAAAAGTGCATAGAGATTTCAATTTATCTCTGAGTGCGTTTGTTCTTATTGATAAGGTACGGCAAGAAATTCGACTCTTTGATGGCACAGTTGGCGACGAGCCTTGTGGCTTAAGAAGGTATGTGGTCGCAGTAGTGTTGGATACTTGGATGCATTTGAAGTTCAAGTTATGTGAGAATGGCTCTAAAAACGATGTTGATCGCTACTGTTCCTTCAAAGCAAACCGCCATGGATTTGCCAGTCAGCAAATAGTTCTTGAGCCTGGTGCTATCACGGTGAAGGTGAATTGGTCGGTTTTCCCTATATATGTTTAGTTGTGGCACTTGGCGTGAATTTCTGACTGACTTGGTTTTTATGATGAAAGAAAGTAGTGTTAATTATGTGTATTGCCTATTGTTCAGTTTGATTTTGGCGTATGCCATTGCTTGGTTTGCGATATTGGTCTATGTTCTGCTTAATTTGTTGCCTGCCACTGTAATTCTAAATTTGTTCGAATTTCACCACTCCTGACAGAGTCAATGGGCATGAACTTAAAACGCAAAAGACCGGCATGCCATTTCCATGAAGGAATTGTACGTTGGGTTCCTCGGATCGACTCTCTGCACATCCATTGGCCATTGCGCAAGGGTGCATTGCTTCCTGACAGCTCGACCCAAATTTGTGTTTTTCTTTTCACTGGACTGCATCTCGTATACTTTTTTTTTTTTGCTTTTCTATGCCGTGATATCCATTTGAGTATTCCAACACCAAATTACTGGAGCTGTGATATTAGGAAACACAAGATGACGTGCAATTTTAGGATTCTGCGAAAAAGTCAGGATTTGGAAAAGTTTATGGTACTGATGGCATGGAACAAATTAAAGAAATCAGTTGTATAAACGAAAACAACTCTCCAATCTGTGGAGACCAATCTCAAATCTGGTTCTGCATCTTGTGTCCCTCCGAACGTAGCGACCATGGAGCGCGCAGATGGTAGTGCTAGCTGCAAGAATTGCAAAAATGCAAACCAAAACAAATACAAGCGAAAGCCTATTCTTGATCGTTCAGGCCGAGCGCGACGGCGTGGCTCCTGCCAAGCGCCAAAGAGCAGCCAATTAAGCTTGTTTATTTTGAGATTGGTAACTGGCCGGCCGATACGTGTCAAGAAGTCATGTACGTAAAACTTATTTCTTCCACGGGATATGGGCCAGGCATTGTTGTTACTATTTCTATCACTTAGAGCAAGGTCAACAAGAGAGTCTACTACTGGCTGTAATAGATGGTCATGTCATCTATATAGACATTGGAGCTAATGTGTATAATAGAGAAATTTTTATTTACTGTAACACAAATATTTTATTATATTTTGGGTCCACCATCTCTCTCCTCTCTCTTTCTCTTCCTTCTTCCTTCCACCCCTTCCTTTCCTTTCCAGTACCTCCGGGCACGGGCGGAGGTGAGCGGTGGCCCAGCGGGCGCGGGCGAGGGCGAGGATGGTGAGCCAGTGGGTGCGAGGCGAGGGTGGCGGCCGTCACAGGCACGGGCGCAGGCGCGGGCGTGGGCCCACACCCCCTTGGTCTACGCGTAGAGCCCAACGACAAATTAGTTGTCGGCTCCTTCTCTCTCTTCCCCTCTCTCCTCTAGGTTATCAAAAAATTCTATGTGGAGCTCTTATAGCCAACTATTATACCAGCTCTCATACATACATGATGCATGGCGCAATTCCTTATCCTGTATATTGATAGTTCTTTATAGCTTCAACCTTCTGACCTTTATTATTATACTAGCATGATTCCCATACAATGCAATGAGATTTTAAATTATATGTGTACTATTTTTATTCATTGCATATTTTGTTATGTTCAACATGGATTACAAACCAACGGAGCACAAAACATATAGGACGCCAATCAAGCAAGCATTGAAAGAAAAAAAAAAGATCACTCACTAACATTAAGAATAGCTGAATAGATATATATCAATTTCCTTATCTGGTTTGGTTGTATGCATATGCAACAGAGTTCGTTTTACAGAAAATACAATAATTGTGTCATAAGAAGTATGTGTGAAAGGAAACTATTAAACAGATTTTGTTGTCTTGTCTCCGTCAAATTCATACCAAAAAGAGCCAAAAAAAGGGGTGTGGTGTTGAAGAGTTTTGGTGGGATGACAGTAATGAGATGAGTCATAATGTATAGAGCCTCAACACAGAAGGAGGCAGGCAGGCCGGCCTGAAAAAGTAAGGAACGAACTATGTTGTTGAGAGTGCGAAGCATGCACTCGGCCTTACTGTTTTGAGGGGAGGTGTGAGAACACGACATCCGCATGGCGACACCGTTGGTGAGGAAAAAGGTGTGGGCGGTGGAGTTGTCAAACTCGTGACCATTATCACACTGGATGCTGCAAATCGTGGTAGAGAACTATGTCTTCACAAAAGCAAAAAACTATGATAGGGTGGAAAAAGTTTCTGATTTAAAATGAAGCGGAAAGGTCCACACATAGTGAGAGCAATCATCAAGAATGACAAGATAATACTTAAAACCAGAAACACTCGGAACAGGAGAGGTCCAAAGATCACAATGAACTAACTCAAAATTGGCCGTAGCCCTAGTAGAACTAGTAGGAAAAGGGAGATGGGTGTGATGGCTGAGCTGACAAGCATGACAGGTAGGGACGGTGCCTTTTGGAGAAGGGATGATGGAAGCCTGAGCCAAACGAGTGAGAGCTTCATGACAAAGGTGCCCAAGACGACAGTGCCAAAGATCGGTGGTGGACTTGGCAGCGATGAAGGCGCGAGCGGAGGCCGCCGAAGGTAGAACGTCCGCCAAGAAGGGGTATAAGTCGCCAGAGCTATTGCACCTAGCGATCTCGATCCTGGTTTGGTAGTCCTTCACAGAAAGGCCAAACGGGTCAAGGCAAACGGAACACCAGTTATGTCGCGCAAAACGGCGAGCAGAAATAAGATCCTTTATAATGTGAGGTGAAACTAAAACATCATTGCGGACAAAGGAATGGTTAGGATGGTGTAAGTAAGTGGTGCCAGTGGAGGTAATAGGAATAAGAGAACCATTACCAACAGTAATATGAGAGGGAGTAGTGGGAGAACCAGGAGACAGATTGAGGGTACCGGCGTTAGATGTCATGTGGGAGGAGGCACCTGAATCCATATACCACTTGTTGGATATCGGAGGCGTCAACGTGGTGGTATTGAAGGCGTTGGCGAGCGCCTGTGGGTCCCACTGTAACAGGCTGGCACAGTGATGCAGCGTCGGGACGACATGCGGCGATGGAGGCACCACAGAAGGAGGGGCCCCATACATCACCGGCCCTGGGGATTGCTGCGGAACCATTTGGCCAACCTGTTGCAAGGAGAAAACAGGCTAACTTAGTTGTCCTAGCAGTGGAAGGCCGGCGTAGGCGGTTCCGACGAAAGGGGCCTAACCCAACAGATCGGGAGCCTGGCCCAGAAGACTAGGAGCCTGGCCCGGCCACATTTGGATGGTGCCGGCCTAGGGATTGTAGGAAGAGGGCCAGCGCTGGGTTGGGCTAGCAGCCTACTGCTGTTGTCCAGTGGGCAGGGCGCCACCCTGGGCGCCCTGGTTCTCGTTGTTGCCGCGCCCACGGTTTCGGCGGTTCCTGGAGTTGCCGTTGTTGCTAGTGGAGCTGCCCGAGGCAGGAGAGGAGACGCTGACGCTGCCCCCTGGAGGACGCAAGCTGCCGCCGTTGCCGGCAGTGGAGGTGAGGAAGACAGTGGCCCTTGGTGATCTCCTCGGGAAGAAGTTGGGACCGAGCCTCAAGGAACGTCGGGAAAGGCCGCTGCATCGGGAGAATGGTCTGCAAGTTGCTATATTTTTCATTCAAACCTTTAAGAAGGCAGAGAACAAGAGTGCGATCGGTGACAGGCTCGTTGAGGTCGGTGAGTGTATCGGCCATGCTCTTGAGGTGACGACAGTAGTCGGCGGCGGACAAATCACCCTGAGCGAAGCTGTGAAACTCGGCCGAAAGGTTGAGGGCACGACGCTCATGATTGCCAAGAAACTGGTGCTCAAGGTTACGCCACACGGTGCGAGCCGTGGCGGTGGCCAACATAACCTCCTGGAGGAGATCATTGGCGATGGTGCCGTAGAGCCAGGCGAGGACGACGCAGTCCATCTATGCCCAGTCCGCATGGTCGGGGCGAGCATCGTTGGAGAGGACGTGGTCCGTCAAGGCATACTTGCCGAGAACCACGAGGAAGAGGCCGCGCCACCTTGTATAGTTAGCGGCCACGAGGTCGAGCGTGACGGGGATGAGCGCCTTGACGTTGAGAATAGCGATGGCTTGTGCATGGAGGGCATCGCGGGCGTCGTCATCCAGAACGGGAGCGACCGCAGGAAAGGCAGCCAGGCTGGCCGGCAGCACCCTGGGCATAGACAGCCGAGCGAGCAGGGCCACCAGGTCAGGTGATAGAGGCAGCAACGACCTAGCTGCAAGGGGCGCAGAAGGTGCCGGTGGCCGGGGAGTAGACGGGCCGGTAGCAAACTCGATGGGGGCCGGAGGAAGAAGCACCGTGAGGAGGTTGGAGAAGAAGGCGCGCAGCCACGGACGCCCTGGATGCGGCGAAGTCAGTGACGGCCAGGGCGGTGGAGGGATCAATCTGGAGGCCTTCAAGTGGCTGGAAGCTAGCACGGATGGCAACCACGACGGCCTCGGTAGCTTGATCAAGCGCGGCGTCGCGCGAGGCAAACATCGCGTAGGGGCGAGAGAGTTAGGGATAGAGTGCGGAAGCGGAAGAACAATCTAATACCATGTTAGATTGATTGAGTCAACGCAATGAATAGATTGATCATAGTGCGAAGTACATATAGGCAAAGCCTTCTCTTATCCACTCAATCGATTTATAGAAATAGAATCGAGAGAGATATTGGAAGGATCGGCTAGGAAAGGAAACAATGGATATATGCCATATACATGAGATACGCTAACGGTAATTAATCCAACTTAGGCTCCTTCGTGTCCCTCCTAAACCCCCTCCACATTATTTTCACTCTATCAAATCACAGGATGAATTGCCATGTGGACAATTAAAAATTCCATGCATATGCATGTGTGTACACTGTTTGAACCAAACACTCTTAAACCCAGATGAAACAGTAAGGATGGAATTAACCCATCTTTTTTATTTTGTTTAACGTAAAATCTAATCGGTGCACGCGCACCGATTAGTCTTATCGTGTGACTGCTCTCGGCTCCGTCCGCTGTAGCGAGATTAACAAGTTGTGGGCTTCATGACCGTGATGGGAAGCTGGACTTTCCACTGTTCAGATGCGCTATTTGTGGGACGTTGTTTCCGAACTCAAAGAGGCCACGTTAGAATGTGTACGTGGTGATTAAGGATGATTAAAGGTGAGTAGGTACGATTAAGGATTTAAAAATTAATTTAGACTAGATCAGATCGATTCATTAGTTTGCGTTCTGCTTTTATATTGAATCTAGGTCCAGGGTAACAAGCAGATTGAAGTCAATCTAAGGACCAACAATATAGTGATATATTGAAGTAAATATAATTATGTTTGAAAGTAACTTAAATAAATATTAAAAAGTAACTATTCCCTCTATCCCAAAATATTAAACTTTTAGCCCTTGACACATCTATTAAGGAGAGGATTTGTTTGTCTCCTCGGGTTAGTACAGTGTGAGACCAGGCTAGTTGAAGCGATAATAAAGACAAGGGGTAGTGTGGGTAGTTTCGTGATAAAAGTCACTTTTTATACGTCCTAGGTTGTTATGTTTGTGATAAAATTTAAACTCTAGAACTTTCTTTATTTTAGGACGGAGAGAGTATATGTAATATTCATACATATATTAAAGAAATATAGAGAAGATTTACAAGTTAATACATGAATTTTCTTTATTTCAAGTAATCAATATATTTTTCTCAAGAAAAGTAATTTTGCGTCATATAGGAAGTAACTGTAGGACCGACTTATACTAAGATAGGCAATCAGAGGAGGGTGAATGATTGCATAAATCAAAAATAAAATTTAACACTTTCCCCTAATCACAAAACCTGAAAAATCGTATTTTCAGAATCTGGACAGCACACCGTTTTGTCACTAAACAGATTGTAGCTGTAGATCCATAACTCCGATCGACCTGAAATTTTGACAGAATAAACTAGACAAAATTGTCAAACAAACCCAACTGGAATCATATCAATTGGACTTCTGGATCTCAAGATATTAACGAAACAAAATTACTGAACAGAAGGTTGATCAAAATTAATTAAGCCATAATTAATTGATTAAACGAGATCTGAAAATAATTAACCAATCAAACTTTTCAGAACACTAGAAAAACATCCTAGCTAGATTTTAGATCAAATAAACCAACCCAAATCTTAGAGAAAAATAAATCAATCTAAAATCGATCGCTAGACATGCACAAAGATAAACGAGAAAGATGGATTAATTACCGTACTAATCTTCTATAAATTTTACCTTTATTACCAAGATTATGCTTACAAGATGTTTCTCCAAAACATCCAAAAAATTTCTCCACGAAATCACCAAAACTCTAGATTAGAACTCTAATCTAAAACAAATTTGCTCTCTAAAAATCCTTAAAAAAATCTTACCAAAAATTAACAGGGAGTCACTATTTATAAGGTCTTCGTGGGCCTCCAGGCCATCACTCGTTTCCTGACCTGGACCATGGCCGTTATTCATCTGGGCTGCTTCTTGCCTGCTGCATTGGCCGAGTCCTGCTTCTTGCCTACTGGAATTTTTACTGTTACTAATTTAATTTTTTTTTAATTTACAAAACTAATTTTTGATTTGGATCATTTGCAAAACTAACCTCTTGCCGCCGTGGGCCACGGCGGTATTTAAAACCCGCCGTGGCCCAGGGCGGCGAATGGCATCCCGTCACCCGGGGCTAACGGCCCCGGCGGCCGTTAGCCACGGGGAGGCCACGTGGATTCGCCGCCCTGGGGGACGGCGGCGAATGCATAGGATCGTCCGCACAGCGATCGAACGGTCCGAATCTAGGGGGCCGCCTGCAAAATTTTTTTTTCTTTTTTTTTGATATTTTTTTCTCAACTAGCAACACGAGAATAGCAAAATCTCGTGAAGGTGTAGCTTAAACCGATGTAAGATGTGGCCTGTAGAAAATTATGAGTGTGCTTTAAAAACCGTGCTGAAACTTCGGACCTCAAAAACTCAATCTTCCCGGCCGAATTTCGCAAAATTTTTTTGGACAAACCCAACAAGGTTGGGGGGAAGCGGATGTAAAATTTTCTGTAGATATCCGTAGAGTACTTATTTGCCCGATTCCGAGACCGTATGCGAAAGTTATGACTGTTTTAAGGTAGTTAGCGCGCGTTACAGCAATTTGCCGTCGATTCGGACCGTCCGATCGCTGTGCGGACGGTCCTATGCATTCGCCGCCCTGGGGGACGGCGGCGAATGCCCCCAGGGGGCCGAATGCATCCACGTGGCGTCCCCGGGGGTAACGGCGGCCGGCGCCGTTAGCCCCGGGTGACGGGGATGCCATTCGCCGCCCTGGGCCACGGCGGTTTTTAAATCCCGCCGTGGCCCACGGCGGCAAGAGACTAGTTCTATAAATGATCCAAATCGAAAATTAGTTTTGTAAATTAAAAAAAAATTAAATTAGTAACAGTAAAAATTCTTGCCTACTGCATTAGCACCCTTGTTCTGCTTCTTGCCTGCTGCATTGCCTGTCGCATGCTACATGCTGCAGCATGCTACAGTAGCACCATGTATGTACTCTTTTTTTTTCCGATTTTCGCGTTTACACGCTGTCTTGTGAATCTCGTTTTGAATATTTTTCCACACGATTTTTATCTACCGTGTATCACCTTGTGTTCCACCTTATCACCTGGCATCCTCGACCGTTCTGGATCTAAACTCCTCCCTGAGTTTAGTCCCGATCCTACCACTGACTAAGATTGACTCCAAGTAACTATACACAAATAGACCAAACACACCGTTTTCGGGCACAGATATTCGCAATCTGACCCACGTCAGTTGTACATAAGTTTGTCACACTTTCCAATGTCAAGTTCATAAATCACAAGATAAGCCAATTTTTCAGCACATGATTTTACAATCTCCCCCTTGATAAAAACATTGGCAACAATATATATAAACACTGAACATTGACATTTACCGTCGTAAAAATCCTTTTTAAAGAAAAACCGAAAAACAAAATAAAAGATCATAAAAAGATCATCAAAAACTGTATATAAAACTTTCCCCTTTTTGACAATAAGTTCGTCAAGAACACAAAAGTGAAATATTATTTTTTTTATCCTCCCTTTTTTAATAATGAGCACCACCAATCATCAAAATATGTATCAAATGCTCACTCATGTCATTCTAAAAATAATTTGCACTCTCACATCCATACACCTGCAATATAACTCTAGCATAATTAAAAATCAAATATAATTAATAATTTATTGCAAAACATGATATTCCTTTCTCAACTATTTTAAAACTTGCAAGCATTAAGATAAATACACTTCATTGGTGCCCTTTTTTTAAAAAAAAACGAGAACTTGATTTATTTCAATCATGATATAAACTGCAAGGAATTATATGCACCATCAGTCTTACTTTTCAACCCGTTCAAGCCTATGTCTTTTAACAATTAAAGGCTTAAGAACAAGGTTTCGGTCATACACAACTTTTTCCAAGTTCATAACAAAGTGCAAAGGTAAGCAGTCTCGTTAAAAAGAAGTGTGACAATGCATATTTCCTTGATCTTTATCACATTTTTCCATAGCACATACTTTTGATCTTTCTCATATTATTTTTCATGGCATATTACCACATGTAAAACAAGATCAAAATAGATAAGAAAGTTCAATCATGCCAATATTTAATTCAAGTTGTCATTTTATTTAGATAGTCATGTAAAGACCTACACTACATATGGACAGACATGAAGGCACTCTTTCTTTATGGCATGAACATAGTTTCAAAAGACACATATGAATCATATGTAGTGCTCATTAGTTTATCAGCAATTTTTTAAAAAAATTTCAAATAAAAACATACCAATAATAAAATATGTTACAAAGAGTTAAAACTCCCCCTCAAAACAACCTCATTGGATGAATAACCCCAAGTTCTCCTCTAAAATAAGCAAAACGAGAAGAATCCAAATGTTTTATGAAAATATCTACCAATTGATGTTCAGTATCCACATAATAAAGTGCCATATTTTCTTTTTCAACATGATCTCTAAGAAAGTGAAATCTAATATCAATATACTTTGTCCTAGAGTGTTGTACTGGGTTCTTAGCAATACAAATGGCACTTGTGTTATCATAAAAAAGCGGAACATTTTCCAAAGTAACACAATAATCCTTAATTGTAGCTACTATACAAAGTATTTGAGAACAACAACTAGCAGCAGCCACATACTCAGATTCAGCAGTTGATTGTGCTACAGAGGATTGTTTTCTAGATGACCAAGCAACAAGTGAATTACCTAATAAGAAAGAAGCACCAGAAGTACTTTTCCTATCAAGTCTATATCCTCCAAAATCAGCATCAGAAAAAGCTCTTAAGCTAATACATGATGATGCTGATAACTATATACCAAAGTCTTTAGTGTCATAAACATACTTGAGAATTCGTTTAATTGCTTGAAGATGTGAAGCATGTGGGGAAGCTTGAAACCGTGCACATAAACATACAGCAAATTGTATATCCGGTCTTGAAGCAGCAAGATACAAAAGTGAACCAATCATACTCCTATACTCCTTTTGAACAACTAGCTCACCTTCCTCATCAAGATCAAATGTAGATGTAGCTTCCATGGGTGTCATGATGGGTTTGCAATTCTCCATTCAAAAGCGACATAGAAGATCCTTCGTATACTTACTTTGATGCACAAATATACCTTCTTTTGTTTGTTTAATTTGCAATCCCAAAAAGTAAGTCAATTAGCCCATCATACTCATCTTAAATTCACTACTCATAGTTTCTGAAAACTGGGATACCAAAGCATGAGATGAACAACCAAAGATGATATCATCCACATAAATCTGAACGAATAATTGATCATTGCCTTGCTTAAGAACAAAAAGTATTTTGTTTACATTTTTCATGGAAATACCCTTTTTAAGTAGGAAGTTTTTAACTTATCATACCATGCTCTAGATGCTTGTTTTAAACCATATAAGGCCTTAGATAATTTAAAAACATGATTTAGATATTTGGAATTTTCAAAACCAGATGGTTGCTTAACATAAACTTCTTCATTGATAAACCCATTTAGAAAAACACTTTTTACATCCATTTGATAAAGTTTAAAACCTTTAGAAGCAGCAAAGGCTAACAAGATTCTAATAGCTTCAAATCTAGCAACAGGAGCAAAGGTTTCATCAAAAATCTAAACATTCTATCTGTGTAAAATCTTAAGCAACCAACCTAGCTTTGTTTCTAACAACTACACCATCCACACTTTGTTTATTTTTATACACCCATTTAGTTCCAATAACAGAATGATTAGGAGGCGGTGGTACTAGTTTTCAAACCTTGTTACGTTCAAAGTTCTCTAATTCTTCATGCATGGTATTGATCCAAGATTCGTCAGTTAATGTATGTGATATATCTTTAGGTTCAAAAGACGCAACAAACGCTGAATGAGTTTGAGAGTTTGAATCGTTAAACCTGGAGCGTGTCACTCTTTCATGAAGATTACCAATCATTTGTTGAGGTAGATGTCTTCTTTGAATGTGCAAGGGAGTTGTTGCTTCAAAAACTTCACTTTCTTCTATTTGATCTTCTACATGCACACATGATGTGAAAATTTAAGGATGTTCAGTTGTAGGTGAAGTTGTAGTAGGTGCCGGATCTGTTGCAATTGATTGTGTGGGAGAAGTTAAAGCTTCAGCTACATTATCATCATCTTCATCAACAAAGATGTCTTCCCCCTGAATATATACACATGTACCTACAATACTTGGACTAGTACCTGGGCTAGTCTCATCAAAAATAACTTCACAAGGTTTCTATTATTTATTAGTCTCCAAAACTAGAACACGATAGGCACGAGAATGAGTAGAGTAACCAAGAAATATGCCATTACCTGATCTAGCCTCAAATTTATCTAAGTTTTCAGATTTCAGCACAAAGCATTTGCATCCAAACATACGAAAGTAAGAAACACTAGACCTATGATCAAACCGCAGCTCATAAGAAGTTTTACCAAGCTTTGATCTCAAAAATACACGATTTGAAACATAGCATGCAGTAGATATGGCTTCAGCCCAAAATTTTTTAGGAGTAGAAAATTCATCTAGCATAGTCCTAGCCATCTCAACCAAGGTTCTGTTTTTCCTTTCCACTACACCATTTTGTTGTGGTACTTTAGGTGAAGAGAATTGATGATCAAGATCTTTTTCAGCACAAAATTGATCAAAAGAAGAATTTTTAAATTCAGATCCATTATCACTTCTAATTGCTCTAAGAGCTCCTGGGTGATTAATAGATAGTCCAAGAGTAAGACTTCTAAAAAAACTAAAAGCCTCATCTTTAGATGCCATAAAATAAATCCAAGAGTATCTGGAGAAATCATCAACTATTACCAGCACGTACCACTTACCTCTAAAAGATTGAACTCGTGATAGTCCAACGGTATCCATGTGTAGAAGTTGTCCTGGTGCATTTGTCATCACCATAATAAGAGGTGGATGTGAACCTGCATGCATCTTACCATGTCTACAAGAAGAGCATAATATATCGCTATCACCCTTAAGCTTAGGTAGACCATGTATATGATCCAAACCACTAACACGTGTTAAATGATCAAAACCAACATGGCCAAGTCTACAGTGCCAAAAGAATAAGTCTTTAAAGTCATTGGCAACTAGACACCTATGCTTAACAGAAGATGACACATCAAAATCAGTTTTAAACACTCTCCTAAAACGTATAATATTAAAGACAAGATCTCCTGAAGCATCTAATACTCTACATCTATCTTTCTTAAAGCACGCTTCAAGATCTTCATCAATCATTTGTGAAACGGAAAGCAAGTTATATTTCAAGTTCTCAACAAGAGCCACATCCTTGAACATAAACGTATCGCTTACCTTTACTGTACCTTTAGCCACAACCATAGAAGTAGAAGCATCTCCAAAAGTTATCTTTTCAACATGCGATGCTCCTGTGAGATAGGAGAACCAATTCTTGTTACCGGACATGTGGCATGAGCATCCGGAATCCACTAGCCAGACGTTCTCCTTCCTCGCGCGAAGTGCCTACATAGAAGAAAACAGTGTCAAGATCTCAGTACCGGAGTTAGTAATATAGCATTTAGGAATCCAGTACTGAGACACACGACGCACACCAGTAGACATAACACAAGTATTTTTATACAAAGGTTTAGATCTGTCATTACTCATGTTAGTAGAACTAAAGGGGCGTGCCTTTCTCAAATTAGACTAAGCCTTAGCCTTTTCTCTCATTTGTTATTTAGCTAGTCTAAAACAAAATTCTACTTTATGTCCATCTCTACCACAATGAGTGCAAGTGTACTTAACTTTGTATTTAGCTTGAAAAGTAGAGGCTATCTTTGCATTTGTTGTGCTAGAAGATGACATAATACCAGCAGATTTAAAAATCATCCTTTTAGGTTTATTGACTGTCTCAATTATGCCACTTCCAAGGGATTTAACAATTTTTGGAGAATGGGTCTTAGAATAATCATAAGGATCAAAACCCAAACCAGGTTTAAATTTTTTAAAATTAGTCTTTAATTCAAAAATTTGATTCAAACTTTTAGTTCCTATCTTTCCTTGCAAATAATCAATACACTTCAAAAGAGTGACATAATTCTTACAAGATACATACTGAAATCTATCATTTTTACCACAATTAGAGCATGAAAGAACCTTATGGGTAGCTAGATCTTCTTTTAGTTGTGCAATTTTAACATCGGCATCTTTTATCTTCAAAGCAAGATCATTTTTTAGTTGTGCAATTTTAACATCCAGCATTTTTATCTTCAAAACAAGATCATTTTTTAGTTGTGCAATTTTAACATCAGCATCTTCTAACTTCAACTTAAGAACATTGCATTTATCACAAGAGACAGGTTTATCAATTTGGTAGACATGTTGTTCTTTTTTTTTCTTTTCTAGCCTAAGTTCCTTTAGTGTAGAAGCATGCATATCCCTTAGAGAAGTAAATTCAGCATAAACTAAATCACATGATTTGCAAAAATCATCTATAGGAGTCAAAGTTTTAAGTCTTGCAATTTCATCATTTAATTTTTCAACCAAAGCATCTTGTTTCTTAATCTTTTTGTCTCTCTTCTCTAATAAAGTACCAAGTTTTTCAACAGCACAAGCTAAATCATCATAAGAAGGTTCTACCTTATTGTCGCTGTCGTTTTCGATGTCACTATTGGTGACGCTTCTGCTACTTGCCATCATACATAGACCAATCAAACTTTTCTTTCCTTTGAAAATAGCATCATCATCACTCTCGGTGTCCATATCGCTTAGATTTACCTGTTCAAGAGTAGAAAGAACATGGTGCACTACCTTCTTGTTCAAATACCTCTTCTTCTTAGTGCTCTTGAGTATTCGCTTCTTGTCAATCTCTACTTTGTCTTCCTCGTCATTTTCATCCCTAGAAATTCTTGCTAGAAATTGTGGACATTTAAGACGAAAGTCATTAAGCGAGCCACATTCAAAACATCTCCGAGGTTCTCCACCATTTGCTCTCTTTCTGGATCGAACATTTTGCAAAGCTTTTGTGAAGTGAGTGGAGAGAAGTGCCAAATCATCTTCAGGAAGTTATTCTAACTATTCATCAGTTAGTGAAGACAAAGAGGACAAAGCATAGCTAGATAAAGAGTTATCACCAATAGAGTTGTTAGTTTGTGAAGCTAAAACTATTGATTTATTAGCCATATTTTTTCTAGCAAAAACATCTAGCTCATGAGTTTTTAATTTAGAATAAAGCACATCTAATGTATGTGTACTCATAGTAGTAGATTCTCTAATTGATGTTAACTTCGTCTCCCATATAGACATATCTAAAGCTCCTAGCAATTGACGAGAATTTTCAGCATCGGTGTATATAACATTAACAGAACGCAAGTTGCTAAGAATCTTGTTAAAGCGAGCAAAGAAGTCATTAAGAGATTCACCGGGTTTCATCTCAAATCGCATATATTCCTTTTTATACATATCTTGGCGTACCTCTTTTACCATATTTGATCCTTTGTGATAATCACAAAGTGCTGTCCATACCTCATGTGCTGCCTTGAGATGCACCACACGGTCAAAGTCGCTTCTTCCTAGCCCTTGAATAATCAAATTCCTCGCCTTGCTGTTAGCCTCCACCTGTGGCATGTTCGCTGCTGTCATTGCATCGTTTTCGGGAACTTGATATGGCTTATAGATCTTCTCCCATATCACAAAGCCTTGAGCTTAAATGTATGCCTCCATCTTAGCCTTCCAATACTGAAAATCAATACCATTGAAAACACAAGGTTTTGTGGAATACCTATCCATCGACATATTTTTTTAATCGCCGGTTAAGATCAATTAGAAAAGATAATAAAATAAATAACTTCGCTCTGATACCACTTGAAGGACCGACTCATACTAAGATAGGCAATCAGAGGGGGGTGAATGATTGCATAAATCAAAAATAAAATTTAACACTTTTCCCTAATCACAAAACCTGAAAAACCGCGTTTTCAGAATCTGGACAGCACACCATTTCGTCACTAAACAAATTGTATCTATAGATCCATAACTCCGATCGACCTGAAATTTTGACAGAATAAATTAGACAAAATTTTCAAACAAACCCAACTGGAATCACGTCAATCGGACTTCTGGATCTCGAGATATTAATGAAATAAAATTACTGAATAGAAGGTTGACGGAAATTAATTAAGCCATAATTAATTGATTAAACGAGATCCGAAAATAATTAACCAACCAAACTTCTCAGAACACTAGAAAAACATCCTAGCTAGATTTTAGATCAAAGAAACCAACCCAAATCTTAGAGAAAAACAAATCAATCTAACATTGATCGCTAGGCATGCACAAAGATGAACGAGAAAGAGGGATTAATTACCGCACTAATCTTTCATAAACTTTACCTTTATTACCAAGATTGTGCTTATAAGATGTTTCTCCAAAACATCCAAAAAATTTCTCCACGAAATCACCAAAACTCTAGATTAGAATTCTAATCTAAAACAAATTTGCTCTCTAAAAATTCTTAAAAAAATCTTACCAAAAATTAACAGGGAGTCACTATTTATAAGGGGCCTCTAGGCCATCACTCGTTCCCTGGCCTGGACCGTGGCCGTTGCTCATCTGAGCTGCTTCTTGCCTGCTGCATTGGCCGCGTCCTGCTTCTTGCCTGCTGCATTAGCACCCTTTTCTGCTTCTTGCCTGCTGCATTAGCACATTGCCTGTTGTATGCTACAGTACCACATGGTACTGTAGCACCATGCATGTACTTTTTTTTTTTCTAATTTTTGTCGTGTTTACATACTGCCTTGTGAATCTCGTTCTGAATATTTTCCCACATGATTTTTATCTATCGTGTATCACCTTGTGTCCCACCTTGTCACCCAGCATCCTCGACCGTTCTGGACCTAAACTTCTTCCTGAGTTTAGTCCTGATCCCACCGCTGACCAAGATTGACTCCAAGTACCTACACACACCGTTTTCGGGCACAGATATTCGCAACCTGACCCACATCAGTCGTACATAAGCTTGTCACACTTTCCAATGCCAAGTTCATAAATCACAAGATAAGCTAATTTTTCAGCACACCTGATTTTACAGTAACTTCAAAAAAAATAGAAGTAGCTCTTTATGGCATTAAAAATAATATACTACTGTTATAGGTTTGAAAAAAATAGAAGTAACTCTTTTCCAGTACTAGAAGTAACTACATTACTAGAGGAAAGCAACTTTGAAAAATAGTAGTAGAGGAAAGTAACTCTGAAAAATAGAAATAACTCTTTATAGTATTAGAAGTAACTACAGTGTTAGAGAAAAGGAACTTTGAAAAAATAGAAGTAACTCCTCACAGTTCACGGTATTGGAAGTAACTACACTACTAAAGGGAAGCAATTCTAAAAGAATAGAAATAATTCTAAATAGTATTAGAAGTAACTATTCTGCTTGAAGAGTTAAGAACAAGAATAAATTTAAATAATTTGACGGATGTAGTAGATCTAAAGATAGAAGACATAAACTTTGATAGTAAAGGGTAGTGTAGATTTGACAATTTTATGGATGTTGATTTGGCACAATTTAAACTAATTTGTGAAGTAATTATACACAAATTTCACAAGTTGCAACCGTGCCCACGATGTCCTAGGTAGAAGATGAAAATATCAGTTCTGAGAAATACATGTAACCATGTTCACAAGTATTTTATAGAAATTCTAAAAGTAATTCAACTACATTTTTTCTAGGGTGGGAAGTAATTAACACACCTAAAAAAAGTAGTTGCACTCATCAATACAAGTAATTGCAAGATACAAGTAATTGCAAATCAGACATAAATTTTAGCACTGTGGCTGGAAGTAAATAGAACACACATTAGAAGTAACTTAAAAGATGCTTAGATGTAACTTATATGTAATGATGTTTTCTTTTACTTTTGATGTAGAATCAGCCAGAAAAATCAAACATGGAGAATTCTCTTATACTACATGAAACTTGAATTGAATCAAGTGATATAGTAATAGTTTCTTTGACTTCTAAGGACTCGTCAGGTGTTATACATGTACTGCTTATGTTTAACGACCTGCCCGTTGCTATGCTTCAGGAAAACGTGTGCCCCATGGTGCCTGTTTTGGGAGAGCGCGTGTGGGTTGGATATTTTTGGTAAGTCGAGATTGTCCGAAAGCATCACCAGTTAGGACTATCAAGAGACCGTGCATGGTATAGGCACGTCCTTTGTTTAAAGGGATGCACGCGGTAAGATGACAGGTAGATGCCCCTTGTCCTGTAGACCTATTACTGTTCTGTGCAAACTTTCTTCTATTGGACTGAATTGGAGCCCTAGGTCTCTCAGCCTTTGGTTGGAGAACTTGTAAGGTTTGACCATCGGCTTGTTATCTTCACACCTAATTCATTCGGAAAACTGAAAACATGTACAAACCTTAAATAGTTTTGAAATAAATAATCGACATATTATTGTGAGAAAAATGATTTTTAAGAATACCTGCTTTGGCTTATATATATATATATATATATATATATATATATATATATATATATATATATATATATATATATATATATATATATATATATATATATATATATATATATATATATATATATATATATATGCTAGCTTATAACAGGAAAAGATAGTTAATATTATTGAAAATTCCTTGCGTGTCCCTAAGATTTTGCTGAATTCCTTGTATGCCTTCGATTTTTTTCTTATCCCATATATGTCCCTGAGATTTTATTTTCATCCTCTTTATACCTATTCCATTAGTTGACTATGAGATGACCATTAGATTTTTACAAAATAACTGTATTTCTCCTCTCTTATACTTACGTGCTAGCTTAGTGAGAAAAATATAATTCTCAACATGGAAAAGATTCATTTGTAAAATAGAATGATGAGATATAATTATTTATCAACAAATTTGAAAACTAAAATTTAAAATTTTTAAATAAATTTGAAATAAAATTTGATGAAATTTGTACAATATTTTCACCAACGTTTAAACCCAAAGGAAAATTAATTTTGGTTTTCAATTTCTCGGTGAAATTCTGGTATAGATTTAATCAAATTTTTTAAAAAAATGTTTGAAAAAATAAATTTTGTTTTTCAAATTTAGCATGAAATGGTTCCATGCCATTTGATTTTATTACAAATTAAACATTTTTACATTGAGATTATGTTTTTGAAATAATAGTGTATAAATATGAGAGAGGGACAATATAGTTATTTTAGAAAAAAATCTCACAGCCAACTAGTGGAATAGATATAGAGGGATCAAAATAAAAACTCAGTGGCATATAGGAGATAAGACAAAATTTAGGGAACACAGAAAGGATTGGGTAAACTCTTGAAGACATATAAGGAATTTTCTCTTAATATTAAAATGTTCACGCTGTACTCTCCTACCTGCTCTAAACAATTTTGGATCTACTCTATCTGATTTCATCAAGACATATTTGAACTTTCATAGAAGCATTTGTTTGCTTACTTGGTAGGGATCGGATACTGTGGAAAGAGCTCTCTCAGCATCTTGAGAAACTCTGACCGGTGAAGCACAGTTCCAATGCAGAGATAGCGTCCATGAGCTTCAGGGTTTTCATATGCCAGCACATGTGCAAGTGCACTGTCACGTACATCAGCGTACCCGGCAACCGCATTTGGGTAAGATTTCTTGGTGCCGTTCATGTAGTTGGGTGCTAGCGTTCAGCGTTGGTTGCAACAGTTGGCCAGTTGTGTATGAGGGCACCACCACAACCAGCTGGATCCCTCTCTTGGATGCCTGCTCTGCTGCTGTAATCTCCGCAACCGTTTTGCCGTAGCAGTACCAGTCCTGTTTTTTTTTTTTTTTGGCCATGGGAGTTTTGTTATGTCTTTTATTAGACGGACTTTCTTCTCTTCAGCTGCCTAAAATAAAAAAAATATCAGTTAAATTTGGACGGTCGGGATGTCTTCAAGATTCGTGTAAACCCCTAGCCTTATCCTTTTTCTTTCCCGACTCCCGACGCCATCGCAGCCGCTCCTTCCGATCGATTCCCCCGTCGCCACCGCCCGAGCGCGCCGCCATCCGACCTCGCCAGCTGGCCGAAAGCCGTCAACGACGCACGTGAGCCCTGCCAGACCAGCCACCTCCCTCTCCCCACCTCCCCCTCTCTCTTCCTCCATTAGCCAGCGGCGGTGCCATTCCCCCGCACCGCCCTCTTCCTCGTCTTCGGCGGCTCGCGCCATTAGATCGAGCCGCCGGATTCACCACCACCGACTGCTGCCTCCAAACCACACGGCCTTCCTCGCCCCTACCGTCAACCCTGCCCACCGCTAGCCTCCATCCCTACGGCTCCGGTTACGCCCCCACCGCCTTGTCACCCTCCTGTCGCTGCTGCCCATGGCCGGTCTGGCCGTTGCCCATGGCCATCCCTCTAAGCCCGGGAAAAACCCTCCTCTTTCCCCTCCCCTAGCCCCCTCCCACCCTGATCCCCACCTCAAAACCCTAAACTCTAACCTCACCACCATCGCCGTGCCATCACCGGAGAAGAGGAGCTCGCCATCGCTGCCGCCACTGCCAGGAAGTCGTCGTCGCCGTCACCGGTGAGTCATCTTCTAACTCTTCTTTGGCTTCTCACTCCCCAACGGTTGAAGCTTGAAGATGACTCCCTAGCCGTTGGATTTCAATCCAATGGCCAGGGAGTAGGTGACCTGAGAACTAGCAAATCCCTTAGACAAATTAAAGAGATTTTTATTGAGTGAATAAAAGCATTTGGCTTTCACACTCCAACTCCATAGTAATGTACACTAAAAGAACAAAAATAGCACCATCTAGTAACTAAAGTGGAATTTTGTTACCTGTGAATAAAAATTGTTTGCATGCGCACTATCGATTTTTTCCCCACTAACTCCTCCTAGAATAGAAGTTTATTATTGCAGGGACCCTTTGTTTTGAAAAGTCTACTTGTAAACGTTGCTTTTTTAATATTTAGGCCCTGTTTGGTAGGGATTCTCGGGGATGATTCTCAATCGAATCAATTAGAGCTGAGCCAAACAGGCAAAAATGATTCTGATTCTCAGCCGAATCGATTCGCAATGATTCCCAAATTTACACATGAATGGAGAATCGGGCAAAAGACAGCTTCTCGTGGGAATCCAACGAACCAAAAATGAAAATCCCCCCTAACAATTCGCAAAAATTACCCACCTGCCACTGGGTATACCCTCTAGCCCGTCCCATCCCTCCGGCCTCGCGCGCTGACGCCGGCCTCCCTTATCCAGTGAGCTCTCCTATTTCTTTTTTTAAGAGCAAGTATAGAACAGTGCAAGCAGATAACATGTCTTCCATTTATTTTTTAAACAGCAAGCGAAGAATAGTAGAACAGTGTCTTCTGTTTCTTTTTCTAGACTGCAAGTAGAGAACAGTGTGTCCCATATTTTTTTAAATAACAAGTAGAGAATAGTGAGCAGTAATATATATATATTTTAGTGAGTAGCAGTATATTTATCTGGAAGTATATATAAATCTCTTGCTAATACAGGGGTAATATAGATAATTTATCTGAAAGTTCCCCCATTAGAATCTAGAGCTAATGTTTTTAGTTAAACGCCTAATCGTACTGATTCTGATTCTCTTCAGTATCTGATTCAGCAAGAATCAGAATCAAAATCACTGAATCACTGAATCAGGAGCTCTACCAAACGGGTCCTTATTTCTTTTATGTATACTAATTTGAGTCTTTTACACCCGCATATATTTCTAATATAGTCTTTTATCTATCTCTATCCTATAATGCATCAATATGTTTTAGTCATTGCTCATGCTTCATCCTTCAAATCCGACGGGGTATATCCATGTCCGTTAATCCAATGGTCCAGATCCCCCTCCCCTCTCTCACTCGCCCCGCACCCTCCTCTCTTTCCCCTCGCTCCGTGCCTCCCCCCCCTATCCTCCTCGCCGCCTCGGAAGGCCTAAACCACGAACGCCGCTGCCGCCGGAACGAGAGCGCCGCCGATCCCACGCCATCAGCCCCCGCCGCAGATCTACTACCTCCCCTCTCTCCCCCTCGCGCCGCAACCCCTCCCTTCCCCTCGCGACACGCCTCCTCCCCTGCCGTCGTCGGATCGAGTGCCGCCGCCATCGGATCGAGGGAGCCGCCTCGCCGCCATCGTGGTCGGATCGAGTGGAGGGCGAAAGAGGTGGTGGGGGCGCGGCAAGACCGACGCAGCGGCGGCTGGGCTGGAGGCGGAGGCCAGCGCCCATTCCTCCTCCACTCCAGATCCGGCCTCCGACGGCGACCTCACCGGCGGCGCCGTCCATCCCCTTTCCCCCTCCGCACCTTCTCTCCTCTCTCTCCCCGGCGGCGATCCCTCTTTCGTGTCCCTTCTCTCTCCCGTCGGCGGAACCTCGATCTGACGTGCTCAGGAGGTCGGGGCTCGGGATGGAGCGACGTCCCGGCGAGGGAGGCCGTTGGCGACGCCGGCGCAGCTGTGCTGGCATTTCAACCTTGGTAGAGTATTTTAAAGACAAATGGTGACTACTCATTCAATTGCATGGCATGAACAGTGATTGGCCTCCTCTGCTGCTGGTGCTAAGGTGAGTTCGCGATCCATCTGCAGCTGGTGCCTCAAATTCCTCATGAACCACTTGTCTGACAATTTTGAAATATCGTTCAATTAATAGATCCTCCTGCACCTCCATGAAGTATGCTTCGGATAATTTGAGATTGACTTACAAACTGTACAGATGCAGACTACTGATCATTTTAAAGTAATACTTTTGTCATTACAGATTTCTGGGTAGATTTGAATAGCATAAAGTGACTTGTGTAATTACTACTTGCGTACCTTTTTGTTTACAGATAATCTGTGCATTTGTTTGTAGCTACTGGTGGCAGTTTTTTGTTTGAGTCTATGTGATTTTCATTAGAGAACTCACAAAACACTGAAACTGAGAGGAGTTAATTTTGCAATACCTGAATTTATTTGACTACATGATATATGCCACTACTATTTTGGGGGTTACTTTTTGTAATAATGTGACTTACTGATTGGTATAAGTTCCCTCTTTCCCCTGAACATCCTTCCTTCTCAATCTATGTGTCTCATTTTTTCCTTTCATCCTTTAGGGTTCTTTTGTTGAGAGTTGAGACAATAATTTCTGATCTTCCTGTTGCAGCTTCTGATCTCCCCTGTTAGAGCAGTCCGTGCCAAGGTCCTGTGATAATGCTCTAGGTTAATCCTCCTGGCTCTTTCTGATGAAGCAAGTTATTTTATCCTTCTACCAGTTCTATCTCTCTCTGTCTCTCTCGCTCTCTCAACCCCATCCCCGTGTGAGCTATTTCCTTTTATTTTATTTGTAAGAGTTTGGACCATGGACAAGCACAAGAAATTGACAGTAGCACTGATTTGCAGAAGCATGGATAACCTGCTCATGGCTAATTCAGGATTAAAATGTTCATTTTGAGGTATATCTGAATAAATGGTTAAATAAGTAAGCCTGTGATATGCTGCTGCTCTCTGCCCCTCACCGATCGGAGGTTGTACGTGTGGACGATCGGTGGGCGCGGTTTGAAGGTTGATCGGCGGCGAGGAGCCAGCGATCGTGCGAGGAGGAAGAAAGAGGTGGCGGCTAGGGTTAGACTCCCGGCTCCCTTCAGGAAGCCGGAAACAATATGTTTCTGCTTAAACTGATCCAATTGTCTTTACAACTATATATCGCTTCTCCTTTCTAAAAATAAAGATAAGTTTCTAATAATAATAATAGTTCTCTAATAATAGGAAACAACGTCCTGGGCCATGAGGCCTTCTCCTGCATGCGCCTGCTAGCCACGAGCGGTCCTCCTCTGATATTGAACTCCCGTCATAACATCTCTCCCCGCCTCGGCAAACAGCTCGTCCTCGAGCTGCACATCCGGGTAGAGAGTCTTGAAGACCTTGCCACTTGACGAGGATGCGCCACGCGCCGCGACGGAGCTGGGCGCGCAGGACCTGCGCAGGGGCTGGCAGCAGTCGCCCGTCCTGAACCGGTGGCAGCACGGCCGGTGGTGATGGTGGCGAGCCGGCGTAGTTGTAAGGCTTTAACAGCCCTACATGGAAGACGTCATGCAGGCGCGCATCTGCGGGGAGTCGGAGACGATAAGCCACCTGCCCGATGCGCTCAACGATCTGGAACAGCCCGGCGTAGCGTGGGCGCAGCTTGCCCTTGGACGGCGAAGCGAGCGCATGGGTGGGTCGGTGGAGAAGTCGGAGCAGCACCCATGCGCCCACGTCGAACTCCACCTCGCGATGGTGCTCATCGTAGTGGCGCTTGGCGTACTGCTGGGCCTGAAGAAGACGCTCGCGAACCTCCTCCAGGAACGCGTTGCGGTCCCGCAGCATGGCGTCCACCGCCTCTGTCTGAGCCGCCCCGGCGTGGTGTGGCAGGAGGGGTGGCGGGGGTCGGCCGTACACAACCTCGAACGGCGACGCTCGGAGCGCCGTGTGGTACGAGGTGTTGTAGCAGTACTCCGCCCAGGAGAGCCAGTCGACCCACGAGCGAGGCCGATCACCTGTCGCACAGCGCAAGTACATCGCGATGATCTTGTTGACGACCTCGGACTGGCCGTCCGTCTGGGGGTGAAAGGCCGTACTGAGCCGCTGCTTGACACCGGCACATTTAAAGAGATCGCGCCAGAGATTGCTGGTGAAGACTGGGTCGCGATCGCTGACGATGGAGCTGGGGAAGCCGTGCAGGCGCACGATCCCGTCGAAGAAGGCGCGGGCGACGGAGGCGGCGGTGTAGGGGTGGCTGAGCGCGATGAAGTGGGCGTACTTCGAGAAGCGGTCCACCACCGTCAGGACCACGGACTTGCCGTGCACCTTTGGCAGCCCCTCGATGAAGTCCATAGAGATATCCGCCCACACCTGCGACGGAACGTCCAAGGGCTGAAGTAGGCCGGCCGGCTGTGTGGTCGGCGTCTTGTTCCGCTGGCACACGTCGCAGGAGCGGACGAAGTCGTGCACCAGCCGGCGGTCGCCGGGGATGTAGAAGTCCGCGCGGAGGCGCACAAGGGTTTTCTGGACCCCCTCGTGGCCAGCCGAGTGAGCCAGGGTCACCACCTGGTGGCGCAAGTCGTTGGTGGCAGGCACGTAGATGCGCTTGCCGTGGAGGAGGAAGCCGTCGTCGGCTGCCCATGGCTCGCCCAGAGACGCAGCCTCCAGCTGCTGCAGCAGGTCGCGCGCGACCGGGTCGTCCGCGGTGGCGCGGCGGATGTCGGCGTAGAGGTCGAAGGAGGGCCCAGAGAGGGCACAGAGCGCCGCAGTCTCCTCGTCGCGGCGGGACAGCGCGTCGGCCGCCGAGTTGAGCCGCCCGGGGCGGTACTCAACCGTGAAGTCGAACCCGAACAGCTTGCTGAGCCACTGGTGCTGAGGCACGGTGGACAGCCGCTGGTCCAGGAGGAACTTCAGGCTGTAGTGGTCGGTGCGGACGAGGAACCGGCGCCCCCACAAGTACGGGCGCCAGTGCCGGACGGCTTGCACCAGCCCGATGAGCTCGCGCTCGTAGGCCGCCAGCTTGACATGGCGGGCGGCGAAGGGTCGACTGAAGAAAGCCAGGGGTCCCCCCCCTTGGTGTAGAACGGCGCCAAAGCCGGTGCCGGACGCGTCGCAGTCGACCACGAACTGGCGCTCGAAGTCGGGCATCTGTAGAACCGGCGCCGACGAGAGCGCCCGCTTCAGGGCAGCGAAGGCCTCGTCCGCCTCCGCCGTCCAGACGAACGCCTCCTTCCGCAGGAGACGTGTGAGTGGTGCCGCGATGGAGCCGAAGTCGCGGATGAACTTCCTGTAGTAGCCGGCGAGGCCCAGGAAGCCACGCACCCCGCGTGGGGAGCGCGGTAGCGGCCATGAGGCGACCGCGGCCACCTTGTCGCTGTCCATGGCGACGCCGTCGGCGGAGATGACGTGGCCGAGGTAGGCGACGGAGAGGGCCCCGAAGGAGCACTTCGACCTCTTCAGAAAGAGGCCGTGGGCTCGTAAGGCGGTGAAGACGAGGCCGACATGCTGCAGGTGCTCAGATCACGACGTGCTGTAGATCAAAATGTCGTCGAAGAAAACCAGCACGAACCTGCGGAGGAAGGGGCGGAGCACGTCGTTCATCAACGCCTGAAATGTCGCAGGGGCGTTGGAGAGCCCAAACGGCATCACCAGGAACTCGAAGTGGCCGTGGTGGGTGCGGAACGCCGTCTTCTCGATGTCCGCCGGGTGCATGCGCACCTGGTGGTACCCCGAGCGGAGGTCGAGCTTGGTGAAGTACTTGGCCCCGTGGAGCTCGTCGAGGAGCTCATCAACCACCGGGATCGGGAACTTGTCTTTGGACGTACGGTCGTTGAGCGCGCGGTAGTCGATGCAGAAGCGCCACGACCCATCCGCCTTCTTGACGAGGAGCACGGGTGCCGAGAACGGAGAAGTACTGGGCGGATGATGCCCTGCTCCAGCATGGCGGCGCACTGCCGCTCGAGCTCGTCCTTTTGCAACTGAGGGTACCGGTACGGCCGCACTGCCACCGGCGCGGTCCCGGGCAGCAGGTGGATGCGGTGGTCGTAGGGGCGGGCTGGTGGAAGGCCGCGCGGTGTGTCGAAGACGGCGTCGTGCTGAAGTAGGAGCTCGTCCAGCAGCGGGTGGTGCGGGTCCGAAGCGACCGCTGCCAGCGACCGCTGCTGGGAGGGCGCGCCCGGGGCGCCCACACACTGCCACGTGACGCGGCGGCCCCTCTGATATTGAACTCCCGTCATAACAGCCTGTGTCCTCTACTGAATTGGCTGTGGGTTAATTGAACTTTCAGTCAGTACTCAGGAGGGGTGGTAAAAGATGCTTCACGCAGTATGCTTCGATCTGAATTCATTTAGAAGGTTGGAAGCTCGTACTACATCACATTCCTGACTCCAGCATTCTGTACGCTACAATAGTTGTTTGCATTCATCGGATCACAACCTTTTCAAATGATATCTTATTTTGTTTGCATAATATGAGTACTACTAGATTGCTATCAGACGGACTGCTGAAAATTTATCAGATGGACTGCATGGCATGAGTACTGGATTACTGCATTTCACACCGGACTGCTGAAATATTTTCAGTAGCAATGCCATATCTTTCTAATATGTGCAAATGTATCCATTGACATGTGCATAGCAAAATTAGAGTAACTATTCATATTTACTCTGTATTAATCCAAACTGGACAATAGTCTTTACTATTCAGCTGGAATTCATAATGAGTTTGCTTCTGATGTTTGTAATACTGCCAAGGACTGTGATGGTACACCTTTGTGCATTGGCCTCTCACTGAAACTATTTATATATCAGAATCATATGCTTGCGTGCGCCTTCAATTCTCTGTTTTACTACTTATATTATACATCAACCTTTTTATACTTTTTCCTTGGCAAATGAGCGGCAGTGTGATGACCTGAAGATTTATGCAATCCTGATGGAAACTCTCCAATGGCTATCAAGGACCACATATGTTAGCTTGGAAATGTATTGCAATATGTTCCTAAATAGCAATTGCCCTTTGCTGAATGGGTCAACACCACTAATTCATCCTTCCTGTAGAACATGTGCTTGGGCTGTATGGCAAGGTAAAGTGCGTAATCTATGCAAGCCCATTCGTCACTAAACCTATTTATATTTTGGAATGAGCCTATTTGTTTTCACTTTCAGATGTCTATTTAATCCTGTACTACATTTCAGAATGAGTGACAATGCTTGAAGGATAAATCGATTTTAGGCTTGTGCAGTGAATGTTGCTCCTACATTTGAAATAGAATTTCTTATCTGTATTACTTGTATGTGTAACAACTTTGTAATTTCCATGCTTTTGTTATACTAGGTTCTGTAATTTTCTTGTCAATCCTCTACTGCAAGATATGGTACCTCCAGCTTATTTTGACATGTCAATTGAATGGAATGTGTAAACAGTGGAATAGTGTAATTGCAGATAATTGTTAATTTGTATTAGTGACCATTTTCACGAAGCGGCAATGTGGGTTTCAGTGAGCCACAAAGATTTATTTGAGGAAATTTGTTCATCATTTATAAAAGAATTTGAGAAAGTCGTGTAATGGCTTGCCTCAATTATTTGTTTCGTTGTTAACGCCATGATTTTCTGATAGCTTTCACAGTATTTTGAAATAAATGCTGCCCTCACATGCCCTTTGTGGTAATTCACCAACTTTTTACAGAGCACTCCTATCTGTATATAAGAGGATAGTTTCTGTTAGTGAAACTTTTTGCATCCACACATTATCAGCTGCTGCTTGATATATATGAGAGCAGCTTCAGATAACACAATAAAGTCAGTACTATCTGCTAAATTTTGATTTCTTCAGATAACTAGTAGATCAGATTGACTCTGCTGCAGTATCGTATTGTTGCCTAGATTAGTTTAGAGCACCATTTGGTGCATGCAGGTCTTTTCGTTTTCAGTGCTTTAGCAGATCCCAAACAATTATTTTACTATAAATATGCCGTTCTGGTAGTGTGACGTATGTGCTAGAATGTCACAGAATGCTCGAGATTTGATGTGGTCGACACTGATCACAGAATGTCTAAAAAAGATGGTCCAAGGCCTCAAGAATCTCAAATTTTGACGACTCATGTCCTTGTGAGGAGAGAGAATTTCTTCCATGCTAGCCATCGGTGCGTCATATTTCCAACACAGAGGCTCATGCGCTCCTGTGTCTTTGCAGGGCATATTTAACATGTGTGAAAATATTGCTTGTACCTTAATAAGCATTGCATGGTGGCATGGACTTTATCCACATGAATGGGCCTCTGCAAATGGCATATGAAATGGTACCTTACGAATGCCCTTCATTTTTGAAGCCTTTAAAATCACAAATCTTCTCTCTTTTTTTCTCTTTGCTCCAAGATGGATTTCACTTTAGTGAAAATATAGTGCTGCATTTTCATAAAGTTCTTATTCACCAGTGTCCAGAGCATAGTTGATCGTACTTAATGACTTGATTTGTCTATGAGACCTATTGGTGTCGCGGTGTCGCCTACTCACCTGCATAAATGTGCATGTTCAAATATGTATTGCATTTTTTTTACAGAAATGTATTATATATTTATTATTTGTGTAGAAACGTGCCTTTTTTGTGCAAAAATGTATACAAACTATTGTGAATGAATTTATGTGCCAAATGAAAGATCCAGCTCAGCACTTGTTGCTACTTCCATGTTTTTTTGCTGGAATTTTGGCACAGCAACAGTATACTAAATATAGATGATATTACAGGTCAACTATGAAAAAGAAATTGTTTGGTTTAATTTGTATTTATGTCGCAATTTCTTAACCATACTAGGAATTATAAAGAATTTAAAGATACTCAAGTTGCGATGTTATTTTATATATATGTGGCTATGTAATTATTAATAATATAGTAACTCTCTTTTCCTTTTCGTGTGAATATTAAATCTATCTCATTATATACTTCATTGTCAAAAAATATATCATGTTTTAATTGTTTAATTTGTATAACCAAATATTGTCATAGCGTTAGCATGTGCCTGGTACTAGTCTATCCTTGTTAACACCAAAATTTGGTACGATTCGTTATCATGTTTGGTTAAGGAAAGAGGCTATATTAGCCGATGGAAGCTAATCCAGAAGAAGCCGAATTCAGAAAGGAATCATAAAAACTACAGCATGGCAGTTAATATTTTATCTATAAATTTGGCAGGAATAATAATTTTTAGGAGACCTGATCTTGTGTCCGATCAGGGCTTGTTAATTTTCCTTTTATAGTTAGGAAACTCCTGTTTCGTATCCGATCAGGACTGTATCAACTCGGGGTATAAATACGTATGCCCGGGGACCATGTAAACTATCTCACAGATCAATACAACTTCGGCGCATCGCCACCCTTTTCAACGGTTCTTGCTTCTCGAGCCGGGCTGCATCGGTTAGGTCCGAACTTCTGCAAGAGGGTAAGTCTCGTTACCCCGACTACCTTATCGGCTAGGACTTCCTCGGTTAGGTCCGATATTCTAACTGATCTACGGTAGTCGGCTTACCACGGTGTATCTATTCTGTCTACGGCTGCATCAGTTAAGTTTGATCTCTTAGGCCGAGTGGATATATCACATCACACGTGCATAGATTTATCAACTTACTGGGTATAATTTATCGTCAGTTTGTGCTGCATCGGTTAGATTCGACCTACTAAACTGCTAGTGATAAGTTATTCCTGCTAGGTTGATAGATTTTATGCAGGCGTTTTATCGGGATGTATAACCGATAAGTTATCATATAGTCCATCACGATTGCATTAGATCCATCGGCTCATCGAGATTCTTTTATCATTATTAATCTGTGCTGCATCAGTTAAGTTTGACCTATTAAATTGATAATGATAGATTTATCCTTGTTAAGCCGATGGGTGTTTATGCGATGTTTTATCGGAGTGCCTAGCCGATAAGTTATCTTTCAATAGATAAAGCCGACTACATTGTCTTGATTAATATTCTGCCTATTTATTCTATCATCGGCTTTTAGCCGATGTCCAAGTGTTTTTTCGGCAGTCGGCTGGCTTATTATTTGCTTATAGCATCATCGGCTTCTAGCCGATGTACAAGTTATTATCGGCAATCGGCTGGAGGAATTCTATATCACTGGTTGGCCGATTGGATCAATGATCTAACTTTTTCTATCTCCTTATCAATTACGGGGTCAAATTGACTGGCACGCATACGAACTTCAAATTTAAAACCTGCACTGGAGCTAAGCAGATCTCCCAGGCCTTCGCGTGTCTAGTGCGCCGAACCATATCATCGGCTCGTTCTCAACACTGCTGGTGATTTTCGGTGTCAACAATCCTATAATGCACCAACATGATTTACTCATTCCTCGTACTTTATTTTTTAAATCTGACGGCATAAATCATTTGCGCGCAAATCAACGGTCCAGATCCACCTCCCCTCTCTCACAGTCGCCCCGCATCCTGCTGGCTCTGTTCCCCTCGCTCCACGTCTCCCTTCTCCCCCTGATCCAATTCTCGTAGCCACCTCTTGAAGCTCTAAACCACGTACGCCGCCACCGCCGCCGGAATGACGAACGAGAGTGCCGCCTCTCCAGCTCCAGATCCCCCTCCCCTCTCTCACACTCGCCCCGCATCGACGCCGCCGCCGCCGCCGGAACGAGAGCACCGCTGATCCAGCTCCAGATCCCCCTCCCCTCTCTCACACTCGCCCCGCATCCTCCTTTGTCCTCACTCTTCGCCTCCCTCCTGCCTCCTATCCATTTTCGTCGCCGCCTTCCGATCCCACGCCATCTGCCCCCGCCCTCCCCTCTCTCCCCCTCGCGCCACGACCCCTCCCTTCCCCCTCGCGACGCGCCTCCTCCCCTGCCTTCGTCGGATCGAGTGCCGCCACCGTCGGATCGTGCGAGCCGCCTGGCGACCGTCGTCGTCGAAACGAGGGGAGAGCGCCGCCGTCACGCCACCTCGTCCTGCTGCCACAAGCGCTGCCGTTGATTTGTCGACGGCATCCACCTCGAGGTCCAGTGTCAATCACGGTGAGGCTCGATCTGCTCCACCACAACCTTGACTGTTTGATTTTCATTATCAAATCCCACCGTAGCTAGGAATAGTTATTTTTTCCTTTTCTTGCTTCATCAAAGTTTGGTACAAACACCAGCTTTTCTTGATGCATGTATTCGTTCTTGCATGTTATATATATAATACTATCATTTTGCAATAAAGTATATGCATGATTTTTATTTTTGGTGTGTGCAAATATAGAAAGTTATTTTACGAAAATCGCATTGTTTAGGAGTTTGGAAAATGTGCGCATCAATCTATGCTGCACAAGGTGCTGATCAAATGAAAAAAAGGCAATGTATCCTGAACCAATAGATGTAATAGAAGGCAATCTATTACATCCTGCTTTTTTTTTTGGTGAAATGGTTGTGACTATCTGTTCTTTTTTGTGTGGTATAGAGAAGTACAGAGAACAAAAACTTGTGGTACCTAACATGCCTTTGTTTGGATCATCTTATGATAAATTAATCAGTTGGCATTTTCTAAAAAGATATTTAGCCCAATTGAACTGTTGGTCGGCAGGGGTAGGGTTACCTCGAAATACAAAAACAATGTTGCTGTAGCATTTATATAGTACTAGCACAGATGCGTAGGAATGCAGCTAGAGGGTTGGAATTAAGAGGCTCAATTGATCATTTGATCCAATGCTTGGTTGCTAATATACTAATACGCCAAAAATCATTAACAGAGACCTTTCAAATATTCCATCAACAATCTACATTGATTTCCTGTAACTTAGAGCATGTAAACAAAAAGGCAGTTATAGCAGCAGCAGAGGAAAGATAAGTTCATCAGCTGGCTCATAGGAATGGGGGGTAATCCCTGTTATCTTGTATTTGCTGATATGGTCCTCTTGGTGGTTTGTTTCAATGTGAACCCCACATAATGCTTTCTTTATCTGAACATGTTGAAAAATGAGAGTTTGCAGATTTTGTGAATTCCATTAGTATGAATATTACCTTCACACGATCCTGATCAAACAAAGGTCTTGAGGTGTCATGTATGTTCAGGAACTCCTCCACAAATTGGTTCACTGTCAGAGGCTTAAAAAAGGATGTTGCAGCCATATCTGAATGAAGCATTCTGAGCAGTAGTTAGTATCTGAAATAATCACTTCTATTCAGCGAAAACTGATAAGCAATAACTGATGGGGAAGTACCAATGTTCAGCGAAAGGCCCATCTGTGAACCACTGTGTTAACTTTCTGATTTTATTTGTTGACTGACATAAAGTTGCTGAAGAGGACACTGCATTTGATAAGGCGAAAGCCCAGAATTATTTCATTTTTCAGTAGATTATATAGTTATATATAGCTTGGTATGCACAAATCTGTACCAAGCTCAATATATGAGCATAATGTATCTCTCGTTGTTCTCGTTAGGATTATATAGTTATTTCATTTTTCAGTAGATTATATAGTTATATATGACTTTGGTCTCTTGACATGATTTTGCTGAGTTAATCCTAATCTATTCAAGCATATAAGCTAGCTCTTGTCTGACGGTCATTTTAGAAAAATCTCTTAACATGATTTTATAAATGAACAGTAGAGTATATAATTCTGCATCTAATTCTGTTTAAATTATGCTTTTCCTTTTAGATTTATGATTATCTTTTGGTTGTTGGATTATTGCAAAATTAGATTTCTGATTGTCTTTTCCTTTTAGATTTCTGATTTCAAGGTTGCTGCATAAGCCTCCTCCGTTTCTATTCTGTCCACCAACGACAGCAGGACATCGTTGCCGCTGCATCCTTCGTGGTCAAATAGCTCGCCCATCTTTCCAAAGTAAGCAACCCCCAATTTTCAGCAGTTCTATCATCCATCTAACTGTCATAAACAGATTTAACAGATCTGATTTGTCATATTTGTTAATGTGGAAATGCATATGAAATTTCGCTACACGTGGGTGGAACTTCTGCTAGAAAAATTTAAAATATCGACTAGGATTTAGGTCTAGAAAAAATAGGTCCATGTTTTTTAAGGAATGAGCTTATATATATATTTAACATTTAGAATTACAAAATCTACAAAGAAACATTTGCCAATACATAATTGTTTAGGCATTGAAGTGACACTAATAGAAAACAAGGGAAATTTAAAATATCGACTAGGATTTAGGTCTAGAAAAAATAGATCCATGTTTTTTTTAAGGAATGAGCTTATATATATTTAACATTTAGAATTACAAACTCTATGAAGAAACATTTGCCAATACACAATTATTTAGGCATGGAAGTGTTGGTAATAGAAAACAAGGGAAATTAGAAGGCGGTAGGCACTCACTATTGCCTCAATAGGTATTTAACAAATGGTCAACCTAGGTTTACTCGTTAGCATACGCATATCCTACCGTAAAGGTTTCAAAAACTGGTTATTAAAGAAATCTTGGGCTCCCTAGGAATTTTGGTTACATAAATAAAGATGCCTATGCTACTTAAATTTTGATTCAGTTGATTTTTGCACATCCTAGGAAATATATATCTCAACCTTTTCCCTTGGAAATAGAGGGCAGCTTTCTTGTTTTAGCCTGGACTTGGGGTTGCTGTTACTTGTGAGCTTGCGGATGAATTCCTTGTGCTCGTCACTGGGAATTGTAGATGCAAGGTCTGTGGAATGGTCAGGGCAGAGGGATTTATGCATATTGCTATTATGTTGATTCGACTTGGGTTGTGCTGATTGGTAGGAGAAAACAGCCATGCCGTTATGTATATACCTGTCTAATTTACACGATACGTTCTTGGTTATGTCACTATGTTAAAAATGGTATGTTTCTAGGCTTTCCATTTTGCCGAGCTTTAGCTAGCAAATCTAAACATGTAGGAAGGATTTATAAGTGATAGAAAGGATCAGGATTCACTACATCTGGCATTTTAGACCTGTTATAGTCATTTTTAAATCTTGCTATCTAGGAACAAAAGTGTACTTTTACTTCACAATATCCTTACTTATTGCTGCCATTCAGGTTTACAGGGTGCTGATATTCTGTTCCCATAACCAAAGCCACTGTAGTTTATTCACTTTCTTTCCTATAATTTTGTTTCGTTCAAATTACTGTATCAATTTGATGATGTATAGTGAATTTTACTGAGTTGCTGTTAAACATGTGCAGATTTTCAACATTTAATCAACCTCTTTACTCTTGCAATAGCAGTTCCTGGAGATCAGATGTGATAAATATGCATGCTAAAGGGGCTTCTTGCAGATGTTATCAGAGTAAGCACATCTTTACTACAAATGGAAATGTAGGAAAATTTTTGATGATCGGAACAACGGAACTGCATTTTTATTTTATCTATCACCTGTAATGCTCTACTTGTGATGTTAATCATTTGGCATGGAGCAACATGCAGTTGGTCATCTCCTTTCTCTCTCTGGAGCCTGATGGATTCATCTATATTTTTTTATAGATTTCCCTTCAATTTTCTGAAGATCTTAAAGAGTGGTACTAATCATTCATCCATAGCTTGGTGGATTCTGACCTATTTCTTTCCAGTGGAAGTATTGATTGGTTTGCTGAAATTAATTTTCTTATGATTGAAAGGAATTGGAAACCATGTGCTCTGCCGTCCTATTCTGACCTATTTTGTTTATCCTGTTCTGATGATCATATTTCCAGTTTTACAAAATAAAGCATGTTTTGTTAGTGTTCATTCATATGGTGGCATTCAGAGATATCTGGACCAATTTTATCAGTTGGTATTCATTGCGGCCAACTGATCATTCATTTCTTGTTATGGTTGCATTAGTTATATGGTGGCATTCAGAGATATCTGGACCAATTTCATTGTAAAATACTGGTCTTAGGCTAATCCCAATGGGGGTTTCATATTGATGTTTCCAAGATAGCTACATAAACAACAAGAAAATAAAATGGTATTTCAAACTAACTCCCCAATGCATAATTTCATGGTGTGATTTCATAGGCTTCAAATAGTATTAAATTTCATAACTCATTAAGAGTTGGTATCCGTGTATAGGTGGTTCCATCTACATGAAACTGGTTCACCCTCTCTCTTTTTAAATTTGATGTCACGTCATCAGAAAATCTTATATACCATGCTAATTAATGAGAATGAAACCCAATGAAACCCTCCATTGAAAGTAGCCTTAGTGTGCTCGACGTGTCAGGTTGATATAATCCTAAGTTCATATTTTTTTCCTTGAAGTAACTTTTATTGATTGGCATCTTAACTTCAGCTATTTGAATATGCACTTCCATGCCACACCATTTATCCACTAACCTTCTTACTTTCTTCTCCAAGATTACACAAAAGATTACATTTCTTTCCTTGAAGTAACTTTTATTGATTGGCATCTTAACTTCAGCTATTTTTTCTTTTGGTTTATATTTGTTTACTCCTACCATTCATTCCTTACTAATTTTGCTAATTTATATATAAAGGTGATTGCTCACTTTACTCTTTGCTGAGGACTAAGAGGATTCACTTTTTAGGAGCAAGACAACTAGACAGGTCCTTTTTTTTGTGTGTTTTTCTATTTGATCATGTATGATAGATTTTGATTTAGACTTACTTTGAGCCCATCCTCCATTTTTATCATGGATTCCCACTGCCGCAGCCATGTGAATATTATGCTCTTCTCGGAATTGGGAAATTGGGAGGTATTAAGAGCAAAATCTTTGTTTAGAATCTTCTTTGAGAGTATAAATTATAGGTTTGGAGGTGGCAGTGTCCATTGTAGGTCATCTAGAATTTACAACATCACTAGAAAAAATGTTCAGATTTTATCTAATTTTGAGACTTACATGTAATTTTCTGTAGTTTTCTTTTTATATAGCATCAGCTCTTCAACCGTTCCTTTAATATGGCCTACAACTATCCTTTCTTGATTCCTTGGACAATAGTGTCCTTTGAAGAATATGTCTTTTATGTACAAACAAACTCATATTAAGTTACATATTTATTTCACATAGAAGGTTTGCTTCGTACTCTTTTCATCTCTGCATTTGCTAAGAGCCAAAAAAAAGTAGCAGTACTTTGTTTCTTATCGTTGTACTTGTAATGATCTGAGTCTGGTATTATTTCTGTTTGGTGAGAAATTAATAATAATATACCAATGAACTTTTTTGGATTTATATATCTCATTTCGCCTTTCATTTACAACACTGAATTGTCATATGATATAACGCATTGCCAACTGAACTATGCATGTTTCTTGCAGATGCATATGACTTTTATTTGCTGAAATTATTACTTACAAAGTATGACAATACAGGCCAGTCTTACTGTAGTTCTAGCCATGTGAACTTGAAAGAAAATGACCATCTATATTGATGATTAAGGATAATAGATTTTTATTACTTTAACCATGTGTTTCATTGGAGTGGATATATAATTAAGAATCCTGTATATTACTCCTAATGCTACTGTCACCTTATCTAACTGCGCTTAATCTTATTCCTAATACTACTGTGACCTTATCAAACTGTGATGAATCTTTGATTCCTATGCATGTTGATTACCAGGGAGGAAACAAGATATATTACAACTTATCAAACAGGGAGGATACTTTGCATGTTGATGAATTGATTTTTTTGTTTCATTGGATTCATAATTTTGACCGATTTTTTTATGGCTGGATTGAAGGGTTTAAGAGAACAGTGAAGAGCTGCCGGTAAAACTGTAGATTTCTATTTCTGTGTCAGATTGTCCAAAACCGTAGATTTCTATTTAGAATTGGATTCACTACTTAATGGAATAAATCTCTATTCTTTTTTGTGTGAACATATATTAACTTCATATATGTATTGACATGATTTAAAATGATTGAGACTGACTATTTACTTTGCTCCTCTACGTATGTTCCTAATACACAAACATTATACTATCTCTTTGTCCTCGTATATGCATTAGGACTGATTCTAGAAAAATTTGACTAACATAAAATTATTAACAAAACTATTAGCATGAGCATATTACTAGTGAGGGGTTAGAGACTTCACTCATTACTTAATATTTTTTTATCAACAACAAAACTTATTGGTTGGATGTCTCGTTAGAGGCTAAATATGCAAACTATTTCTATTATTAAAAATGATAACAAAAGCTAGAAACTTCAACGTTAATAGAAAAACTAAAAATCTTAATCGACCATCTGTGGCATCCGATCCACAGCTGGTGGCACATACAGTTTTTTATGACATGTATAAAACTCCAGTCTGGAAGCATGTTCAATTGATCGTTACATATATAAATTAAGTTTATAATTTTTACTTATGCGTTAAACGTTAAAGACTGGTATATTCTACTACAATTATATTATATGTTAATTTATCTATCTATCTATTAAAGAATAGTATATACTACTACTCTGGAGCGCTTCTAAGCCCACCACGTGTTACATCTAATAGAGTAGAAAAATCCTATAAATTCTATGAAAAAAACAAAACATCTGGCTATTGGTTTTCATATAAACCGGTTGACCCATTATTTTAGATCATTGCATTAGTAAAAAGACAGTTTTTTATCTCTCCTCCCTAAACCACGTACACCAGCGATTACCCCACTACTACAGAAATGAGCATCGTAACGGGTCATTTGTGACGGATTCATGTGACCCATTTTGAGATGATTTTTTTCTGATTGGTCAAAACATAGCCTGTTTAAGATATGACTATAGGGGACAACCTGTTATAGATGTGGGGTTATATGTGATGGGTTGTAGTTGTGACTCGTTATAAATGATATATGACGGTTCAAAACCATGACCAGATGACAAATCATCTATGATGGGTATAGTGGTATGAGTTGTTAAACAACTAATATGACATTATCTATGACAGTGTGGTAGTTACAAACTGTTACAGATGAGAGAATATCCAAAATCGAAGTTCTTTTTTAAAAATGGATAACTTTTTTTTTGTATGAAATAGAATGAAGGCAAACTTTATATTGAAATTATAGAGCTCGACGAGATCTCAACTTTATAATTGACTATGTTTCCATTTAAGATCGTTTATATGTCCGAACATGCGTTATATGTAGTGGGGTTTATGTGGAAAACCAAATTTTTGATTTTTTTATAAAAAAACTATCTCGGATGGAGACATGCTCTATATCAAAGTTATAGAGATTGGTGAGATATACAACTTTATAACTGATAATTGTTTCTTTTGAGATAGTTTACATACCCAAATATGCGTTATAATTGGTAGGATCTATTTTGAAAACGAATTTTTGAATTTTTCAAACAACATTGGATGGAGACATGCTTTATATCAAAGTTGTAGAGTTAGACTAGATCTACAACTTTGTAGCTGAGGATGTTCTTTTTAAGTTATTTAGAGTGGTAAATACGTGTTACAAGTTTCGGATAAGTAATAGTCACAAGAATAAGATAAAAAGAGTAGTCAACAAGTGCACTATAGATGAGGGAGCAAGGATGCTCCATATGGAGAGAGATGTCTTGGGTTCAAATTCTATCTATGGCATGTGTTTGTATTTTGCATGACAAATAATGGACTTGTCTAGAGGCATATGACCATGTACATGCAGATACCTGCATAGTAAAAATAAAAAATATTTTTTGGCTTTTTCTATGCATTTCAAAATTCAAAAATATGATCGGTGACGGTTTGTAACTTACAGATGAGTGTCTAGAGACATATGACCATGTATACCTGCATATTAAAAATTAAAAAAATATATTTTTTAGTTTTTTCTATGCATTTAAAAATTCAAATATCCCATAAAATAATTAATATCATCATAAATTTTCACACAATTCACGACATATATTTACGGTGTCAAATATCACTTGATCAATGTGCAACGCTAATTTCAGTCCACAATTGTAGAACGAAAACAACAAATTCCCGTTGTGTTTTTCAAGCAATATAATTTAAATTTAAACTTCTGTGAGAAGCATACATGATACAATAGATATCAACAAAACAGTTTTGAAAATTTCAAATTGTTTATTTGGTATTTTAAATATTTGTGGGAAGCATACATGATTCTCAAATTGTTTTGGCATTCTTCAAAACTATTTATTTGGTATTTATGGAGTGAGAAGCATACATGATACTATAGACGTGAAAAAAAATCAACCTAACATAATTTTAGCTAGTAATGTTGCTACAATACAAATACCCATTAATTCGTCACAAAAATTTTGCTGAAACATACAGAGGTTTTTGCTTTGCCAGTTAGAAAATTGAACAATCCAATGATACTCACTAAATCACTCATGTTATATTTGGTTATAGTTGATTGGAATTCCCTACATATATCGGATATAATTGATGTATCCATATCCATACACCTCACGCACGCTACTGTATGCGTGCTCCAATGAATTAGTAAATGCATTCCATTCCACAATTGCAAATAATTTTGTGACAATAAATACATTCTTCAAATTAGTAAATAGGTCCCCTATAATTATAAGTACAGCAGGAGTTGGAGACACAATAGAAGCTAAATCGTAGATTTATGTCAAAATATAAACAATGCTGATGTTACTCTAGAGATTTCATGGTTGTGTGTCTCTTTAGTGTTCTATAATTTTTTGAAGTACTTTCAAACGATCAAACCGACTCGTATTCAAAAGAGAAATTTTGAGTGGTACCAACTAACATCATAAAAAAATCATGTCCACTCTATGCCACAAATTGACTCCAAACATAAAAAAAAGATCACTTCTGTCACATCTCTATCTTCTTTATATCTTTCCCCAATGTACACTATGCATGAACAACAGAACGGTGTTGCAGGGGCATGGATGGCTGAGTTAAGATGGGCCCCGGTGGAAGGCTGCTATTGGTGACAGAGCTCAATTGGCCTGTTTACCAATAGAGTCCTCTAGAAATATGTTAATAATGGAATAAATATTCAATGTGAACTTATGGTTGGAACTACAAGAAAGAATCTCACGAGACAAGCTGATACAAGGGCCTTGGTGGGTATGTCAATTAGGGTGGAGTGGAGATGAAAATTTTTATGGTATTACTAGTTACTAGGCTTATTTTAGTGGTGCAAATGTAATTCCTCTATTTAAAATGCACTCAGCTTTCAAGACAATTTTAATAAGTAATGGTTATGGGGGTTTACATATAACCAACACAAAGTGGATATCTGAGTCAGAGCTCTCAGTGACTTCCCCATAGCAACGGGAGATGATCAGCCCGAAAAGAAAATTAGAAGAAATTAGACCTTCTAGTGAAATAAGCATCTATTAATCTAACTAACGAACCAATACGTCTATCAATAGCCTAGAGTTGTTACCTTGTCTTGACTCTTCACCGAGTGAAAGTGATACACTATAGCATGTTACCAACATTAATGCACCTATCCTTTCAAAATAAGGAATCAATGGCGAATGTAAGCTATCCAACAGAAGTTGATGATTAAAGCTGAGAGGCATCCTTATTATTTCGTAGATCGAAGTCTTATGGTATATAGATATTTTTTCATGATCATAACAACGTTATTTATAGGCTCTTACAGTGAATACAGTGCTATGTGACTTCTTTTAGTTTTTTTTATAAATAATAAATAGGATATCCACGCATGCGCTCGGGCTTCCTTCTTAGGCTGTGAGGGAAGAAGAAGATGATAATGATGATTATTTTGTGAGAGAAGAAGAAGAAGAAGATGATGATCACACAAAATAATGTGAGCCATCAGTGCATGTCTAATTGAGTAGTAATTATTTTAAACGTGAAAAATGAATTAATATGGTTTTTTAAAGTAATTTTTGATAGAATTTTTTTTTAAAAAAACACAGCGTTTAGTAGTTCGGGAAACGTGCACATAGAAAACGAGAGTTTTCACCTCTAATATATAGATTCTAACTATATGCCTTAGTTGTATTTGAAAAATACCTTAGTTTTGCAATAGTCAAGGTTGCTCCAGCAGCTCTCATCGAGGACTGTATCGTTGCTCCTATTTGGGTCCATGTGCACAGCACCGTAGGACGATGTGAAGACGACGCGGCGCACGCCCGTGTCTGCACAAGCATTGATGACGTTCCTGGCTCCCTCCACAGCAACTGGTACAAGGTGCTGTATAGACACGAATTATAACAGTCAGCAAGCATTTCCTTATCAGGATCAGTAGCCAGTAGGGTTCGCATTACCCATAGAAAAAAAAAAACGATGGTCAGCGATAAACAATACTGTCGGTTTTTTCTAACGCCCATAGACCAAATTTCTTGGACAAAATATAGGGAAAAAACGGCTTGGTCCGTTTTGAAAATCACATAGATTGTATGCAAACCATTTGGGATATATAGAAGGTAACACATATATAGTCTAAAATGAGATGATATCACAGTTTTATGGAAGGCAATACACTCAAAACATTTCATTTGATACATAGGCAATTTCAAAAAACAATGAAATTTCTGGCCGATGCCAATTTTACCGCTCCCCACCCATAAACAGGATTATATGTTTTATCGGTATCAATATCGGCGATAACGTGAACCATGCCAGTGATGTTGGCTGTGTTGCTTGTTAGTTAATGAATTTTGCATGCTAGCATGAAATCAAATTAATTTCACAATACCCCAGATGGTAGGGCAAACGAAAACCACAGGTTTAGCAAACGGAAACAACTAACAGACAAAGAATTAATATGGATTCTATTTCAAATTTTGGAGGCACTAATTTTAAAATTTTTATTAATAACAAAAACAACTTATTCTGATTATAACCACATCGAACAAAGTTTAAATATACTCCCTCCGGTCACAAATTGAAACGCATATGTGCAGTCGACATATTTTAACGCTGATCATCAATTTCTCTTTAAATATTTTGATTTAACTTTTAAAAGTGATGTGGTTAGATCCGTTTTCAAAAATAGTTTCAAAATAGTACAACTTTACTATACTTTTTATACTATACCAATAATTAGTAATAAAACAAATGCACTTTGATCATGTAGTTGTCCAAAACGTCACTTGTTTGGGACAGAAGGGAGTATAAAGGTTTGCAATATACTCCTGATTGCATGGATTACCCACTACTCCTCCTAATTTCAGGCCCTTCCATTTACACCTTATTTATTTTCGTATTGTAAATTTAAAAAATAGCACGGAGAACGAGAACATTAGGTACTCACTTGATCTTTAGATACAGGTGAGGCAACATGAAAGACACCATCACATCCATTAAATGCAGTACAGAGACTGTTGTAGTCCATCAAATTAGCGGAATATAGAGATAGTCTCTTAAGCTCCTTCAAGCATTTGCAGATGAGAGTTCTTTCGATCAGCTTTATAGGTAAAAGAAAACTAGTTAGGCATAACACAAATACCTTTCCATGAAATCAACACTCTTAACTTAATTATAAGTTGAGTACTATAGTTCCATTTATCGCATAGGACGTCCTCATGGTGCATAAGGGTCAGGGTTTCAAATAAATCTTAAAGCCTGGGCATCAATTTAAATTATCTTTAATAGGCTTATTTTTACCTTTTATTAGTGCGGGCACTATTTAGAGTTAATGTTCAAAGTTACTGTTCAAAAGTTGAGACACCGTGGCAATATATTAAGTTCAAAAAAGATATTCAAAGAATTATCCAAAGATTAGAGGACACTCAAATAATAGGAGAAATCCCGATAAAATACTGGGAGAAGAATTTAATTACCTATAAAATTAATATAATAAACCTGGATTATATAATTAAAACATGCCCAATAGAGACAACCCCAAAGGATATAGAAGAGTTTAAAATGCATATAGAAGAATTATTAAAACTAGGAGTAATAAGGGAAAGTAGGAGTCCACATAGATCGGCAGCATTTATAGTAAGAAATCATGCTAAAGAAGTTAGGAGTAAATCAAGGATGATCATCAATTACAAAAGATTAAATGATAATACCATAGAAGATACTTATAACATTCCTAACAAGCAATAATGGATCAATAGAATACAAGATAGTAAATATTTTTCAAAATTTGATTTAAAAGCCAGTTTTTGGTAAGTAAAAATGGCAGAAAAATCTATAGAGTGGACTATATTTATATGTCCTCAGGGACACTATAAATAACTTGTTATGCCATAGGGTTAAAAAATGCCCTTGCTCTATTTCAAAGAAAGATGCAAACCATATTTAACGAAAATCAAGAATTTGTATTAGTCTATATAGATAACTTGTTAGTTTTCTCAAAAACATATAAGGAGCATATTGCTCACCTGGAAACATTTTTTTAGGAAAGTAGAACAAAATGGGTTAATTCTATCCAAGAAAAAGATGGAAATTTACAAGGGAAAAATCAATTTCCTTGGTCATGAGAAAGGAGAAGGAAAAATACATCTACAAGAACATATTGCTAAGAAAATCTTACAATTCCTTGATGTCATGAATGATAAAAAGAAGTTACAACAATTCTTAGGGATAATAAATTATGCTAAAAATCACATAGACAATTTAGCAAAATTAGTAGGACCCTTGTATGCAAAATTAAGAAAAAATAATCAAAAATACTTTAATTCTGAAGACATTAGACTAGTTAGAATAATAAAAGAAAGGGTTAGATGTTTAAAACTCTTAGAATTACCATTAGACGATAATTATTTCATTATTAAAACAGATGCATCCCAACAAGACTGGGGTGCTGTATTAAAACAAAGACCTACTACAATTTCATCCAAAATAGAAGAAAAAAATGTAGATATGCCTCTGGAAGTTATAAATTAAAAACTATGAATAATACTGTTGGAGTAGGGAACTCCAACCGTGGGGAGTCTGGGGACCCCCCTTTGAGGTTCGGCCAGGAGAGTGGTTCATAGGACGGCTGTGGCGTCTGGTCGATGGCATGCAAGGGAGACAGAAGAAGTAGACAGCTTCGGGCCACGCGGAGGCATAATACCCTACTCCTATGTGTATCTGCTATGTGGGAGATGAATGCGGTTTTTTCTTAGAAGATGTTCTTCAGGGGTGCTCAGGAGCTAGCCCTAACTTGGGAACTCTGTCTCTCTAGAAGCTGAACTCAAACTCTCCAGAAGTCTCCCCCCCCCGTTCCTGCTGGCATGGATCCTCCTTTCATAGTCCAAGGGGAGTCCACAGTGCCTAGTACACATGCCAAGAGAAAGCTTTTCTAGGTACGATATGTCTTGTTGCATGCGTCCGCCTGTTGAGCCACGTCAGAGTTGGTTCGGCACGTCTTGTCGTCCTGTTGCTCGGCTGCTGCAGGCGGCTAGGTCATGAAGATGTGACAGCGCACGCCATCGCCGCCAGAGCGTGGAAAACCGAAGCCCTCTTAGTCAAATATTCTCTGAATGTGCAGGGAGCGGGCCCACGAGGGGCCATCATGAGAGCCCACGCGTGTTTGAGCGGGCGACAGGCACGACACGCTCCGTCGCCTCGTCATTAATGCAGGTAGTTGGAGAGTTGATCAGCTCGAGTCCGGCTCGTGCCCGGGGCAGAGAGCTCATCGAGCCCTCCGCGCGCACAAGGCTCCGAGTCCCTCGGGGATCGAGGTTGTGAGTCCCGGGCTCGGGAAGCGCGCCCCGGGCCCGGGAGTGTCCCAGTAATGTGCCCCGGGAGCACGCTTGCGGGTCCCGGGACTGGGGGACGAGGCCCGGGCTAGGGAATGTCCCAGTAATGCCCCCGGGAACTCGTCCCGGGACTGAGCCTATGGGCCCTGGGACCGGGGGCGGGGCCCGGGCCTGGGAATGTCCCCGGGCCATGGGGCCCAAGGTGGATGCGAGCGATCGTCGTGACTCGCCCGGGAAAGGTGCACCCGGGCCCGGACAGTGCTCGGGCCCTAGGCACTTAGCGGGAAAACGGCCGTAGTCGGCCGTCACTTGTGCAGGATGTGGGCCCCGGCGGAGCTGACGTGGCCGAAGATCCACGCGTCCCGGGGGGAATATGGGGCCCCCAGTCCCGTTTCACCGACAGTGGCCCCTGGCCCTATTGCTCGCCCGGGACCCACCTCGGGCGGGAACAGGGCCACGTCTTGGGGAAACGAGGAGACACGGGGCCCATCTGATTTGACAGAAGACGAGACGGGGCACCAACGGCCATAATCGCCAGAGACGAGATGGGACGAGAGGAGACCTCCCACTTATGGCCCGCAAATCGAGGGCCGTAGTGGGGGATTCGAAGCGGCGCTCCACGGGGGCTCCGAGACTATAAACAGCAGCGGGCAGCGGATGGCTTCTCCCATTGCCAAACTCGAACTGTCGCCGCCCCTGTTGCTCTTTGCGCCCAGAGCCCAGAGCCCCTATTCGCACGCACTTCTCCTCACTTTCTTCTTCCTTCAACCACCCCCGCTGCTGCATCCGCGATGCCTCGAGCTGGCCGTGGAGTAAAGTCGCTGGACGGCGGTGCGATCCCGCCATCACGCATGCGCGACGACGTCGGGGCGGAGCGGGTGAAGATGATGATGCCGATCGCCACACAGCGGAGAGCGGAGATCAACGTGCGCCTCGGCGAGCCGAAGCCAATGCCGGAGGAGCCCAACGAAGTGGTGTACTTCATCGACTACGCCGTCGGCGGGTTAGTTCCGCCGTTTTCTGATTTCTTCCTCCAGGTGTTGGAGATGTATGAGGTGCAGATGTTGCACTTGACCCCCAACGCCGTAATGGTGTTGGGGATTTTCGCACATTTGTGCGAGATGTTCGTGGGCGTCATGCCCTCGGTGGACCTGTTCCGGCACTACTTTACCATGAGGAGCGCGCCAAAGAACAAGGCCACCGTTCTGCCGGAGCGGGTAGGCTGCGTGTACTTCCACGGCCGCCCCGGCATGGAGTTCATCCCGATGGCGCTGAAGAACAAGTGGGACTTGTGGCGCCATAACTGGGTCTACATCGGCATCGACGCCAACAACCAGCTCCTGTTCCCGACCGAGGCGGCCTGGAAGGTGAAGAGCTGGACAAAGTCGTCGCCGGAAGACGCGCGTTTAGCGCCAGTGATGGCACGCATCACCGGCCTGGTGGCGGCCGAGCTGAACACGTACATGGTCGTTGGCGACTTCCTCGGCCGACGACTGGCGCCACTCAACAGGAGGTCCCGGGCCTGCTGGCTGTATACCGGACCCGGGGACATCACCAGGACCCACCCCGACGACCTGAGCGAGGAGGCGATGGGCCTGTTAATGGCGGCGGCGTTGGAAGGAGGGGGCGCGGTGGACTGCGCGCTCCCGGATGGCATCACGCCGCTCTGCGCTGACCGCAGGCGGACGAAGATTCAGGAAGGTCTCCCGCAATTTGACGCCGTGGGGATTGTCGACGTGCGGATCACCCCCAAGATTGTCGAGGTGCTCGACGCCCTGGAGGCCGAGGATGTGCTGGCCGAGGAGCCAGTATTGTCGAAAAAAGAGGGGAAGCGGCCGGCGGGGCCCGACCCAGGATTGCCGGTGGCCAAAAAGGCGAAGACTGTTGCCCCGGCGGCCGTTGTCCCGGCCGCTACTTCCCGGAGCTGCACGGACCCCGGGCGGACCGGGGCCGCTGTCGCGGTTACTGCATGTGCGGCGCCGGCGAGCGCCGCTCGAGCCCTGTTCCCGGAACCGAGGCCGGCTACCCGGGCCCCCGGGACCGGGCCAGGGACGGTCCCAGACATGGGAGGAAGCGAGAGCCCCGCCAGCACGGGGGGCGCCGTTGAGCCGGCGTCGGGAGCACCAGAAGCCCTGGCCAGCATCGCCGCCCCAGGCGCGTCGCCAGGGAAGACGGGATCCCGCGGCGGCACCCGGCCTCTTTTGAGGCCCAAGCCATGGAGCTTCAAGGGGCCCCAGGCGAAGTAAGTGCTTCCATCCCATTTGGCTCTTCTGCCACTACATCTTCTCTTGCGTTTCTTGACCTAGCTCTTACCTATCTGGCTTTGGTTTTTGTAGGAAGGATTAGGGGCCGACGATGGAGCCACCAGCCCCGGTCGCAGGCGGCACCGGGGGAGCGCCGGTGGGGCCACCGCGTCTCGCTACGCCCCCGCCCTCGCCGAGTGCGGTAGTGAGCATGGAGGCCGCGGCGGCCACGCCGGAGCGGGCCGTCGTGGAACCAACTGACGTCCCTGCTGCCGAAGAAGAGGGGGATGCCAGGGCCCAGCCGTCTCCCGCGAGGAGGGAGCGGGCCCTGGTACTTTTTGCTGCCCGGCGAACAGGAGCGGCATGCGGACACGCGACGCTACACTCCACGCTGGAGCAGATGGCGATCGCCGCCGGTCAAGTGCAGGCAGTAGCCCGTCGGGAGCGGCGGGAGTCCGCCCGGGTCCGGGCGGATCTCAAGAGTGGGCGGGCAGCGATCGTGATGGCGATGCAGCAGCTCACCGCCAGTATAGTCGCCACTGAGATCTTCATGGCGACCCGCTGGTTGGAGATCGAGGCAGCGGAGAGGCACGTCGTCCAATTGGAGGCCGCCGCCAAATCTACCGCCGATGAGGCCTCCCGCGCCCAGTCCGAGATAGAGGCGCGAGAGAAGGAAATATCCTCCCGGGAGGATCGCGTCCGGGCCCAAGAGGCCGGGCTCGTGGCCCGAGAGCATGAGATCACCGCGCGCGAGGAGGCCGCCAGCTTTTCCTGCGCCATCGCCCAGGACGGCATGAGCCGCCTCTTGAGCGAGGAGGAGAGGCTGGTGTCCTGGGAAATGGATCTCGAGGAGCAGGAGGCCATGTTCCAGGAGCGGGAGGCCGACCACAGGCGCGAGGTGGAGCAGACGAGGCTGCTGGCCATCGACACCGATGCCAAGGCCGAGGCCCTCGCAATGCGAGAGGCGGCCGTGGAGGACAAGGAGAACTCCCTCGCCTCGCGCGAGGCGGCGGTGAAGGCCGCCGAGTCCTAGTTGGTGGAGATGGAGCGGGAGGCCGAGGCCTCCCGGAAGCGCGTGGCCAACTTCGAGGCCGTGGCGCGCGGGGACGTGGCGCTGGTTGCGTCGAGTGGCTCCGTGACTCCGGCAAGCGCGGCAAGCTTAGCTGAGAAGCTGGCCAAGGCGGAAAAAAGGCTGACAACGGTGCAAAACCACCTCACCCACCGGAAGAACTTCGACCGTGAGGTCGCAGCCTGCGTGGAGGCAGTATGCTTCAGGGGTCCGGAGGTGTCTCGATCGCATCGGCATCCGGCACCTCCGCGGAAGCCAGGGGGGCCCACCGGGGTCTGCGATGAGGTGGTGGAGCTCGGCGATTTGCTGCGTACACTGGACTTGCTCCCCCAGCAAGTTCACGAAGTCCTGGTGAAGGAAGGAAGAGAACTCGCCGCACGGGTGGCAGAGTATGTTCTCGGGTGCTACCGGGCACGCGACGCCGACTTCTCCCTAGCCCCGGTGCTCGAGGGATTCCCCGCCGAAGGAGAAGAGGAGGCACGGAAAGCCGTGGCCGACACCGCCGCAACGGTGGCGGGGTTTTTCGACCGGGGCGAGCACCTCGTGGAGCCGATGACTGACGAGTCCGAGGAAGACGCCAGTCCCCCTTCTTGACAAACCGCCCGGGTTCCAGTCCGAGGAAGACGAGTGACCTCCCCCCGCACGACGACATCTCCGGGCCTCCGCGCGTGCTTGCGCTCTGCTTTAACCTATCTTGTACAAAGAGAAACATTTGCATGTGTATATAATCATGTTTACATTTTCGTACCTTGCTTATTGTGTTGTTCCGGAAGTTGCTTATGTTTGCGCTCCAGGCCCCGGCGGCTGCGGTGTTTTTTTTGTCCGGGGCCTGGGGAACGCTGAGTGCCAGGCGCCATCCGACTCCGAGCGCCTGCAGCCGTGAACGGCCGTAGCGCCCAAGTCCCCTTTCTAGGGCATGGGGTAGCTGCCTGCCCCGGGAGCTCGGGTCCCCTGAGGCGGCGAGCGTGATAGTTGCCCGCCCCGGGAAGTCGGTCCCCGATGACCACGAGCAACTGAGCGCGAGTCTTGCGGAACGGTTAAGTCCGTTTTCCGGGCCCAGGGGCCCTCCATGCCCCCAAGCGCTACTGGCCCGGGAACGCAGCGAGGTCCGCGATGGAAAAGATTGCTAAGAGAGAGAGAAAGTACGAAAAATGCCCCGCGTGGTTTAGGTATGGCCGAAGTGCTAAGCTCGTGCCTTTCCCGACTCGCCGGAGCCCTCGGGAACCGGACCTTGACCAGTGCGCGGGGGTCGCCAGATAGCGAAGCACCCGGCGCTTCGGCGGTGGTCGGGGTGGAGCTACCCAGGCCGGGCATCGCTGCCCGCCACGGGAATCTAGGCTGGCCCGACGGGCGGGCTCTCCCGAGACCCCGGGCATCGACAGTGCCCGGGGTGCGCTCCACGACCCCGGCACACCTGGCTTCGGCAACCGGACAGGCAGCGCGCACATAACCGGCGGCCTACGCGCCAGGCTTGGCAAATTAACCGCTTTGCCCCCAGGGCCGAGGAGAACGAAACACTGGTGGCATACGAACGGGAAAAGAAGAAATGAGCAATGTTAAGCGGATGAGATTACGTTATATGAGTGTTGAAAAAGGGGTGGTGGCTCCGCGAGAGCACAAGCCCGGGGCAGGAGCGCTGCCAACCCCCGGCCCAGAATTTGCGCCGGAAATAAATCTGAGATGGGGGCCCCCGAGCAGCCAGGTTTGGAAAGAAAAATGGCGCTGACCTGAGCACCCTACTTAAGCCTGCCGGGGAAGGGTCGAATCTGCACACGATGAATTGTGAGGGTATTGCTACTTTGGTTCGTAGCTTTGTCCATTCCATGCTACGAAACTGTGCGTCTACCACCTCCCAAGGCCTCTATTGGGTCGCGACCGGTGCGGAGGAAATGATTACGCATAAGCACTTTGCCCCCTACAGTTCGGAAAAAACCGAGCCTGAAGCCAACCAGGCGGACATCGCAGCCGCGGGGGCCCGGGCGCGCGCAGAGGGGCATCCACGGCCCCGTGGCATAGACAATGCCCCGGGGGTTAGCAGGAGGATACGGATTAGCTCGTTGGTAGGGAACTGGATGACTATGCGCAAAACCCAGCGCCGCACGGGCGCTGCCCGATTATGCCCAGGGGAGACCGCCACGAACACAACGCACAGAAAATGGACAAAGATGGCACAAGAATCTGAAAGGACAGGGAAAGGCTGAGGGAAGTGAATGCCACTGGGGCTCGGCCAGCGCTGAGATTGGAGAATCCGGCGCTAGCCCGAGCACCCGCAACGCGAGCAGGAGGGGGGCACGGAGAAAATGGGCGAAGAGCGCGAAGCCAGGAGGGGGAAGCGTGGGCGTCCGGGCCCAGCCGCGGGGCCCAAGGCGGACCGAGAGCCGGGCGGGAGACACCGAGCACCAGAAGTGGGCCGGCCCACAGGCTGAAGGGGAGGCGGGCCGGGCAGGGGAGACAGGGGAGGACGAGGCCCGGACAGGGAGGAGGATGCAGGCCCGGACCGACGGGAGGAGAGAGCGGGCAGGCGCTTGGGGGAACGAGCGACCGGAGCGAGCGCGCCGCCTGCGGGCGGCGAGCAAGGCGAGGGGGCGGCAGGCGGGCATGAGGCGGCGCGGGAGCGGGGACGCAGGGAGGAGCGAATGGGAAGCGCGGAGGGCAGAACGGCGGCGCCCCGGACACCCAGGAAGAACGGCGGCGGCCCAGGCGCCCTGCGGGGGGGGGACGAGGCGCCCAGCGGACGGCAAAAGCGCGGCGACCACTGGAGGGCCAGGGGGGAGGGCGGGAAGGACCCGGGCGCGTGGTGGGAGGGCCCGCAGGAGCGCGCGCAGGCGCGCCGCGCGGCCGGCCGGCGAAGCGGGGGGGGCAGGAGAGGGGAAGCAAGAGCCGGAGGCGACGGGGAGCAGGGAGGCGCCGAAGAGCGCGCGCGGAAACGGCCGCGCCAGGGGCATGGAGGAGGCGAGGGGGAAGGCCGGACAGCAGCGGGGACGCCCGGGAGAAGGAGCGGCCGGAAGGCGGGGCGAGGGCGGAGCACGGGGAACGCCGCCGCGCCACGGAGGGAAGGGCGAGGGCGGACAGAAGAGGGCGAGAACCCCGACGGCCCGTGGAAAGGGGCAGCGCGGACGAGGCCGAACGCGGCCGGCAAAACCGGGGGCCAAGATAAAGCCGGAGCCGAAAAGCCGGACCGACAAGAGCGAAAGGCGACGTAGCCACAGGCCCCGGAGGGAGAGCGGCGAGGAGCTCGACGCCGGGGCGCGGAAGGCACTGGAGCAGGACCGCCGGGGCCACGGCGGAAGAGCGGAACCCCAGCGACCAGACGGAGCGGCGGAAGACAAGCGCGCCACCCGTGCGCGGGCGCGGCAGCGGCGGGGAGAGACGCGCGAAGAAGAAGAGGGCCGGAGGGCGGCCAGCCAGGAAAGGCGCACGGGAGCCGGCCGTCGAAGGACCAAAAGCGGCCGGGAGAGGCGGGGCGGGCGCAGACCCCAGGCGCGGATACGTTCTGGGGCCCCAATTGAGCTCACATGAGCGGACGAAATGCGCTCGACGACGACGGAGCAACGGGTATGCGCGCCGGAAACACGTCCACGAGGGAACACAAAGCACGCCACAACATTAGAATTATGAGGACGCCAGTCCAGAAAACAAAATCCTAAAAACAAATGAGAGACCCATGTACCATTTGTGATCAAGGATTAAAAACAAACGTGGTGAAGGGCATGTATTACCGGCGTAATCCCTAAAGGGATCAGGTGCGAGCCATATCACATACAATAGATGGGTCACTCCAGAACCATTAACAATGCGGCTAGCAATTGCTCGTCTCGCAAAGTTGCGCAATACCACACCCGCGGACTAAAGGGGATTCGCTCATTCGCAACCCGGCGTGGAAGCGGAACGCCGGGGATCACCGAGGGTTGACTTTAATTGTGTAATGGTGTCCTAAGAATGGACGAGCGCGGGAGGCCGCCGGGCGCCCCCAAACCGGCGCACCGGGAGGGCCGAGCGCGGCCGGAGGCCGGCGAGAAGGGCCCGCGGAGGCAAGCCAGGGGGGGGGGGGCCCGAAGGCGAGGGGGACAAGGAAACCGGGAGCGCGGCCCCGGCAACACGGGGACAGGAGGAGGGCCCGGGCCCCGGGGCGGGGCGGGAAGCCCGGGAGCGCAGGAGCCGGCGAAGCGCAGCGGAGGGAGAGGCCACGCAGAGCGGGGGCGACGGGTGGACGGCGGACGCCGGCGGCCCAGCACAGAGCCCGGCGCCTGGCACCGGCAGCCAGGCGGCAAGAAAAGCGGCAGGAGGGGGCGGGGGCAGGCAGGGCGGCGGAAAAGGGAGCGAACGCAGAGGGAGCGCGATCCAGCCCACGGGCGACACAGCCCGGGCCCGCCGGAGGCAATAGCGGCCCGGGGGAAGGACGGGACCACAGAGAGCGAGGGGCGCGGGGATAGGAGGGGCGAAGGCGGCGGTGGACACGAGGGAGAACCGCAGAGAGCAGCGGGGGCGCGGGGGGAGACGCGAGGGAGGCATCGCGGAGGACCGCAGCGGAACCTGAATTAAAGGACACATCGGGGACGGCTGCTCCTTAGAGCCCGACCTTTAATATTACACAGAACACGGGGCGCGGGAA